>OY735226.1:1620087-2037587 GCA_963457665.1 Thysanoteuthis rhombus | reverse complement strand
TGCTGACGCATTGTATCTAGAGTTAGAAAAACACAAAACAAGCAAAAATTCTTGATAAGGAGACTTCTTAACCCTTCATGTCCTGATTTTGTTTTTGATTATATTCTTTCTCATTTATGTGTAAGTTTCACAGACATTTTCATGCAAGTCTACTAAGTGCCTACTTTTCTACTCTGCACACAATTAATTGAGCATATCTCAGTGAAAAAAAGATTCACATGTGATCTCTGGGGAGACTATGGAATTCAAATTCTGGGGAAACTATAGAATTCAAACCATCTATTGAGGTATAGAAATTAAAATTATTTTTTGGTTGCATTATTCAAGGGAATTGATTTAATTAGTTTATAGTTTGCAGGAACAAACTACACTGAGTTGATAGGATTTATAACCAAAATTGAAATTATGAAAATGATTTTCTAAATAAACTATAAAAGTATTTATCAAAATATTTTTCACTTCTCAGTATCATATTTTATTGCTGAATAAGCACATAAACAAACAATAAAACTATTAAAAAATCAAAATCATTTTTTTCTCCACAGGAGCACATTTTATAGCTGAAAACTATTTATTACAACATTGTCTTTTACTTCAGTTTATTTTTATGTCATTCCGCCATAAAATATAGTATCCGGGTTGCAATTTTGGCCTTTTTATGGCCAAATTTGACAAATCTGACCTTTTTAAAAAGCATTTTTTGCAATAAATAGTGTTGGGTGATTCATGAATTAATTAGGAATCAATAGTATTATTGGAATCAATCAGTTAATCCTTAAAACCACTTAGTTTTGAGTCCCGGAATGCTCTTCACTCTTCCAAATTATACCCTAATATTTCAGATTTCCCTCTTGTGAGGTGTACAATTCATGTTTAGAATTATTGTGCCAGTGTATACATATGATAGAAAGAGAAAAATTCTAACCTTGCAATCGGAATGGCCACAGACAAAGACATGTCGTACGTTATTGAGACACGATAGTTCCAAAGCCGCTGGTTCTGTTGTCACAGAGTCGTACGATACGGTGTCCACAGCTGGAACAAAGTTCCCAGCATTTCGAACAATGAAGGAATCGCCGACATCCAGGTTGGTAAAACGGGACATCAAAACACGACTGTCGATGCATGTAATGAACAAGGAAGATGGCTGAAAAGGAAATTCAAAGATGAATAAAAAACATTTTTGAAAGTCAAATTCAAATAAAATTTTCTTATTTACATCCAAGAAAGCAAGTGAAAAAAACAAACAAAAAAAAGAATTGGGTAATTAATGTTTTAGTTTCAGGGAGTATAGCTGGAGATTTTGGGGCCCAGTGGGGACTTAGCTTTATCATAATTTTGATCTTATTTTATCATCAATATGATGATAAATCATCTTTTAGCATCAATTCATTATTATCTAATCTTTTGAAACAAACTTATCAAATTTAGCCTTCTCAGATGTTTATAGAAGTTATTTAGAAAATCAAATTAAGTGTTGGAAGAAATAGAATCGATTTCATTTTTAGCAAATAAAATTATTCTAATCTCATCAAAACTGTTAGATAGAAGATACATCAAAAGAAGTTGAAATCATCAAAATATGAAACATCGTTAAAAGAAAGATGATTAGAAAACCAACTACATATTGAATTGTTACATTAGTGTTCTATATGGAGTGTAAGATCAGTATTAGTATCTATCACGGAAAACTAATTCCTTAAGGCTGGCTGCTCCTGATGGTAGCAGTCCATTCAGGAAAAGGGAGGCTGGGGTTAACTTAACAGCTGAGACAGAGAGAAAGAAGATTGGATCATTTCTTCCCTCCACACCATTTCTTTAGCTGTAAGCACAAAAATATTAAAACATCTAACTGGTTAGTGATGACGAATCAAAATAGTCAATGCAAATCTTAATGCATTGCAAAGGATGCATATAAAATGTTCATGTGATGAAATGAGATAAAGAACAAGATTTGAAATAACAAAGAATACATTTATTGAAACGTGAATAAAATGAAGATTCGATTGTAGAAGAATTAAGAAGAGAGTGTGCTTTTAAAGTTGTTTAACTACTTGTTAGAACAATGTTGGCAATAGTTCAATGTAGTTATAAATGCATAACATTCATATGTAATTAAGAATGGTCATATGCATACGCAGGAAGTAGAGAGACTAAAGTGTTTGTTTATATATTAGTGTGTGTACAAATGCATATGTCCATAGCTGAAAGAGTTTGAAACAGCCTACAATCTGTTAAGTGCAGAATGAGAATTGGCTGAGGATCAAATTGTATCCACCAATTTTACCGAAGAGGCTAATGGTTGAGTTGCAAAATCCATAGTCTTCTAGGATGGTCTGTATCAAAATCTCAACACTGATTGTCTCTGAAAAGAAAGTAGCCTTTTTCCAGACTTTGTGTCTTGGGTGAAGCTGTTTTTAGAACAAATATCAAAATGTGCTCAGTGGTGTAGATGAAGGGTTTAACTTGTGTGCCCGAGTAAAATGTGTCATCTTCAATGAAACATTTTTCACCTGACCGAATTCCATGTTTGTTTAAATGAACTGAACTGTTACAAAATGCTTGAAACTTTTAAAACATTCAACAAAAAAGTAGTTTGAAGCAGAACACATCAATATCAATAATCATTTATTAAAATATGAACAAAAGGTCTTGTTAGTCACTCGACAGAATCTGTCACATGACCAACATTTTTTTGGCAGCTTGCAGTGTTGTGGGAAGGGCAAGATCAATTAAAAAAATTGGGAAAAGGGGTGATTAATGAAGTTACTTCTCTTGTCTTTTGTTGGATCACTAAAAAGTCTGAATTTTCAATAAACAAGTGTTCAATTGGTGTGACCAGTACATGTGGAGGATAGCCAACCAGGAAGAATTACTTACAAACTGTCATCATAGGTTTCTTCAGTTTTTAATAAAGACGAGGAAAATAGTCCACCTAAACCATATACAGTCATCAACATTATTTGTTCAGCACTTTTTATATAGGTGACATAAGGTAAAATGTTAACATGTTCAAAAATTATGTGTAACTTGCCATTACAGTCAATAATTGAAGTCAAATAAAAAAAGTTTTTAAATCCATCAAAGAATAGATATGATCAGAATAAATTCTATTTATGACATCAGTTGCATTCCATGGGAAAACATCTAAAATAGACTTGAAAAAAACAAAAAAAACAACCTACCAGAATAGGACTTTCTTTTCCAAAAATAAAAATAAAAATTTAGGAGGGGTCTAGTGGAGTACTGATGCCAATTTTCAAACCAGTGGACAAAATGGTATGGCAAGGAGCACTGGAACGCACAAACAGACAAACATCATATATGAAGAAAAAAAGGTTAAAACCCTTTGCCATCTATGATAGCTACAGTTGTCCAATACGAGAGCTGCATCTGCCACACATAGTATCAGTAGCAGCGATCATCCTGCCTCTCTTCTGAGCCTCTCAGTAAACTGCCTCTATAGGAATTTGAACTCTGCTCAACATTTCCATTTTCTGAGCCACCAACTGTTCCATTACTTCACATGACTATTGAATAAGTGATTACAAATAAACTCAAAATTCTGACTGTCAGCTCAAGTAATTTACGAATTGGTCAAAAGCTAGTGTATCTCTGAATTTTTTTTGAGATGAGGTATCATTATTATTTCTATTAATATTCGGACCATCCTCATCTTGGTTATTTTTCATACAACGTTTCAGCCGTTGTACTCTATGGCCTTCATCAGGTATCATCTGGTAGGTGTGGGGAAGTAATGAACCAAACCTTTTATTTAACCGACAGGGGTATATTGACTGCACTCCCATCTTAGCATTAGTAGTATTATTATTGTCTCACACTGGGATTGAACCTAGAACCATTAGATTACTTGCAGTGATTTTGTCTGATTCTGTAACCATATGGGGACATAGCATAGTGGAAAACAAAGAGCAAGCCCATGATGAGAATTGAACTGAAACCCACCAGCCTAGCATATGCCTGTCTGCTTCTAAGCATTCAAACAGGGGAAAATTTATAGTTAAGCAGAAGCAGATTTCACACCTTAAACCTATAATTCTTTACAACCTACATTACATTCTTGTTGATTTTTACAGTTTGAAACCGAGCAATCTTCAGATATAACGATTTTTTTTTTTCTTTTTCCAAATCTATTTTGGGATGAAAACGGCATTATTAACTTTGACTAGTTTTTACTGTCTTCCTAATTCTCAGTTACTTCTCACCACAACTCGGTCACTTTTAACGTTTTCAAAGTTGGGATAAAAAGTAACAGAAAGTTAGGATAAGGGGAAAAAACAAGTCAAAGTTAATAAAGTTACAAGAATAAATACGAAAAACAAAAAAAGAAAAAGATTAAAAGATTTTCTGAACATTGCTGTTTTTAGGTTCAAGTTACAAAAAAAAAAAAAACAACAAAAAGCAAACAGAGAAGCCAAAAGAAACAACAGGTCTGGTTAGTTACTGAATAGAAACCAACGTCCTTCAGCAGCATGCTGTGTTGGGGGTAATCAATAAATAAGTTACTTCTCTCGTCTCTTGTTGGGTGGTGGTAACTAAACCAGTCTGAAATTTTTTAAAAACGAACATTTACACTGACAGACACAAACCAAGGGATGCATAAACTTACATTGTAAATTACCCCTCCTCCCCAAAAACAAGACAGAAGATGTAAATGTTCAAATTTTCAGCCCTCTAGCAGCCTGTAGAAGTGACACATATGAAGATAGTAAACCAGACCCACTTTAGAACTGAAGAAACTCATTTTGGTATTAACAGTTCTGGTTATCAATTAACACAACAAGGATGAAAACACAACAAAAACAAAACAAAAACAAAACACAACTTAAAAAACAGAAAAGGCAAAAGTTGACCCCCATAGAAAAAGTTTTATGAAAACTTGACAATATTTTTTTTTTTTCTCTTAAATATGTTTATGGGGAAAAACCAGTAGAGGTTACTTTGCCTTTCCAGTTTGACAGCTACTGATGACACCAGACAAAGCCTTTTTATACCATAAACATATACAAGAAATCTATTTATCATAGAGATCGTACTGTTGATGAATATATATTCTATGCTCAAGTGATCCATGACACATTGTAACGCTGATAGTCACCTCAACAGTCTTAGTTAAGGACTGTTACTGATACTATAAGTATGACAGATATAGTAGGATAGGTAGAGAAAGTTAGGTAGTTTAATGAAAGGGTGGGAATGGAGAATGGCTGAAGACTGCTATCAATACTATGTGTGACAGTGACAGCTTTTATTGTATATTAGTTCAACCATGGCATTAAAAAAAAATGATGGCATATATTAGATACAGAGATATAGATATTGCATTTTATATATTATGTGTATATAATAGATATTTGCATTGCTGTGAGCTTAGAGAATCACATTCTGGTGACCTCAAACATATTTTTATAAACATTCTACTTTGATTTTCTCCTGTGTTTTATATTTAACATTTTCATTAGAATTCTATTTTACCACATCAGTTACATAAAACAAGTAATAATATCAGTTACACTAACAAATTAATCTGTTACTACATCCATTACAACAACATGCTGCATTCCACTACATCAGTTATACCCCTCAGCATATCAGAAGACATCTGCACATTGGAAATCAATATATACGTGGATCTGATGATTAACGAACCAATTTTAATTGGTTCAACCACCAACATTAATAAAAAATTCTATAGTCAATCCTATTTCTCCATTTTTCTTTTGACAATTCAGGTTTTGCGAAGATTTATCAGTGTATGACAATCCAAAGGACCAGTATGTCTTACAGTTGCCTCCCCTGTATCGTAGGTATATATGAACTGATTATCATTCAGTTGTTAGTAACAATGGCATCAGCAGTGGTATGTGTTTTCTAGTTTATGTGCAGTTTTAATTTTTAAGCCTTAAAATGTGTTTATACAAACCATAAACAGACGATACTTTTAAGGTTCAAGTTGAGCTGATTTGTTCAATCAATAAAATCCTCAAAAGAAGAAGAAATCAAGTGAAGAATCACTCTAGGCTGGCAAGCTTTGGGGAGAGCCAGCTCAACCTTCAAGAATGAGAAAATCCGATTATTCATAAAAAGAAAGGTATACAACCAATGCATCCTCCCGATAGTCACCTATGGAGCTGAAACATGAAACGTAGCCAAAAGATTGACCCTCAAACTGAGATCCATGCAATGAGCACATGAGAGAGTCATGCTCAACATCATATGGAGATGTCACAAGACAGCACAGTATATAAGGGAAAAAAAAACAGTAGTCCATCATTGAATTCATTAGAAAGCTCAAAAGACAATGGGCTGGTCATATTGCAAGAATGTCAAACAACTGCAGGACATTATGATTCACAATATGGATTCCAAGAGATCATAAGCAAAACTGTGGGCAGCAAAAAATAAGATAGTATGACAAACTAGACAAGTTCAGAAAGCATTGGCTCCATGATGCCCATGATAGAGAGATTGGATGAATCTTAGGGAAGGTCAATGTCTAAACACAGATGCTAAAAGGATGATGATGATGATTTGCTTAAAAATGTGTAAGCAAATTACTGTATGCCTTAGGAAGAGATCGACCATAATATTTGAAGGTAATAAGTTACAAATGGGGGTAACAAAGCAGAATATTTTTGGAAAAGCACTACAAGTCTTATCGATTACTATATAGCCAATGATTTTTTTTTGTTGTATGAATCTTATGGCCAGCCAAACAGCTAGACCCTAGGGGCTGAATATCATTCTTAAATGGTAATGAGTCAAAGATGAGCACGAAATAGATGCAACTGATTTCCAAGGTCACTAGAGGTTGCCGCAGGTCAATTTAGGATCAATACTGCTATTTCCAGCCAAACTACAAAGAGTTTTTTTTAATGTGAAACCGCATAAAGCAGGAGGACCCTAATTGTAGGCATCCATCACGTATTATATTTCTCTATTTCTGAAAGAAAAATAAGGACCACTAACGGCACAGGTGACAAAGTGGATAGCCCCACAGGAAACGGGATAGGAGAGCCAAACTAAAACTCCACATGAGATAATCTGCTTTCTCTTTATACTAATGCCCTTGGCAAAGGCATGAAATAGGTATGAATAATGCAACAGGCATTGAAAAAAGTTATAGATTAAAATGAAGTCACTCATGGTAATTATGTAAATTTGTGCAGCATTTACAAAACAAGAACCATAAGTTCAACAATGCATCCACCATCCTTATGTCCATATCTGTGATTTCTGATTTCAAAAGGATTCTAAACAAAGTAGTAGTAGTAGCATCACTACTTGCGGTAGTAGGAAGAGGTAAGTGAGGATTGTCAATCCGATAATCTGATTTTTTTTTTTTAAAGAAATAATTTGCAATTTTCAATTAAAGTAAGTGTACCATTTTCATCAATAATTTGTTTGGGAGTCTTAGAGTATGGTTATTTATTTTTGATAAGTCTGCTTTAAATAAGTATGCATAATATTTTTAGCCATAAAGTTAGTGGAGAAATAGAGAAACTTAGCTGATTTTAGCCATTCTTAAGACAACTTTAGCTATAAAAAACAATTGGCAAAACTGTAAAAACAAATGCTTGATGCATCATCAACAGATCTGCTTGGATTTTCTTTTAATGATGTCTAACTAGTCTTATACACGGATATATACAATGGTTCACTTCAATACATTAATGTTATAATAGAATTATCTGTTGTAGATGACAAGATAAGCAATCTGGAGTTACCTCCCTTGAATCAACAGATGACTCAGCATTTCGATTCTCTAACATTGACAAGTAAGATTCATAAAGCCATACGTCGACTTATGCCGGACCGATTTACGTCCGATCTCAGATACGTACTCACAAGAGCTTAAAATCCATTGATTGCAGATGACAGGAATTTCAATAATAGTAGTCATGTGTCTCAACTGCGAATGGCGAGTTTATACGTTGTGTTTGTTTCAAGCTCTCTAAGAGTAAGTAGAACGGTAGTCAAATTGCTGAGTTGAGCAAATGTCTTGGTGAAAGGAACGTAATGAATGACATTTGTTCCTTTCTTTTCGAAAAGCGGATAGAAAAGACGTATGTACACTGGAGAGGTTCAGGTAAATGTGTGTGTATGTCATTCTATTTTACATTGGACAGCGTAAATTTCACTTCATTCTATAATGATCGACTTACATCCAGATCGAGTTGCACTTATATCCATAGTATCTAGAACATAATCTGGACGCAAGTCGACAAATGGCAGTACTAACAGGATTATCCCATATAGCAAAGTATAAATAGCTAAAATATATCAACTTATATTTTGTAGATAAAAAATAGATCTAAGAATACCTTTACTTTGTATAAAAGGTCAACTCTTAATCCACTATGACATGCCACATGTATTTGCTTAATTATATTTATTTTGTCTGTAACACCCATTAAATGAATTGGACAAGATGATGTCAGTTATAAATGAACGAAACTTGTTATATCAGCAAACAGATATACGAACTTGTCATCCCTTTCTTCTTGTCATCAGTCAGAAGAAAGTTGTTGTTTTTAGATCTGAATCCAACAAAAACAAAGACATTAATACATAAATAAGTACCCCAGTTAAAAACTAGGGTATGACATAGATGCTGACAATAAGTTCCGGGGAGGGGGGCTCCTTTCGTGCGTCTGAGACTGACTTTCAAAATCGAAACGAGAAAAGAAATAAATTAAACAAAATAAGAACAGTCAAAATAATTAATTTCTCCAATTTGAAGGTATATCTGACAGTTTAATACTCTCTGCTACATTTCCTGGAACTGTTTTGTTGTACTTGATAATTGTAATGAACTTTTTATTCCTGTGTATTTATTTTTCCTCACTGTAAAACACAAGTAAAGAAACAAGGTAATACTACATTTTCAAGGGCGCTGAAGTTCGGCTCGCCCTGGGCACCAGAAACCCTGCAGTCGACCTTGCTAATAATAGTAAGGACTGAAAAAAAAATATCAATTTCATATATGCCGACATTTTTGGTGGCACGGGTACAATAGCACTGAGATAGAAAGGTCATAAGGATCTCCAAATACTCAGTAACAGTTTTCAGTAATCTGATATCTGAAGATCATATGAAACCAAGCTGCTAAGTAATTCTTCTGGCCAACTCTACAGACAACCATTTTCTCAACTCATCACATTCTATGTTGCCGGCGCCGACAATGAATGACGACCATTTTAAAATAATTCTGCGGTTCCATATATTACTTTGAATACATCAAAAATATTTGGTTGCTCTATACATAATTTTTTTACGCATTTTCAAACAAAAAAAAAAAAAAAAAAATTGTCTCCCTTGACAAATATTAAGGACAAAAAAAAAAATATAAGCCACAAGTAGCGTATCATATATGAGTAGAGAATTCAAGCTCAAAGAAAAAATATATATAAGAAAAAAATACAGAAAAAAAAAACATTTTAAAATCTAAAATTTATCTCAATGCTATTTTGGTTTCAATCGCTTTCTCAGAGAACAGATCAAGTTTGTTTTCAGCAGGGTGAGCCATGGGCTAAAAGAGAATTGAGTCACTTCGGGGGCTTATCGAGGAATATTTTATAGCTATCCGTAACAGGTATACATAAACTGATTTTCATTCAATTTTTTGAGGCAATGGTATTAGCAGAGTTATGCGCTCTCCGAGTGCTTTCTAGTCAGAGTGTTATCTGAACAAAGACGAACAAGTTCTCCAGGCCCCGTCATCACAGTGATCAAAGAGCGTAACCGCTACCCTCTAATGAAATGATGTTATGTTTGTAAGGTACTTAACAAGGAAGGAAGAAAGAAAGAAAGAAAGATGTGCTTCCTTGATATAACTGGCAGGCTGAGTAAGTACTTTAATGAAGGGGTGGAGAAGAGAAAGAAAGCTGTCAGCTGCTGGCAAAGCGAAGTCAACAGGAACGAAGGAGAAAAGTCTTGGGTCAGGGTTGCCAAATTAGCCATTTTCATCTAACCGATTTTTTTTTTCAATTTAGCCAAGATATGATGTGTGATAAAAGCAAATGTGCAATTTTTTTCATCAATAATTTGTTCGTGAGTCTTAGTTTTTATTTTCTTAGATGAATTAGCTAGGAATGAGAAAAAATCTGATTTTAGTTATTTCTAAAACTCTCCAAGCAATCAATAATAAACCCTACTTGGCAGCACTGGGTGGGATAGGAAAATATTTTATTGTATCAAATTTTAGAGGACAAACATCATCAGCAACAGCAGCCTTTTAGCGTTCGTTGTTGGACATAGACCTTCTACAAGACACGCTCGACCTCTCTATCAGGGGCATCGCAGAGCAAAGTATCAAATTAACTTTTTTAGAAACTGACACCAAAACTGTGAAAATTGGTTTCTTCCATTTTTAAGTAGGTCCAGCTGGCTATGTATGTATTTATGTATCGCACAAGCCGAACCAAAGGAGCCATAGGGCTGAAATTCGCAACATTCATTCATTATATCATTATTGTAAATTGAACCCCCACTAAAACTATCTAGGAGGTGAATTTTTGAGAAACTAAAACGTCTTTCCAAAACATAAGTAAATGATTGAATTTTCAGCCCTTCAACTCCATCGACGCGACCTGTACATATGCTACATACCAAGTCAACCAGACAAACCCACTTGAAGACTGGAGAAACCTTTGGCGAAAGTTTCTGACATTGAAAGTAGATCTATTGGTTTGAATAGCTCCGGCCAGTGAGGATCACACTCTTCTGATGGATGAAATGATTTACCATCTTTTATACAGAGAGCAATACATTCTGCTTTGAACTGTATAAACAGTTCGAATTCAATTGAGAAACTAGAAATCGGTCAGAGAGTGCATTCCTCTGCCAACACCACTGTCACAAAAAATTGAATGAAAATCAATCCATATATAGCTACGATGCAAGAAGGGTAATAATTCTTTCTTGGCCCATAGCCTGCATATCCACGAAATGTCATTGGAATTCATTGAGAACATTTCGAGATATTGTGTGGACAAATATGGTCTAAAACACGAATGCATGACGAGGGAAAAAACTGAATGAGATGGATCCGCCCCAAATTGTAACCGATTCTTCCCCACCTCATGGCCTACCCTACCGTTCAAGAAAACTTCTGGAGATATCGTGAGGACATATGACTATGATGCAGAGGAGGTAATTGTAAAATAATTCCAGGATCTGCCCCCCCCCAATTTAATCGCTTCTTCCGGAACCCGAAGCCTAGTCTTCCGCAAAAATGTCATCGAAATTAATTGAGAAATTTTGGAGATATTGTGAGACAGACACGAGTTTATACATATAGCTCTTCCAACTGCACCGAAATAAATTGGAGTTTCAACCATTGGGCTTGTGAGTCATAGTAACAGACAACAGAATATTGAAAGGTTACGCAATATGATATCAAGATAGATGGATATTGCGCGCTTCCAGTGCAAGGTCGACCAATTTGTTGTGGTCTGAAAGGTTATTAGTGTCAGAAATGCGGGAAATGATTCGTAACTTAGCAAGGGTAATCAGTAGCAGAAGGAAATAATTTGTTTACTACCAAGTTGAAGAGGATTTTTCTTCCTTCTAAGAAAGAAAAAAAAAAGAAAAAGAAATTTACTAAAACGAAAATTATCATAGACTAATAAACCAAATATAAACTACGCCCATGACTCGAGAGATGTCATCGAAAGTTTCAGAAAATAAGTGTAACAATCTGTTTTCAATTGATATAGAATTAAACAGATTTTAGTAAAAACTGATTGAAACGTCTGTGTTTATTTTATAAATTAATTTTGAAATTTAAAAAATATTAAAAGCAGACACGATAGTGAGACGTTCTTGTCAAAAGTGTGATTAAACGCACCGAAGGCATCTACTTGAAAACAAACCTTTTGAAATAAAATTGGAGTGTAACATTTTGAAAATCTTAAAAAATTAAGTAGATTTAATGGAAAAATGTTTTGTGTTCTCTCCATGTGAGGCCCAGCATTATTCTTACATGGAGAGACCACAAAACAGCACAGTACATCCGGGAAAAGACAAGAGTTAGAGACATCATAGAATCCATAAAAAATCTTAAATGGCGGTGGGCTGGCCATGTTGCAAGAATGGCAGACAATCGATGGACATCACGACTCACAACGTGGATTCCCCGAGACCACACGCGCAACCGAGGCCGGCAAAATGTTAGATGGAGAGACGAGCTAGACAGGTTCAGGAAGTACTGGCCCTGTGACGCCCATGATAGAGAAGTGTGGCAAATCCTGGGGAAGGTCTATGTCCAACGACGGACGCTAAAAGACTGATGATGATGATGAATGGAAAAAAATTGCTGCTTCTTAATTTTTTTTCAATAATTGTGCAAATCAAATCTCGGGGTGTGCAAAGCGATTTTGGATTTTGAAAAGTGCGTGACTCCGTGTTATCCCAAGGAAACTTTGCCCTATTTATTAAAAGATGTTTTCCAGTAAATCAGACGAATAAACATTTATTTATTTTATTAAATACCCGATTCCATTCGGGTAATTACGGCTGGGTAATATAGTCTAATTATAAGTATTATCTAGTTACTGTCAGTTTATTTTCCTTAACCCTTTTCCTCTTATTTGACACGTTCCAATTAACCGTTTTGTTTGTTTATTTGTTTTTTAACCATAGAACGCACAGTGTTTCCCTCTAGCACAAAATATAGTTATCTTACGAAATTTGTTTTTAGAATCTGTCAACTTAAGTTCTTTCAGTTATCAAGTAGGTCTGGCTGGCTGGCTGGCTGGCTAGCAAAGTATATATCATGTGTTCCCGATGAAGCAAGGCAGCTGAAAATTCAAACATTTTCTCTTCATTATATCTATAGAAAAATGGGCATTTTTTTTTTTCAAATTCCCACCCTAAATAGTATTTTTTTTCGAAAAATAACACTGCCCAGTCTCGGGAGGATCAGCAAACCCCACGGCAGCACCTTTCCGTTGCACTTAAAGGGGTCGGGCTTGCCCTGACACCTCCACAACGCAAGTTGCAGGGACTGAAGCAATTCTTTAAGCTTTCCCGTGTACGGAACCCCACATTAAACCGACGTAGTGTCACATCTTGCTCTCGTGAGGAAGCAAGTAAATACGGATCATATTCCTTTGGTTTTGATTAGAATGCAGCTTCTGAGCCATAATTCCCCGTTTTCAATTTCAAACGTTATCATAATTGTATTATACTTTCCTTTCGAATTTTTATTTTATTTGAAGGAGAAAGTTTCTCTTGGAATTTCAATTTGAATTCTTTCCCTGATTGACAAAAAAGATTTTGTGAATCTTACCTATGGCTATCATAACGTAAAAATCTGACTATCAAAAACACTCGAAGAAACAAATCGAATAATACAGGCTCCAGTAACGGCAATAAATAAATTTTATGAAAAAAAACAACTTTTTTTATCAATTTTATGCTACGTCACTAGAGGAACTCGAATATACAACTTCAGAGAAAGAAAATATGCTCAACCTGACATGGAGAAATCATAAAACAGCACAATATATTAGAGAAAAGATAAGGGTCCGAGATATCGTAGAAACAGTTAAAGAACTCGAATGGCAATGAGCTGGTCATGTAGCAATAATGTAAGACATCAAGACTCATGACGCGAGATCATATGCGAAACTGTGGCCGACAGAAAGTAAGATGTGACGAGCAAGATAAAACCAGAAAGGACAGGCTCTGCAATCCCCTTGCGAGAAAGATCTGGCAAATCTTGGGGAAGGTCCATGACCATCGACGAATACTAAAAGGCTGCTGCTGATAACATGAGATGTATAGCCATACCGTTGCTTTTGAATGATAGTCTAAACTGTGGGATTGGCACGTGCTAAAAAGCAAATTTAGCTCAGTTTCTCATTTCTCAGAAATGTCAAGAACAAGATCCAGACATCGTATCCGTTGAATTAGGCCAGTCTCTCGTTGGTTGAACATTTTAATTTGGAACGAAATAGAACCAGACGGCAGTGTAACATGATCCATCAGAAGGATTTTTTTATCACTTCTTAAGGTCAGTTATCGGACATGAAAATAAATTAATTCTACGGAAGAAAATGATAACGTTACATAAGAATTACAATATTAACCTCAGAGCCGTTCTGTCTAATGTTTGCTCATTTGTTACAGACGGGTCATACTTTTCAGGTACGCCAAATCTAAAGGAAACATTTTGATAGGAAAATATTTCAATGTATTTTTATGTGCTTTGAATGAATATGGTATTCATTTCTTCGGGGTATGGTTTCATTTTTTTTTTTAAATTAACTCCAAGGGTGGGTTCGATTCACAAATGTGTTTTTGTCGGGTTAACCGAGCCGAAACAACCTTTTTGTTGAACTACAGAAAGAAGACACACGGCCAAAGGGCATTTCGTAAGATCAACCAAGTTAAGCAACGTCAAGTCTAATCATTATCCAGATGGGTGACAGTCTGGAAATACCAGGTAGAAGATGCAGCAACAAGATTTTTCTGTGGCCGTCTCAGCCTATGGTCTGTTGCCGATTAATGTAGCTTCTTGCTGAGCAGGGACCGGACTAAACATCCTGTCCTTTCTCACGCACATGCTACTCTATAGAGGATACATAAGTGTGCTCTCCAAGGAGACGTCATACTCGAATCGAGTGGTACCTCTCATCATAACACAGTAGATAACTGAAAATCGATATTTCTTTCTGACGTTTTACTCTGAAATAACCATTCATTTTCTATTTACGTCTGGCGTACATAAGACATAACCTTAAATAATTGATATTTGTTGTGCATAAAAAATTACATTAAATAGATTTACATTTAATGGTTGCTTCCTCTAAGTCGTGTGTCAGCTGGATATGAAAAAAACAAAAACTATCACCAGTTCTTATGGACATCCATATCTCAAAAGGAATACCGGTAGCCTTTGACTCAAAGTCTACTCTTATGCAGCAGTTTAAAGCGGTGGTCAATAGAAACGTTACTTTTCTCGATCATTAATGTTTCACAACTACTTCCTTCATCTTCATGGCGCCGGTAAGATAAGGGAGGAGCGTAGTTTCAAAGGTTATTTTCTTATTAACGAATTCATTCACCTAGAAGTAATTCGTTAATACTTGAAAGTTATCCTATTTCGAATGATATTAAGTAACCTACAATGAAAATAGTCAAGAAAACTGCCATAATTAACGCAGCTTAAATTTAATAGGTTCCACACTTAATCCTCATTTAAGTCTTCCGGAATTAAAATTAAATTGAAGCTGTGTTGCCAACTAAAAAAATTTTTATCGCGCTAAATCGAACCCGAAAAAGCGTCACAAAACGGCAAAAAGCGCTGTAAGTGAATATTAGCTATTTTTGGCTATTTTGACAGCAAAAAATAGCTGGATTTGTCGAAAATAGTAGAAAGTTGGCTGAAATTGCGGGAAAAAATAATGCTAAAAATATGGTTATGTGTTGAATTTTCCCGCTGCCAGAACAAGATGTGCGCTAAATTTAGAGCAAAAGCGCTAAATTGGCAACACTGCATTAAGGCCAGTATAATTTGCTGAGTGTTCTAGACAGAAACCGTCAACCAAAACTGTCATCTTGGGTAGGTTCCTCCAGTTTGGTCTAGATGGTGGGCTTGTATGTAATTATCAAGCGTACAGGGCGCACCAACGGAGCTACAGTACTGAAAATTTAAACGGTTACTTCTTATTATGGCTTCATAGAAAATTTTTTTTAAATTCCTCTCAAAATAGGTTTTTAGTGGGTGTTCAATATGCAATGTAAATTCATGCTAAATGGATCACTTGATTTGTGTCTGGCAGCATTCACACATATTTTTTTTTAATAAAAATCCAGACTTACTTTAGATTACTGCCCAATAAAGGGCGAGAGAAGTGACATATTCATTGGTGACCCCTTTTTCCAATTTTTTTTAATTGATCACTCCCAACATGGCACGCTGCCAAAAAACGTTGTCACGTGAAGGTTTCAGTTGAGTGACTAACCAGACCTATTTTTTTTAATCCTATTTGTTTATACATTGTTTTAACTTAGATTTGATCGATTTTTCATTATAGTTCGATGGATGGTAATGAGCGGATTAATGCGTGAGTGGAAGAAATGATGTTACTACTGAGAAACATCTGGGTGTTCGGAAAGTAATTACGCATTTAACTGCTATTAATTATTAGTCAACCAACTAAGACAAGACCAGGATTAAATTGAACGAAACGATGTCTGGGTTTAGTTCATCATCTCTTCTATCCGACAGCGTGTCGTTTAAAGTGTATGGTAAATTTCAACTCCATTGAGTACATGGACTTTAAAGAACAACCTAATCACCATTGCTTACAGTATGAATTTCGGAAGGGTAGTACAGCCACGCAGGCAATGGGGAAACATTCGTGAAGTGTATCCTGATTCAATGAAGCCTCGTCAATGACAGCTGTGGTTTAAAAACGGGGATTGTGATTTGAAAATACAACCTGATGGTTATTTAGCAAGTTGAGTTTAGTTCGGCACAAGAAGGCCACATATTTAGGGATCACGGACAGGGATGTACATGGGTGAGGGGATCTAGCTATGCAGTGTGGCTGGGTTTAGAGAACTAAGTGTACAGTAATATCTCCATTAGTAGGCATTGTATATTCAAAAATCTAGAAAATGACATGTACGTAAACACTGGACACGTCGTTACCCAACCTCCATTTCTGAAGCCAGTAAGGAAGAAACTTATCACTCAATCAATAATCTGAGAATTCAACTTGTAATCATTATCCCATGACGAGACACCCTTGGGTATAAAATTACTATCAAAATACCCAGCTTTTTCTCTGGATGAAAAGTTGCCAGAAATGGCCAAGAATTTCTTTTCATTTTTGCCCCCCCCCCCCAACTTATTAAAGAAACATATTCGGAACTCATTATTTCTAAAAAAATTGTCACTTCTTTTTCCTTCATCTTGAAAATGAAGAATGGGCTTTAGGTGGGATCGAACACACATTCTAATAGCAAGGAAAAGCACAATTTAGCCCGGACTGCTCCACCAATTAAGCCATCATGACTTCAACTGGGAAGGGAAGTTCAAATAACACCTTTAAATCTATCCTTTGTTCCAATCGTAGCCATGTTGGTTTATATTTTGGTAGTTACAGTATTTAATACATTTTTCTGTTGTTTTTTTTTTTCATTTTATTTTATTATTATATATATATATATATATATATATATATATATATATATATATATATATATATATATTTCAAATTGAGCACCTTTTACTTTAATCTTAATTCTATCACTAGCTTTACTCAAATAAAAACAAAAATAAATAAAGACAAAAAAAAAAAAACAACAAAACCCCGGAAAACTTATAATTGGAGCCGTTTTGAATTTCAAAATCTTTAGGGGAAGCGCACAGATGGTATTAATGTTACCACATTATGGTCAAGATTCAAATACTTCAGCAGTATTTTAATTTTTCATTTCCATCAACTGAATGAGAACATCTATCCGAGTCCATCACAATGCCACTATCTACCAAAGACAAGTGTCAGCTTCTTCATGGGTGTACTTATAAAGCATGGAACCGCCCTTCTTGTAACTGGATATGTTTTATCGTCAGCAGTAACTATGTGTGGATCATGCAGTAAGATTAGGACTTATGGTGGGTCCGGGTACTTCACAATGAGTCGAATGAGCTCTTTATTGTATTCAGAAAATCTCGCCATTTACCCCCCCCACTTGCAATACATGCCGGTCGAATTCGTCAATCCTGACACTTATTCCTGATTTTCCACTTTTTTTCTTCTTGTGCAGACCTGCATGCCGTCCTCTTGTATGTGTCATTGTTGTGCCCTTCCTGGATCGCCTCAGGCTCTTTAGATGTCGTAACGAATTATGCCAGACTCTTCAACCATTACCGGTAGGTAGTCTGACAAATTTCGCAATAAGACGAAATGCGTGGCGGTTTTCGTGTAATAAACTTACAGATTTTCGTGTTTTTCTCGAGTCTGTTGTTCAGATTTAACTTTTTGATTGGCTCATAGGTTTCTATGGCTTCTGAGTCTCACAGCTTACAAAGGTTTTAAACAATGCATTTCAGGCGGCAGAGGCATTGAGCATATTTCCCACTACATATTTTTCTATTTCTACTCAAATAGGAAAACATTTTGGTGATCGTGTGTCAAAGGGATTGACGCTGTAATTCTTTAGCAGGAACTCCACACTTTTTACACGACCAACAAGATTCTTTTTCCATACGGACTAAGTTCGTTGAGTTAGGAGGTTGTTTTCAAAATAAATTGTTCTTGAAACATCCTCCGGGGTTTCCTCTGATCATAAATAGTTCGAATCTACGTATCAACTGCTGAAGAGTAAGTGCTAAAGCCGGCTCTGAAAGGTTCTGCCGTCCATCTTGTTTCCTAGTTGACCAATTCTGTAATCAATTCTCCGTGAATCGACGAGATTTTCACATCCAATACTTCGACCCAAACCTTCACTCTAATCTCCCCGAAGGCTGGATAACCATACTGCTGTGAAGAACGCAAATAAACGTGTTGATAGCTACAATATCTAATTTAGGTTGTTGAATGAAACTCTCTGGATCAGCATATCTCTCTCAGAATGGATCTCTCGCTCTGTTTCCGCCGCTTACAACTAATTAATGCACGCATCTTTGAGATAAGAAAAGGTCATGCTCGCTTCAAAGCTATCCAATGCTTTGGTTAAATCGGTAAGTAGACTTGATGTGGAATTGATATCTTTCCTGATTATACTTGAGCTTGGTCCTTTTCCCTGAGAAAAGGCAGCAATTCTTGTTCTGTGTCAGTATGACAAGTTGTGATTCCCTCGACCTTGAACTACAGAAGGGTATCGAAGCATTCTTTATGGACTCCCATACATCTATAATAGTGACGTCATTTAAAGGCATGATCTGCAGATTCCGAGGATATCACACTGAAGCCAATGCAGCATTGCTTCTATTCTTTGCAACTATATCGTTTAAAGAGCGGTTTTTGTCTGATACGCATTGGTGAGATTCGTCTATCAGCAAGATAACGTTTTGGTACAGATCTTCATTCTTCCAGGGAATATGACGGATTTGAATAAACCGTTTCATCAGAAGCAACAAATAGGTTTGGAATCTCTAGATCTACCATAGTGTCCAGCAAAGAGGCGGCAGCAATCTTTTACATCCGGGATATTCTGGCAGCTCTGCAGTCACCGGCAAATACCCTCGACGGCATCTCTCAGTTGTTTAGGGACCATCTTATTGAGAGATGACCAGGAGCAGAATGAAAGGAATTCTTCCCATCCAAAAGACAGAAAATCTACGACAGATCAGGCTACACCATTTTTTTAAACATATATCAAGTTCCACACGTGAATTCCTATCGTTGCTATAATTTACCCTAGGAGGAGGCCCAACACATTTCCCAATATATTACGGTGCTACCTCGACTGGCTCGCTGTCTACGTTGTCATAGATATCAGATTTACGTGTGTGACCCCCTTCTCTAGTTAACAGAACGTTATTATCAGTTCATATATGCCGTCATTTTTGACGACCGGTCCCAGATGAACTCGGACTAATATAACAATAGTTTAAAATCTACATATTTTTCTCCAAAATGGATGGTTATTTTAGGGACATTCCGTAATTTACGATTTGATACTAATTTAGCTGAGGTTGCTTAAAAAAAATTAACAAACAAAAAAAAAAAAAAAGACTGAAACCGTAATCGGACCATCTCTACGCTTCAATGCTCGTCTTCAGAAGAGATTAACAAAATACGATCTCTAGACCGAAACTTTTCATTTCATTTTATTTTTTTGTTAACTGTATCGTTTTCAATGTAAATTTGACTTTTTGAGGTGGAGAGTGGTAATGGGACGAACATATTTTCTAGTCATCCATAGATAAAAATAGGTAAACAGTTATTAAACAAAACCCCAGCTGTTTCAAGCGTTTGATATTCATAGAGAAAAAAAAAATTACGTGTTAACTTGCTTTGTTTAGTCGGGTAACAGTCTGGAGATAGTTTTACGGTTCATTGTTCTGATTATCCTTGCAAATAAGGCACTGAAAACACTACACATATTGCAAAAAGTTATCCCCCTTTATGAGTAAAATGGCTTAAAGTGGCTGGATTTTTTTTAAGATATAAAACACGATTCTAGCAAACTTTATAGCTAAAAATACTAAATACGTTCAAAAAATTATAAGACTTGAAATGTTAAGTACACTGGAAAATTCATACAAAGGCTCCAAAATGTATAATTATACAGCGTATTGATCAGAAATTAGCACAATTAAGGTAAATAAAGAGGACAATTACTCAGATAATATATCTATTAAAATAAAATTTAGACATTAATCAATCGTATGAATTTTCGAGCGTATTCAATTCTAGCTATAGAGTTAGCCGGAAATGGAAGAAACAAAAATAGACAAAATGTAGCCGGTGAGATTCAAAGTCAGGTCCCTTTAGCCAGAGAGAAGTCTGGTTTAACGCATCTGTTATACCTGGTCTATGTGTCAGGTGGCATGTTAAACATGTTTCTCCAGGACAGACAGGATGTGAAATCGTGTTTCGCTGGGAGCTTATTCTTTGTTTTCAATTCGGGCTCTTCACTGGCTGTCGAGGATTGATGGAAAGTGTTGAAGTTGATACGAAAAACAAATTGAAACAAATCAAGAAGTAAATAATCCAAGATTAGCATTAGGTCGGTGCGAAAATAATTGCGGTTTTTGTTATTTTAAACTTCGATGCTCATTTTTGAAATAAACCATTATTTAACCATGTTAACGAGGCTGGACATTTTCACTATTAAGTCTAGTTTATATGAGGCTGTCAAATCAATGATGGGGAAAAAAAAGAAGGAAAATTCGAGCAATTTTGTTGTAAGAGTTCAAAATGGGACGTAAATCAGCGGACACAGCTCGCAATACCAGCCTAGTATTTAACCAGGGGGTCGTCAACAAATGTACAGCTTGATTCCAAAAATTTCGAAAAGGAGACGAGAGCCTTGATGATGTAGACGTCCTTCTGTGATTAACGATATCCTATGGAGGGCCATTATTGGGGCAGACCTACACAAAACAACTCTAGAGATGTTGCAGAGGAGCTAAACATTGACCAATCAACAGTTGGACATTTTCACCAAATTGAAACAACAAGAAGCTAGACGTGTTGTCCGAATGACCCTGGATGAAAAGCGAAGAAAGCTTGCGTGTCGCACGAATGACCCTGCATTAAACAAAGTAGGCTCCGAAACTACCTCACACAGCTCACTCACCAGATCTCTCTCCGACCGACAACCACCTTTTCAAGCAATTTCGACCACTCGCTGCAAGAGAGGGGTCTTCAACAACCAAGCAGCAGCTCAAAACGCTTTCGAAGAATTCTCTGGTTCATCGACCACAGAATGAATGGATGTGCCACTGGTTGGTAAAAATGTGTAGATTCTGAGGGTTCTTATTGGGATTATTAACTTTCTAAGTGCTGAGGTATACTGCTTTAAGGTTGATGGTGAAAAACTGCAATCGTTTTTGCACCAACCTAATAATAATGGTTTACGATAATTATACTTAATAATTCAAGTCAAAAGCATAAATTTTCAAATCATACCGTAATCGAAAGTGAATTAGATAAGCAAGGATGAAATGTAGAATTCAGAGCCTTTTTATCTACATGGAAGACTATTGTCGAGAATTAGTATTGTAAAATTCTAAAATGAATACATACAATTAACTTAAACTTTGATTACGGTGTAATCTGAATACCTACTTTTTTTTACTTTAATCAGTTTTAGCGTCCAGATTCTACATTTGATCCATTAAGTTTGAACGAAATGTTCTTTCTGGTGTATACTACATAGAGAATGTATAAAGTCCAATGACACAAATTAAACTATCCGCGTACACCGGATTAAATATCTTAGTAGTAAAAAAAAAAAAAAAAAAAAAAAAAAGCACCATCTGCATCGTAGAATTGCTCAATTTGGTATGCGAACATAATTTCTTTCCGAATAAAAAAAAAAAAAAAAAAAAAAAAAAAAAAAAGAAGAAAATGAGAAAGAAATAGCTTTCTACTGTAACCCCCCCCCCCCCCAAGTGGAATATTTCCCAAAGTGGGTTACCACGAGATAAGACGCCTTTCAATGAAATGTAATTAAAAAAACATTTTCATAATAAGTTATGCTACGTGAAAGATCTCTCTCTCTAAACTGATTTTTATTACATTTAATGTTTATTGGAAATTAGTGAGGCGGGGGTTGTCCGTAAAATTTAAGTAAGAGTACTACAATTTTTGGAAAATGGTAGAAGGTTTCCACAACAAAATAAGTTTCGGAACCACTACCCAAGAGTATCATCATCAGGATACGTCAAACCTCTCAATCGTGGGCGTCAAGGAGCCAATACTTTCAGAATTTGTTGAGTTCGTCTCTCCGTCTTTTATTCTGCCGGCCTCGGTTGCGTATGTGATTTCTGGGAATCCATGTTGTGAGTCTTGATGTCCATCGGTTGTCTACTATTCTTGCAACATGACCAGCCCATTGCCATTTGAGTTTCCTAATGGATTCTATGATGTCTCAGACACCCTTTTTTCTCTCTGATATACTGTGCTGTCTTGTGATCTCTCCATGTGAGGTTGAGCATGATTCTTTCATGTACACCTTGCATGCTTCTCAGTCTGTAGGTCAGTCTCTTGGTTAGGTTCCATGTTTTAGCCCCATAGGTAACTATCGGGAATACCCTTCTTTTTAGGATTAATGGGATCGTCTTGTTTTAAAAGGTTGAGCTTGCTCTGCCGAAGATTTGCCATCTTAGAGTGATTCTTCGCTTGGTTTCTTCTTTTGAGGATTACATGGAGATCCATTGTCCTCGATAAATGTAATGGTCTACTCTCTCCAGTTTTGCGTCTTCGATTTTGATCGTTGTCTTATTTCCGACGTGATTGTTGCACATGACCTTTGTTTTACTGAAGTTCATGTGTAGACCGACTTTGGTTGGACGGCATCAATGTTTAGGTGGGTTGGTTAGTGATGGTGACTGGATATAACATGAACATAATTCTTTTCAATTTTACCTGCTTCAGTCGCTTTCTTAACTTATTAAATAGCTTATACGGGTACTAGTATACGGAGGAACGTCAATTATCCAAAAACCAAATTATCAGAATTTGGGATTATCCGAACAAGATTTTTGGGTCCCGTGTCAAGTTAACGACTTTGTCCACGGAAGGGGCTTATTGCCGATCTGCTAGTTAGGTCTGCTTGATCTCAGTCAATCACTTCCTGGGGGGGGGAGGGGGCTTACGTAGATGTACTGTTTGTAATGACATATTTCCTTGAACCTTTAGCTCCATAATATCGTTATTTCAACGACACATGGCGTGATTTTATTTACAAAACTAGTGAGCCCCCAGGGAGCGCATACCATTGTCAGGGAAAGTAATTTTGCATTTCCAAAAATTCAACCAGATATTCCACAGCTTATTGACCACCCTTCAACGAAATCTTATAGAAATTCATAAAGAACTTTTGGAGTTATCTTGTGGGCAGACTTGCACGCATATCTACGACCAAGGGAGGTAATTGTGTATGCGTCTGCTCCAAAATTACAGGATTATTTCCGCACTCTGTTGATTTTCTACGACTCTTCGAGTTTTCCTTTTGGTTAATGCTTAAGCATTAAGGCAACAGAATTGGGTAAAAAACGAACTTTCTTTTTAAAATGAGAGAAAAACAAACAAACACCAGCCTTATTCCCGAAATATTAGAGATGCTTATATTTAAAGGATCACGGGGCAATCAGCAGCAACGAACACACAAACAGCTGTTTACTCCGTTCCTCTCTTTCTGTTTGCTTCAGCATGATATAAACAAACAAATAAAGAAGTGAAAACAGCTTTTAATCTAGTAGGATACATTTAAGACTTCAGGGAATCCACCGTGAACAAATGTCGAATGAGAATCAACGTTTTTTTTTACGAATATATTTTTGAGTATATTTGATAACCTGAATGCTTATAGTTAGATACACCTTGGATTTTTGCCCAGGGTTGCTATTCTGCACATTCTCTGGCCAAATTTGACAGATCTGGCCTTTTTAAAGAGCATTTGGCAATGAAACTTGGGTTTGGATATATTTACAATTTTCGGCCATTTTGACTTTGTTGTTATAGTAAATATAAGTATTTTTTTAGAACTTGATAGAAATGATTTACAGCATTTTATCTAATAGATATAAATAAAAAAAAGTAGCTTTTATAAACAATTTTGGCCATTTTTTACGTGTTTTGGCCAAAAACGTCTCCAATTATCTGGCGAACCTACTTTTGTCAACCAAGTATAGAAACAGGTCGCACACGAGAATCAAAAAGACAAAACAGGTTCTGTTATGGGCACGAGATCATTTACGTTCTTTAGTACGAATCTTCCTTAAAGTACATTCGATGACCTGAATATTTATACGCACCTTCTTTCCCCCGTTATAACGCTGTTCGCGATATAACGCATGTGAAACAAAACTGAGATTTGTTTTCCCAGGCTTGTTGTTAATCAACGGAACTGCGATGAAAGAGTGAAAAATGTTTATTAGTCAATACAGAGTGACTCAAAAGTGACATTTTCCATCTCATTTGGTTCTAAGTTCAATCTTAGTGTGATATCAATCGGGAGATTAATGTTAGAGAAATGTTTTCTCTCTAAAGATCTACACATGCGATCGTTATCAACGTTAGAACTGACAATCGAAAATCGCACCCTGGCAATAGTTAGGGGTCAGCGACATCTTGGGGGGGGGGTCAACATTGAGAGCGAAACTCAGGCGACAAGATCGAGAAACATTTGTGCATTCGAGACAAGAATCAGAGATTGTTGTGTAAACATCCCACTCAAATGTCTCACTGATCTTGGGAAGGCCAGTGTCAATTGTTGACTCGGCTCAAGTGTCATGAAGAGGTTGACTCACTTGATGAAGTTGATCAGAACTTCTCTATTTGAAGTTGGCAAAATTTGAATAACTAAAGTCTCAGACATGTTAGGTAATATGTACTGATTTTCAAGTTTTCTTCTGTTTGCTTAGGAAAAAACAACAACAAACGAAACAACTATGAGTACAAAATGCGTCCATCTTTCGTAGTAGTAGTAGTAGTAGCAGCAGCAACAGAAAGAGGAGGAGGAGCGAGTGGTCTGTTTTTGAGTCAATTGATTCTCATACTTGTAAAATATTGCGACACAGAAATAATCTGAGAGTATTCTTTCCAATTAAAATCGTTAATTGGTCATTTTGGGCTTTTTAATTTTTTTTTTAGAACACAAAATCTCCGTTGTGTTAACCATAGACCTGCAACGACGGAAATTCGCGACATTCGCAGTCAATGGGTTAACAGATACTAAAAATAAAAAATAAAAAAATTAGAATAAAATGAAATGATTTTTTTTTCAAACTTGAAACAAAGATATCTTGTCCCAACTGATACACTTAAGAGCAAAATTATTAAGATTAGCACAGATAAAGCACTTGTGATAAGAATAGATGAGAGCCTGTAGTAACCGAGTGAGATCAACTCCTAAACAATGTATTTGGGACATTTTCCGTCACGTACTAAAGTGTACATAAGTATAAATTTACCTTTCGTGCCACAACCTGAGAACTGACAGGAGTCTTGACGTATTCAGCTAGAAAAATGTTTTGGTCACAAAACCAGATGATCCCAACAATTCTGAAAAGAAGGGTATGCAATCAATGCATTCTCCCGATAGTCAATTATGGAGCTGAAACATGGGACCAAACCAAGAGACAGACCTACAAACTGAGAAGTATTCAATGTGCACATGAGAGAATCATGCTAAACCTCACATGGAGAGATCACAAGTCAGCACAGTATATAAGGAAGAAAACAGGAGTCAGAGACACCATAGAAACTATTTAAAAACTCAAATGGTAATGGGCAGGCCACGTTGCAAGAATGAAAGACAACCAATGGACATCGCGACTCACAACATGGATCCCCAGAGATCACATAAGAAACTGAGACCGACAGAACACAAAATGGAGAGATGAACTAGACAAATTCAGGAAATACTGGCTCCGTGACGTCCATGATAGAGAATCGTGGCGAATCCTGGGCAAGGTCTATTTCCAACGATGGGCGTTAAGAGGATGATGATAATGATGATGACGATGATTATCGGCAGCAGCCGTTAAAAGTCCACTGATGGATAAAGGCCTTTCCTATCTCCCTCCTTGACGATCGTGATTACGCAAACGCCAGCAATGGCTCACCGGCTTTCGTTTCTATATTATCAACATATTGTGTCTGGTATTTTCCTATTGTGTGTGCTGTCTCATGGACACCAATCAGTTAGCCTTTTACTTCATCTGTTGTCCTTCCTAAATATCCAGCCCGCGATATCAATCACGTAGACCTGTCCTCGAATCCATGTTAATCTTTTTTTATACATCTTTTAATATCATTCCCAGCATTCTTTTCCACAACTGTCAGAGCGGCTTTGGGTAAGCTTCCAGGTGTCGAAACCGTACATCAGAGCTGGTAATATGCATAGGTTGCATACTTCACGTTTTAAGCATATTGCTAATGTACTTTGAGAGAGAGAGAAAGAGAAAGAGAGAGAGAGAGAGAGAGAGAAAGAGAAAAAGAGAGGAAATACTATACTAGTTTATGCTCGGTTTCTCGAGCAATAGTATGGACCAACTGGTGGTCACTATTCTCGGAATTATTCGAACCATTGAAGTCGCGCCCGTTCTAATTTGGCACACTTTGAACAACTAAAGTATTCAGAGTGCTTACCTCTGCCAACGCCAGTGTCAGGGGAGATTAATTGCACATAGATCCGCTCCAAAATTTGATCGATGATTCCATAGCCCATTGTCTACCTTCCCACAAAATTTGATCAAAATTAATCGATAACTTTCGGAGATATTGTGTAGATAGTCATGGATGTATACAAGTATATTTGAAATAAAATCTCAATCAGAACATGGCAGACAGTCATGAGCGTATACATAAATGTATAGAAAGAAAAAAAATGGAAAATATCTCTCAGTCTTCCTGGACCCGCCCCCAAATCTTACCACCTCTTTCGTAGCCCATTCCCCACCCTTCCACGAAGTTTCATCGAAATCCATTGAGTACTTTCGGAGATATCGTGTGGACAGAAGAGCAGACGCAGCTAAATAGATATACCTCTTCAATTCCGTTGACTGAAGTAAATAATGACTCTTTTCAAAATTAGAGACAGGCAACATTCTTAATTTAGATCATCTTTCAACAAAAACCACTTAAAAGACACATATACTAGACAAATATATGCTGCTCTTTTCAATTTTCTCCGTCTCCAGCGATTTTCCCATCTATTATTTGTGCCTGATCGAACAGAGAGTAATATAAACCCTTCTGGCACGGCAGATCATTGTAGAAGAAAGCTGTAAAACAGATTGACACAGACTGCGATAACAAATAGAACACAGTGAATGGGTTCAACAGCCTGAGCGATTATTTCATGATAACACTTCAGATACCTGAAATCTAAAAGATTTACTCAAATCTTTCAACGAAATATTCATGGAAATTTCTTTCTTGTTAATTTCTCGTGACAATTACGGATTTACACAAAGGAATTTTTAGTGCTGTCATACCTTGACAATAACAAGCCTCATAAAGAATTCTGATGAACCGAGTGACTTCAAAGCAGATCGACTGAAAGATTGTGGTAACAACTAAAGCAAGAAAAGAAAGAGTTCAATAACCGGAACATCTTTAGAGAGACAGGGGAAACGCATCTTGCACGGGGTGGAGTAATTAAAGATACATTCAATACTTAACCAATAACATTGTAGTTAAAAGGACGAAAGAACGGGTTCTATGATCCAAATAACTCTTGAAATCATAATTACTTGGGTTGCCAAATTGAATAAGTATTTTTGCGCTAGTTTGACTGCCAAAGAGGTACTCCATTTGAAAAAAGCCCCAAATGGCCTCCCAAAACACCAAAACCATGTTATAAATCATCAAAAACACGCCCCCAAACGGCCAAAATGTTTAAGCACGACCGCGCGAATTCAGCACTTTTTCGCACAGCTAAAACAAGAAACGCGCTGGATTTAGTGCAGAAAGCGCTAAAATTGGCAACACTGATGACTTCTCAAAATTGCAGACAGCATTGTTCCATCAGTTGTTATCGATCTTTCGTGAAGCTCATTATTCCCAAAAAGAGGGAGAGAGAGAGAGAGAGGGGGGAGGAAGAAAGAGAGAGAGAGAAAATAGATATTAGTTATTATTTTAATCGGTTTTATTGACAAGTAATGAAACAGATTACAATAACGATCAAATCGGCTCATAAAAACATTATCTTCCCAACAATAGTAGTGCAAACTAGGTAATTTACCATTACGACTATCATAGTAGTAAGTAGAAAGTACTTAAAGATTGCTTAACCTTACCAACACCACTGTCACTAAAAAAACTGAATGAAAATCAATTTATATATGTCTACGATGCAGGGGAGGTGACTGTTGCAGAAAAAAAAAGATTCGTGAATTCACATACCCCAGTATAATCGATTCTCCCTTAGCCAACTTTTGCAGAAACATATTGATATAACTTATAATAATTCATTATATATTCATGAAATGATGTAGGTTATCACCTGATTGTTGCAGAAGAAACTTTTTTTATTCCTACACTCCTATTTTTCTCAAAGTAATAAATGAATAAGTAATACACTAAAGGGGCACCGAAGTCCAGCTTACCCAGGGCACCCCAAATCCTTGAGGCTGGCCCTGATTACTAAGTTCCGGCAATTCCTGTAGTCCAGCTGAAGCCAGAAACATCGCTCTCTGAGTTACATCAGCAGGATAGTAGGGCGGGGGGGGCTTGACGACTGGGTATCCAAGGATCTCCAGGCATGCGCCCCGGAAGGGGGGGGTGTTCCATCGACGGAACGGAGGCCATTCATTCCTTTCAAAGCATGCCAGATTTAAACAGAAATCCAATGTTGTTGTTTTTGTAAAGAGAATATGGAATATTAGTATCGATTTTCAGATGTCTGCTTTATACAATTAAACAAACAACAATAAAGATATGGTTCACATAACCATACAGACTCAAATCAACATCATATTCATTCGAAGCGCATCAAAATATATGAGAAAATAACTGGGGTTTTTTTTTTCGATCGAAATGCTCCCCCTAAGAATTGGCGGACCTGGTGCACATAAAAAGTACGATCCCTCTAACTCAAGATCCATTGCTTCTTGTACTGTGTGTCGTGGCTGAAGATTTAGCAACTACACACCTTCCCCGTTATAATACGGCTGTTAGAATCCACGTAGTCAGACACTGCGCAATAACCAAAACGCTATTTTAGAGCTAGCTCTAGCAGTTTCGAAGCTAAATCGAGCTAGTTTGGTGCCAAATTAATATTTCTACCATCCTCCCGCGCCATAACGCGAACCGCACAATAATCGACTGCAAGACTTACTTTTGAATTTTGACAGCATTAACTACATTTTGAAGAGAGAATAATAAATAGATTATTCCGAAACATCAAAGTTTGAAATTTAAAAAAAAAAAGGCAATTATTCTAGTACTGAGCAAATATAAAGGTTCAGAGACGGTAGATTTTGTTGTCTTCAGGACAACTTACGATAAACTTTAAACACATCACCATGCCTAAAAAGATCTGAGACTAAAATTCTAACAGAGCAGCTCCAAATTTGATTAAAACAGAAATATGCATAATCAGTTATCAATGAACCATTCAATGGTCCGTCGTTTCGCTGACCGTTATCGTAAGTGAACAATCACAGGTTTGACTGATGGTCGCTACTGATACTATAAATGTGACAAACAGTGAGAAAGTAGGGGGAGAATAAAAGTTAGATAGTTTGAGATGAGGGTAGGAAGGAAGATGGACTGATAGCTGCCATCAGTGGCGCATCGTCAACCTCCTGGGCCCCAAGGCCAAACTCCCTCCCCCTGTTCTACCCTTCGTTGATTAAAATGGAGTCACGTTAAGTCACGCTAAATAATCTAAATTGTTGTATTGTGTAGAAGATACTGAAAAAAAAAGACTTCTGAGTACTTAGTTTGGAGCCTAATTTAGAAAATAAAATAGTATTTTTAATATTCCAGACATGAAAAATATGTATACAAAAGTATTGAAATAATGTAACTTGATGAAACCATTTGTTTGACTCTCCGTTCACTCTCCCTTTGGGGCCTGTCCGCTTGGCTCAAGTTAACTCAGTCTAATCCACCACCAGACAACGGTATACAAAGAGAATCCGTTATACATTCTTAGACATAGAAGCTAATCAGAACATGAGGTTCTGTCAGCTTCAGATAACCAGCGGTTCCTTTCATGTCATTGTATTCGACGAGATGTGAAAACGTACTGGTATCAGTGAATCAACCATAAAGATTCCAATCTCTCCACCTTATCAGTTGCAAGCATAGAATACTATATATTTGGAGAGATGTCCTCCAGACATAAACACAATTTCTCAAACAATTTACAACCACCAGTCAGTCAATGATAGATTATCTACCACCCGGGTCCACTAAGCTGGGATTTAGGTGATTATTATATCACTGGAGAAAGTAGACCACTAATCTATCTAGGACAACGAATCTCAACAATGAAATCCTCAAAAAGAAGGAGGAATCAAGTGAAGAATCACACTAGGTTGTTGAGCTTTCGGTAGAGCAAGGTCGACTTTGAAAAACGCAAAAACCCCAAGTTCTAAAAAGAAGTGTTTACAACCAATGCATCCTCCCGATAGTCACATATGGAGCCGAAACATGGGACCTTAGCAAAAGATTGACCCTCAAACTGAGAACCATACGACGTGCACATGAGAGAGTCACGCTCAATCTCACATTGGGAGATCATAAGACAACATAGAATATTAGAGAAAAGACAGGAGTCCGAGATGAAATAGAAACAATAAGGAAACTGAAATGGCAATGGGCTGGTCATGTTGCAAGAATTTCAGACGACTGATGGACATCACGACTCACAACTTGGATCCCTAGAGATCATATGCGAAACTGTGGCCGACAGAAAGTAAGATGATGTGACGAATTAGATAGATTTAGAAAGTACTGGCTCCGCAATCCCTATGATAGAGAGGTCTGGCGAATCTTGGTGAAAGTCCAAGTCCAACGACAGACGCTGAAGGCTGATGATGATGATGTCACAAATTGCTGTTGCCACTTCAATACGAAGTCCTTAAAGAACTACTTATGAAAGGTGAATATGTCTGGAGTCCAATCAAGAAAACAAAATAGGATTTATGATATCCCACAAACACACACACACATATATATATATATATATATATATATATATATATATATATATATATATATATATAATGCTCTTCAAATTTAGGAATAGAGCACTCTGGTGGATGGGGAATTATGCATGACTGAATATATTGCTCAAATTCAACCTTACTGACTATCCAGTTCTGCGTAGGGCAAAGATAAGATGCCAGCCTCTTGGTCTGAATCGAAAGTTTCGATCCTATCTCGTGGTACTGGATGGGATAATGGACAGTTTATAGCCACACTGATGAGTTGTGATACAACGAAACAGCTATATATATATATATATATATATATATATATATATATATATATATATATATATATATATATGAGAGAGAGAACACAATCACCTCAAATATCTGTAAATGTAATTTATATTTTTTCTTCAGCGTTTTCTCAATGTATAGCACATACTTTGATATTATGGTACAATGTGTAAATTTTCTCTTTTTGGGATCATCGGTTATTTACCATGTAACCGTTTCGGGGATTTGAAAACAAAAGTTATGTTAACATTACACCAAGCAGTGTTGATTAAACATCGCCCCCTTTCATCTATGATTTTAGTATATAGCTTATGTCATACTTCATGTAGTATGCTATTTTTTATAGGGTGTTATCATAATGTATTTTATGTGGATGTTATTTTATACTCAACCATTTAATTTTTTGAAACTCAGGGCTTATTTGCATAGGTTACAAAAAAAAACGTATTTCAATAATATATATATATATAACAACAGACGTGACTCGCGTCACTTCTATTGAGTGCTCACTCATGTGAATATCAAATCTGCTGTGTAGGTTTTAATCTCAGATTAAATGCAAACCAACTTATGATATCATTATTCAAGATTACTATCTCTCTCAGATATATATATATATATGTCTAGAAAGACTCACAGTTATAAATACTAAATATATGAAAAAAAATATTTTTCTAAAATTTTTTTCATTCTAGTCACTTATTTGCCAATATCTGTTAATGCAATATTTGTATTTTTTTCAGTGTTTTTTTTAATGTTTTACACAAAATTATATATATATATATATATATATGTGTGTGTGTGTAGAATAGAATTGAATGAACCAGGTGCTTCCATTATACTTAAACATTTCCACATACCTATCAACACTTATACAGGTCAAAGAAGCACATCACCATTTCAGAAAATAACAAATAAATCGAGAATTTCCAGCTATAAACAGTTGTCTCCTTGTTTCCTTGCATCATTTGTCTTGTGAAGAAGTACAGAAAATGGACGAAGAGGCAGGAATAAAATATCAATAATTCAAAACAAGAATTCCAGTATTGTACTATCCATTGTCATTTCATACGTCATTCATTTTTCTAATTTTCAGATTGACCTTAGCCCATACACACACACACACACATATATATATGAGAGTGTGTGAGTGTGTAACATCTGAAATTTAGCTGATTTTAGCCACTTTTAAAGACAGTCTTAGTTATAAGTAATAAACAAAATTTGGAAACACCGATTTATTCTGTTGGTCGGTGTGCACACCCACTTTATCGGCAAATCAGTGATCAACACACCCACTTTCGTCGGCAAATTAGTGATCTGCGGGCCTACTTTACAGGCAGATTAGAGGCCTGCACCCCCCTCCAATAGAAAAGGGCGTGCCCCCCCCCCGACAATTATCGTAATATACACTGCAGCGTCTTCTATTTATTTAACTTTGAATTCCTCCATTCTTTCCGCTTGACAGCACGGTTGTTTCCACAGACATTCGGGGGGTTTGGGTGGGGGTAATCAAAGTTCCTGCGTAAATAGCCGAGGATCGATATGTATGTTGTCTGTAGTTTTCAGATGAAGACTTTTTATCATTCCCTTTTGGTTGTTGTAATCTCCGTTAAGGAATTGGAGAAGGAATATTCATTACACAGAAAGAATTCTTCGAGTTGATTTCTCTAATCCTTGGGTATAAGCCTACTCAGCCAAATGATTAATCCACCGCTTACTGATGCTATAAGTGTGACAGACATGTCTCTTCTGATATATGCCAGTTTACCTTAGCCGTCAAGTAATTATATAGACGGCAGTAACCAGGTAATTTTGTGATTGCATTGCACTTTTGAAATATCAATTACGTTTTCTTGTTTATGGTCAACATTCCCTGAATCTTGAATTAAACTAAAAAGGTACACTTTATTGAAGATACAATTTATCAAGTTCTACGTTACAAAAAATTCCACTCCTACCAAGTTGCGTCAACAGGCGTCACAGAGCGTGACTAACAACAAATGCACATTGCTAATTATTATACGGGTGGATGATTATTTGTGAGGGTGCGCGTGTGCAACACGTGCGCGCACACACACACACATACACACAGTAGCGCAGTACAACTCAATTTTTCACCCAGACCAGCAATAATATTTTGAATGACCGAGACGCGGTTTAGAATTATCTGAAACAGATCTCAGTAATTACTTCACTGACCCAGTATTTGATCTTTACTCAACACAATGAGGAAAATAACCTTGAAATAAATGATTCCATAAAGCGTCAAAACAAACTTCAGTGCCCTCTAAAGTATAACAGGGGTCCCCAAGCTGAGGTAAATTTACTTCCACGGGGTAAGTTTTATCTCCTCAGGGGTTATATTTGCTGGTTCTGGATCTTTCTTTCTTTTTTTCAAATTATAATTCAATCAATAACAAGCTTGGCTGTGTTGAGGTCTAACTCTCTAGCTTCATTGAAATTTAAAATGTAAACAAAACAGAATTCATTTCTCCACTCAACATTATTCTAAAACTTTGTCCCATTTCAACTTCTCCATCAACAGTTCCTGTAAGAAGGATTTGCTAACTTTAGCGGAACAAAGTCGACCTGAGTAGGGCTTGAGAGTCGATCAGCCATCAGTCTTGCATATATCACCGTTATTTGTGCATGACGTCACTCGTTTTTCTTCTGGTCATTATCAAAACGCAATAGTAGGAGTTTGACAATGAAAAGGTAAAGCTACCAAACCTAATGGTTAATCAACCATTGGCGTCGAAAGCAAGAAAGAAAGGAAAGGCCAACTTAGCCTAATGATTAACTCGCCACTGACCTCAAAAGCTAGGAAAGAAAAACATGTTTTGTCCCTAGTCGGATTCGATCTCAAAAGAGCGCCCGAGACCACTGCACCATAGAAATACTACTGAACATTACTGAAGATTGTAATTTATTTGTAATTGTAAATAACACGGTCGGACGAGTACCTTAAAATCACGGATGAATATATACTGCCTTTTTAAATTCAACATTTTGTATTAGTTTAATGGCTCTATCATTATATTGTTTCAGTGACATTCTTAGTATCAAAGTAATCTTCACCGAAAAAATAAAATAAAATAATATATATATATTTTATTATACAAAAAAAATAATTTCATTGTTTACAAAAGAAAAAAAAATACCGAGAATTCGGGAACGCGAGTTGCACGACATAACGTCACGGAATCACTTTTTTCAACTCTCTCTGTTACCCATGCCTGAAATTCACACGTCTTAAATTCCAGATCTGACTAATTATATAATAAAGTCAACTCAAAGTTTGACTACAGTTATTTTCAATTATTATTGTTATTTGAACTCGAAATAATAATGTTGAAGACAGTAATTTTTTGTAATTTCCTCTCTTTTGTCGACAGCTTTATTATACTAGAAAGATAAACTCAAATTACTGACAAAACAGGGTAGGGGTGAATTTACTTCCAAGAAGTTGCCAGGGGTAAACGAGACGAAAAAAGTTGGGATCCCCTGAAACTGATTTATTGATTTTATTGATTTGCCGTCGGTTATGATAATTTCCTTTGCCAGTTGTCCCGCTTAGAAGAAAAGTACATAACTGTCAGATATTCCAGAAAAATCCAATTTCACACCAGGGAATTTTTTTTTTATTTCGATTGTTAGAAACCATCAACTGACACTATCAACGTAGATTTTTTTTTCAGTTTTTTAGCTGGTCAGGCTCGCTGACTCTGGGTGTATCGTACATATAGAGCACATCAACGGAGCTATAGGGCTGGAAATTTGATAATCACTCCTTATTGTAGTCTAGAAAAAAAAAAAAGTTTTTATTCCCCCACCCAGTAGGTTTTAAGTGGGGGGTCAATTAACAATGTAAGTTGATGCTAAATTTTGCACTAGTTTGCACCAGCTTGTTTTTGTTTTGTTTTTTTTTTAATTTGGATTTTCTAGTAATCCAGAGAAAGGCTAGGAAGTAATTTATATATTGATCATCCTTTTTTTTCCAATTTTTTAATTGATCACCCCCTCCACGGCATGCTGCCAAAAGACGTTGGTCATGTGACGGTTTCTATTCAGTAAAGAGACAAATTTTTATTCTGTTTAATTCATTCATTTTCCATTTGTATTCAAACACATGATAGGCACCTCCTAGTACTTGGCACCCTGGGCGACCACTTGTGTTGCCAGTGCCCCATAGGGGCTGGCCCTGTTATTTATGTCCACCACAGCAGCTAGGTCCTCCAGGGGAGAGAAGGTGACTATTTTATGTAAAATCTAATGTAATGTTTTCATACTCGCAAGACGTAAAGAGAAATTCAATGCTTAATCTACAAGAAAATGTTGAAAGAAAATATTAGTTTTCAGATGTCTATTTCATATACAAAACAAGACAATGACAGATACAAAGTAAAGGTCCAGTTTAGCATATAATTACATCGTAAAATCGACCTCTAACCCCACCTAAGAACTTGAAAGTAAATTTGTCCCCCAAATCATGAATTTCCAGATAAAAATTAATGTTATATTCTTTCAAGCACAGAAATATATAAGAAAAATATCTTTCTTATCAAAAAGGCCCCCCATGGAATCAGGGTCGGTCCTAGGATTCCTGGCGTCCCGGGCAACCCCAACTTCGGCGCATTTAAAGTATAGTATTATCTGATATTCAAAAAAAAAAATCCAACTTTAATCAGGATATTGTTTTATTTTGACTGTTTTTATTGAAATTAATTCATTTTTTTTTTCTTTCCTCTACCACTTGACTTTGGAAAGTCCTTCTTTCTCAAATGCATGACAGCTATCCTCTAGTACTTGGCGTCAGAGTCAAGTGCCTGTGTTGCCGTTACCCTGAGCTGGACTTGCTTGGAACTGGCGGATCAGGCGGATCTGGCGTGCATAACACATACGACCCACAGACAATGCATATCTATTTCTCTATAGTTTGAGTGTGGGTTAAGTTTTCGTTTACATCTACACAAGATACAGGAGTGAGCAAGCGGAGATTGTCAGTGTGCTAGATTGTGGGGAGAAAAATGAGAGACTTCAGAAATTTCAGCTGTCCTCTTTCCCATCAACATTGGCCAGGGCCAAGATGACCTTAAGAATCAAGAGATTTTGCTACAGACATGCAGTGGCGTAGCTGCAGATAGCTAGAGATTCGGGGGCATGGCTCCTTGAACCCCCCAGCCCCAACATCTAGTGACATTTATTGGAAAAGGTAAATTTGCAATAATTAGACATGCACTATCGCCTATTCCATGAAAACAACCCCTAGGGGTGAATTTAATTATTATTTATCACTTCATGTATATACATATATTTATTTAATGTCAGTAGAAATGCAGTAAATAAATATAAACTTATCAGTCTTTGGTTGGGCTTCGTTAGGGGTCAGGGGGGTATTTTCAAGTCCCACCAGCTACAACTCAGCGGACAGGTTCAGTGAAAAAAGTCAGTGAACCGTTTTCCAGATATTGAAGAATAATCGTCAGCAAGAGAGAGACGTGACATGCACTATCTTAAATAGTTACAATTTTAAACAACCCTGCATATCTTTTTAATTAAAAATAAAGATTACAATAGTAGACTGATGAACTTGATTGATGTGATCAATTATTGTCGTATACGAGCCTCGGAGGGGGCGGCAACGGGAAAATCAAGCCCTCTGCCCCCCTTCACTAAGGACTTCCCATACGCCTATGTTTAGTTTTACATTACAGGGTTTTGAAATTAATTTTTTTAATCCTCGCAACGGTATGGAAATTAATCTTATTTTCCATTATCGCAAGATTTAGTTCAAAAAGCCGTATCGTAAAAATTAAAATATTGTCCCCTCACCCGACTCCAGTAAACAACCAAATTAGGTCAAGTTCGAATTCTGAAAATAAAATTACATAAGAAGCACGTGTCTATTTTCTTAAGCCTTTGTTTTATCAACTATAATCATCAAAAATGGTATTTTTCTCTACAACGCAGAACTGATTATTGCATGTTATTGTTTTGAGGGGAAGGGTGGTGAGATTAATTATTTAAGAAATTATTTACAAACAAAAACATCTGAACAAAGGATTAACGCTAATTTTTTTTTTTTAATCACGAAACGTTACGTTCACTTCTCTTTCGTTTTTATTTTATTTTATTTTATTTTTGTTACAATCGATGTCGTTGTTGGGCTTGAGAGGAGAGAATTAAGCATGTCCTTAAGTTTTTGATTGCACACGGTCATTCTATACACATAATCTAAAGTGAAACACGCGTTTGGAAGAATTCAAATTACAAAGGAAGAGAATTTTTTTTCCTCCAAGTTCTACAGAGAAATCAAATCAATAAAAATTAAAAAATAAAAAAAAACTGACCGGCTGACCCGATAACTTTACATCTTCAGAGCTGTCTTTAGACAGTGCAGCTGCACCGCCCCCTCCCCCACCAAAAAAAAACTTAAGGAGCCCTAAAAATGTCTTTAAAAAATATTTCAATATTTGTTATTTTTTTGGCAGGTAATAAACTGGTAGGGTGATTAGAGATAGATTATTGATCCAATGATTAATAATGGACTTCACCTCGAATGGAACATCGTAATTTATGAATACTTCATTTTTGTTTAAATTTGTTTGAAAATAATCGGCAAATACACAAGTAGAAGTCCCCCCCCCCTTCACCAAAATGTTAGACACTCTACACTGAACTACATCAACGTTGAATTCGGCCCTGAGCACGTTACAAATTAATATTTAGATATTACTGGTTTGTAAAAATAGACTACGCAAATGTCAGCTGATTTTTTTTTTTTTTTTATTCAAAATTTCAAAACAAATTCATAAACAGAACTGAATTAAATGAAAACAAATTAAATAAATCTGTGAATGATGTGAAAATAATTCAGCTTCACTCATTCAATATATAAATTCTATTCAATTTTTGAGTTTTATGCGTGTCCTGTAAATTTCAAATATTTTTTTTACCGCAAGCCTCAATTTGGAAACTCTCCAATTTGTTTAAATATTTATTTATTTATGAAACCTATCGTTTCCTCCGCACGCATCGTCTTGACGAGAGAAATAAAGGAAATATTATTACTTACCGAAGGATTATTCTTGATTTCCTTAAAACGTTGTTCCATTACATGTTTATCGGTTACCCGATACTTCAATATTCCTCGCAATATTTTCTCAAAACCCTTCATATTGAATCAACGAAGCATTTACGCTATAAACGTGCCCGGCGCACTTGTCTCATGTGTACGCGCTTACTGCAAGAAGCTTTTTGTAAATGTTGGCAAGGTACACGAAGAGGTGGGGAAGGAGGATTGGTATGTGAGAGTTAACTGCCCTTGTATGCTAATCTCCTTAAGAGTTATCGCCCCTTGTTACTAGACACCCCTAATTTTACTGTCGATTTGGCCCACGGTTCGTCATGTGGAGGCCGGTAAAAACGTTATACTAAGCCCAGTCTCGGGCCTAAGGGTCAGTTGCTCCGGGGCACTACCTATACCCTATGTACAAACGTCTTCATGATACTGTTCGCTGGTACTGGTCATGTTTGTCATAGCCCTCAGTCCCACGTACGTGCGTTTAATTTACCCTCGTGGGGCGGCGAATAAATCCCATAACGCCGATGATTCCATGAGAGAAATTCTCTTAACAAAATATATTCAGTTTAAGAGGAAAAATACAACGAAATTTAATAAAATAACCCAGAATCATCTGGATTTCTTGGATAATTATTTAGATATTGTTTTGATTTGTTCATTTTGAACAAACTGCTGAAATCCCATAGGATTAATTTAATTATTCATTTTACAAATTTTCATCTAATGAGCTGTTTTGTGGAACAGATCATCCTCATCAAGAGGGGTAACACTATATATATATATATATATATATATATATATATATATATATATATATATATATATATATATATATATATATATATATATAGGAAAATAGGTCAGTAAATTCCTCAATGAGGGTTGAATAGATTTAAGAAAAGTGTAAAATAGGGAGCCCAGCTTTTTTGTTATGGTTTTGGGGTATATTCGATTTTAATGTTTTATTCTGATTTATAATTATATATATTATATTAGTTTAATTCTATTCATTATAAATTTGATATTAAAAACTACTATACCTCAGAACCATCAATAAAAGTTCTGTTTTACTTTTTTACACTTTCCCTATATATATATATATATATATATATATATATATATATATATATATATATATATATGTGATCATTGGATGGATGAGTTATATCCAACATAATGTTGGAAATTTATAGACAATAAGGTAAGCAAAAAGTTGGTTGAATAGGTATTTATTCACACACACTTGTATACAACTGTATTTGAAGTCCGTTAAGTTCGAATACAGTCCCAACCCACACACTTGCAACAAATTTCTGTAGGAAATTAATTGTGATCCATATTCTAGAAAAAGATCATCAAAAGTAAATGACATTGAAAAAATGCTGTAGAATAGAAACATCAGGCCAATGGGTAGTGACCCATATGATGAAATTATTAATTAATTAAATACATTTATTTATATGATTATAAACTGCATTATATTATATTGAAACTCTTATTTGAAATGATCTCCTGTTATTATGCAGTGAAAGCGGAAACTATAGTCAGCAAGGAAACTGAACAAATAGAAAAATGAAAGAACAGATATACTCCTGTTTTTCCCGCACACATACACACACAGACACATGCATATATATATATATATATATACATAAAATATATTTTATATATATATATATATGGAAAATTTTCCATGTTTTATTACTGAATGTGGATTCAGTTGTACTTTAAAAAGATTTCAAATTTGAAAATCTCTTATAACCACTCTACTGATGGTAGTGAGCATTTTTTTGACAAAGATCTGTTTAATACATTGATACATTTACATATCCTTGTTGTATATTTTATCATTGTTCTCTTATATACACACACACACACACACACACACACATACACATATATATATATATATATATATATATATATATATATATATATATATGTGTGTGTGTATATATATTTATAAAGTTGACATCAAGTTTTATTTCAAATGAAAACATTTTTTGATACCATGATGCATGAGCAGCAAATGCTAAGTATCTAAAATTACGGAAAAATAAATGGATCTCATGTAATAAGTGGATCCGATGCGATAAGTGGATTCATATACTAAGAAAATCAAAATTAGGAGATGACATGTAACATTGTAACTACATACTCATCATATATATATATATATATATATATATATATATATATATATATATATATAGTTGTTGTGTCATCCACAGACAGCTGTTTATATATATATATATATATATATATATATATATATATATATATATATATATATATATATATATATATCATTCATAATATTGCTAATGAGTATAATAGACCCAAAATGTTGACATTCAATGAGAATATGTCCTTGTAATTCTTATCTTAGATATATACATATAAAAGTGAAAAGTGTCTGTGTAAATATATAAGTGAGAGGTGATGGTTTATATGTTTGTGTGTTTGTCTGTCATGCTATAAAAAGTACCTAAACATGAGTGCAGCTCAACCAAGTTCAATGGACATGGAAGGGTATTTTAAGACAAAAAGTTTTGAGAAATAGATTTTTAAAAGGGTTTTAGAGGCAGGGATGGGGCTCTACTTCAGAGGAAATGATAAAATATATGACTAAGATGTGTATATGTATCAAGGCATTGAGTAGATATCAGTTCAAAAAATGCTCAATTCCATTAGTGCAGTAGTTTTGAAACTTATATATATATATATATACATATATATATATATATATAAATGTATTTATTTAAAGATTTTATTCAATGGTACATTATAGATAGTACATTCTGTTTCACTTAGAAAAAGGTTCATTTTAAAATCCCTTTCAAGTGAAATAGAATGTACAATCTGAAATGACTCATTGAAAAAATCTTTACACATTTTATGGTATTTTTCATATATATATATATATATATATATATATATATATATATATATATATATATATATATATATATATCCATGTGTGTGTGTATACATGTATTTGCTGAATAACCTGTACGTGGGCAGCCTTTCAGCATGTAAATATATACTGCAGAAAAAAAATTGTTTTCTTCCATGTCTTTGACACCATGTTACTTCTGCAAACAAAATTGAGAGAGGTATTCATATGCACTTTTGTCTCTCTGTTTCTCTGTCTGTCTGTCTGGGAGCCCACTGACTTGTTTAACCTTAGCACATCTCTTTCTCTTTCATTGATATTATTTCTATAAATAAATAATTTCTTTTCCTAGAATTCCTTTGTCATTCACCGTAATACTGCATTCTCTACGTAAATGCCAACATGAACCGGGGGGGGGGGGGTATGCTGTTAATTGATATTTAGTAGGGCCTGTTTAGTCACTCAATACGTGTTAAGTGACCAATGCCATGTTGGGGATGATCAATTAAAAAATTGGAAAAATTGGTCATCAATGAATAAGTTACTTCTCTTGCCTCTTGTTGGGCAGTGATCACTAAAGTAGTCTGAATCTTCAAAAAATATGTGGGAATGTTGCCAGACACAAACTAAGGGACTAATTTAGTGCAAGTTTACATTGTTATTCGGAAAACCTATTTTGGTGGGAAATTTTGCAAAAAAAGATTTTCTAGACATAATAAGGAGTAAACGTTTGAATTTTCAGCCTTTTAGCTCCATTGGTGGGACTTATGCACATAGGTACCTTCAGTTTTTAAGTTGGTTTGGCTGGTTGGTTATGCATGCAAGTGCACACAGGACATACAAATTGAGCTGGAAATCTAAACTTCAACTCCAGGAAAAATATTTTGTTTTTTCTTCAAAATTCTTACCCAAAATTGATTTTTAGTAAGGGGTTCAATTATTAATGTAAAATTATGCTAAAATAAGCCCTAGTTTGTATCCCACTTTTTAAAAAAAATTTAGACTTTTTAGTGATCCAAGAAAAGGGTGAGTGAAGTAACTCATTCATTGATCATCCCTTCTTAAAAATTTTAATTGATCACCCCTAGCACAAAATGCTGCCAAAAGATGGTTTCTATAGAGTGACTAACCAGACCTATGGCATGAATCCAGATAAAGTGGAGATGTGAAGTAGTGTAACATTTTATTGGCACAGAAAACAGAATGTGTAAACCAAGTTTGAATTCCGGCTGCGTTTGCTTACTCAGCACTAATGCCCTTGGGAAGGGCATGAATCCACTTCTTGCTGTGCTCTGTTCCATCATCAGATATCATCAATGGCATGCCACAATGGTTGATGAAGAAGACCCCGGAGAGTGAGAACTTGCATAAACCACTCTCCCATAACTATCTCAAACAGTACAGAAATCAGAGAACAAAATTCTGAATTCTGGCTGAGGTTGCTTTTTCCCACTTAGCATTAATGCCCTTAGGAGATGCATGAATCCACATCCTTGTACTCTGTTCCACTTCCAGACATATTGATGAAAAAATATCTTGTTTCTGAAATGCCATGATGATTGAGGGAGAAGAAAGTGGGTAAGTGAGCATTTAAGTAAATCACTCTCCCATAACTACCTTACCTGCTCAGGTAGTAGAAGCAGTGAGAAAAAAAAAACCCTAAAAAACTCATTGACAACCTTGACAGGGGCCACTTAATCCTGATTGGTACTTAAGATTAGGTTCAGAATTTTTGGATAGAGTTTTTCAGTGTATATCAATTTATTGTTTGTTTATCAAAGGGAACCATTATTAATTTTTGACTTGTATTTCTTTAATTTTTATCTGTTTGGCTTTTCATCACAACTCTCACATTATCCATTTATTTGTATATATATATATATATATATATATATATATATATATATATATATATATATATATATACATATATATCAATACAATATATTGTCTTATCGACATCAAAAAATTATATTCCAGTTCAACATTGGCGCATTATATGTCAACTTACTATACTGTATACTTGATAACTTAAATTATTTTAGAGATCACCATGGAGAATTCCCAGTACTGAGCATTTGATTAATGTTTTATACCAATTTCTCAATACTATTCTTAAAGCTTCTTTATTCTTCACATATTAAGGCGATCTATTCCAGTTGTGCGCAACTTTTATAATTGAATTCATTATAGAATTGCATTCAGACTTTAAAAAAAGGAATTGTCAGTAGTCAAGAATTCAAGCAAATGTTACTGATGGGAAGGAACTCTCATATGTACAATAGATACCATGAGTGTCAAAAGCATTCGATACATTCCAAAATGTTCATTTTAACATTTTATACAGCTTCCAAATTGACAGAATTTCAACTTAAGATTTAGAAATATGAAATTGAAAAAAATTGATGTTGGAATAAAATTGACCATTCAGAGTTTATGTGCAAAAACACTGAAACAATAAAAAACGGAAATCATTGTCCAAATTTTGTCAATTTTGAGGTTGGTGTATATGGATAGAAAAATGAACTTTTCAAAATGTGTTGGATACAATTTGCACTCACTGTACATTTTAGCAGCGTTTTACGATAGAAACGTATTTTAACTGATGTTGATATATAAAAGTATTGAAAATCATGAAAAAAGGGATTGTCAGAGGTCGAGAATTCATAAAAGCATTACTTATGTGATGGAGATATCATATGTAAAATAGATATATTGTAGCAGTGTTTTACAATAGATATGAACTGAAACTATAATGGTCTTGTGAATATTGTTGATGAAGCAACGTCAATTATTATTACTTTTGGAGCTGAAACATGAAACCTAACCAAAATATTGACTCACAAACCAAGATCCATGCAATGTGCACATGAAAGAATCATGCTCAACCTCACATGGAGAGATCACTAGACAGCACAATATATCAGAGGAAAAACAGGAGTCTGAGACATCAGAGAAATCATTAGAAAACTTAAATGGCAATGGGCTGGTCATGCTGTGCACGTTGCATGCTTCTCAGTTTGTGGATCTGTCTCTTGGTTAGGTTCCATGTTTCAGCTCCATAGGTGACTATCAGGAGGATGTATTGGTTATATACCCTTCATTTTAGGGTTATTGGGATGTTCTTGTTCTTGACAGTTCAATTTGCTCTTGTCATCCTCGAGTGATTCTTTGTTTGATTTCTTCTTTTGAGAATTACATGGAGATTCTTCGTCCTAGGTCAGTGTAGTGGTCTGCTTTCTCCAGTTCTGCATTTTCGATTTTGATCGTTTGTGTTTATTTCCAACGTTATTGTTGCAAATGACCTTTGACTAGCACTAAACTAACAATAAATTGATAAATAAAGTTGTTCTTAAATTAGCTCATGTAATTTATTCATCACGAGAAACTTCAATTCAATATACAGCCAGAAAGCACTGAGAGAGTGTATGCACTCGTACACTCGATCGAAAAAATAATTCTGTGGCCTGCCCCCAAATTTAATCACTCCTTTATCAGTCCATGGCAAACCCTTCAACAAAATTACATTGAAATTAAATGAGAACTTTTGGAGATATCGTCTAGACATGACTTAGCAAATATTGTAAATGTATGAGAGGAAAAACTTCTAAGATCCACCCTAAAATCTAAGCATTCCATCTTCAGCCCTTGGCATACCCTTCCAGAAAATCTTCTTGGAAATTCATTGAGAACTTTTGGATGTATTGTATGGACAGACAGATAAACAGACACAAGTCAATACATATACTTCCTCCAACTTTCTTGTTAGAGATGAATGAGATGAACAGAACCAAATGATTCATCACAAGAAAGAGAGAGAGAGAGAGAGAGTGAGACAGACAGAGACAGAGATAGAGAAAGAGATAGAGATAGAGACAGAGACAGAGAGAGGGGGGCATTCAATTCAAAATATAAAAGAATTGTTTGTTAACTATAAAACTCCAACATATATGGAACCAAAAATTACAGCTATTCATGCATGTGTGTGTACTGTGTGTGTATGTAGTCGTGTGAACATATGTTTGTATACTCTGTGTGTACGTATGTGTATATGCCGTGTTTGTACTCTCTGTATGTATGTTTGTATGTGAGAATGTATGTGTATATATATGTATGCATACTGTCTATATATAGATGTGTGTGTACTCTGTGCATATTTATGTGCACATACTCTATATGTACTCTGTGTGTGTACATGTACGTATATGTACTGTGTGTATGTATGCATATGTATAGTGTGCGTGTGTGTATGTATGTACGTTATGTGCTGTATATGTCTGTAAGTGTGAACAGTTTCTGTGTATACGTGTCTTTTTGTATATAACTTGTATGTGAATTCTGTACCCGCGTGTGTAGTTAGTATGCCTGTGAGTATACTCTGTGTGTGTGTGCGTGTGTGTGCGTATGAGTATTTGTGAGTGTGTAGTATGTTTGTTTATACTGAGTATACTCTGTGTGTGTGTGCGTGTGTGTGCGTATGAGTATTTGTGAGTGTGTAGTATGTTTGTTTATACTGAGTATACTCTGTGTGTGTGTGCGTGTGTGTGCGTATGAGTATTTGTGAGTGTGAAGTATGTTTGTTTATACTGAGTATACTCTCTGTGTGTGTGCGTGTGTGTGCGTATGAGTATTTGTGAGTGTGTAGTATGTTTGTTTATACTGAGTATACTCTGTGTGTGTATGTGTTTGTGTGCATGCAAGTATGTGTGTGTGCTTGTGTGTGTGTGTGTACGTGTGCTTGTGTGTGCGTGTGTGTGCGTATGAGTATTTGTGTGTGTGTGTAGTATGTTTGTTTATACTGAGTATCAGTCATAGTGCGTGAGTGTCAATCAAAAGTTGAAAAAAACAAACTATACCAAATATCTTCATTCAAACGAACACACTGACAGCACACACATATACTATAAATACACATACTCACACACACACAGCATACACGCATATTGCATACACACACATACATGCACTGACAGAGCCCATACAACGTACATATACATACATTCACACATTACATACCTACACCTACGCACACATATATTTACACACATACATATAACTCACTCACACACACGCACAATATACACACATAGCATACATACATACATACATACAGAGCGCACACACATATGCACACACAGATTATACATTCATATTCACACACGCAGCACACATACTTGCATACACACACATATATACACGTGTATACGCACTTATGTCAAATATACACATGTGCACACCTAAACACATCCAAACATACCCATACATACCCCCTGATACCCAAACAAGTAAGAAGTACAAACAGTTCAGCTGATTGACGTCGCTTAACGGCAATTTCTGGACTATCACAAAAACTACGTAAATAGTTTTATGTATTGACAAACAATCAGAGCTACTCAACTTTTACGATTCTTACGCTTTATATCCCACTGTTTTAAGAATACAAATTCTCTCAGTTATGTCTCCATCGATAAATCGATAAGTCAGTCCGTCTGTCAGTCAGGCGTTGTTTTTATATATATATATATATATATATATATATATATATATATATATATATATATATATATGTGTGTGTGTGTGTGTGTGTGTGTGTGTGTGTGTGTGTATATATATATGTGTGTGTGTGTGTATATATATATATGTGTGTGTGTGTATATATATATATGTGTGTGTGTATATATATATATATATATATATATATATATATATATATATATATATATAAAATACAAATAAAGAACAAGAGAGAAAGGCAACATAGATCAAGTACACAGCAAATCAATTACACAGTAGACGTTAATGTCAATATTACAGTATAAATAGATTTCAAGAAATAGGGATCTTTGCTCGCAGGTGAGAAGAAATAAGAAAGAGGGAATGAACACTATTTAATATACGTTTGATAGAAATAAATATGAAAGTTTACATAGATAAAAAAATAAAAAAACAAATATAGATAGATTACGTGGATAATGTCAATATAAACTTTATAAAGAGATCTTAAAGAGAAGGGGTAAGAGAAGGTCCGCATTACTCAACGTGCTCGCTCGGTGCGAAGAAGAGAAAATGAGGAAAGAAAGAAATCTCTCCTTTTTTTTCTTTAAAGATATACGTTTATTAATTATGAAAGAAAATTACAAGTAAAAATAAACGTTATAAGACGAGTTATACAGAAAATAGTGTCAATAAATACATTTCAATATATCAGAAGATCTTACCTCCCTCTCTCTCTTTCCCCTTTTCTCTCCGTCTCTCCGCTTTTCTCTCTCTCTCTCTCGCCCCCTTTCTCTTTTTCTCTCTCTCCTTTTCTCTCTGTCTCATCCCCTTTCTTCCCCTCTCTCTCTCTCTCTAAATATATATAAATATATAAAACAGTGTCAATACATATATTTCAATATATAAGAAGATTTCTCCCTCTCTCTCTCACCCCTTTCTCTATCTCTCATCCCCTTCCTCTCTTTCAGCCCGTTTCTTCCTTTCTCTCTGTCTCCCCCTCTCTCTCTGTCTGTCTGTCTGTCTGTATCTGTCTCTCTCTCTCTCTCTCTCTCTCTCTCTCTCTCTCTCTCTCTCTCTCTCTCTGCGGAAAAGAGAATAAAATAGAAGATATCTCCAACTCGCGCACGTGTCTTCTTAGTTGTCATGACGACGCGTACTACACAATAAGATGGCGGCTCTGACTACCTTAAAGGAAGATTTGATTGAACCAATTCAGTCTCCTTATGTCGGATATTATTTCCCTGTTAGTAATAGAAGGCTTGATACATCTGAAGGTCAGCTCTTATTTTTCCCCTTTCTTTCTTAAAGCAGTTCTTCGTCTTGTCTCTTCAAAGTTTAGTCTTTTTCGGGGATTCAATCCAGTGGTTCTCAACTTTATTTACTTATTCATTTATTTATTTATTTTTATCCAGGACCCCTTTTATGTAAATGATTTTCCCTACCCACGAACCCCAGGCTTTTGAAAGTTCTTTCTCTCCACTCAACAAGCTCATAGACCCCGAATAATATCCTCCGCAGACCCCAGGTTGGGAACCGCTGATTTATTCTGTCTCTGAAGAAATGTACACATAATAAGTTTTGAAGATTTGTTCAACTTTTAATTTCAAAGTTAGATCTCTCCTTTAAATCATTCTTCAAGTTCTTACATTTACTTGATTATTTTATACATGTTACTGTTTCAAAAAAAAAAAAAAAACGGCAATTGTCACTTTTCCCGTTTTAAAAACCGTCTCAGGGGGCTTGGATTAGGGTTAGTGTTAAGGTTAATTTATCATCAGCATCTGTTAGTCTGCAGCTGAAATGGCGGCCATTTTAAAACGGGAAAGGTAATAATTGCCCAAAGAACATTTTTTTTTCAATTAGGTATTTTGGGGGGAGAATCATATAGCAAAGTGACATAAACTAAGTCATTATATGTTTACCTAAATATATTGAAGTGGTAAAAAAATTTTTTGTAAACACATACATTTCAATACATTCAACTACAAAGGATATGAGTAGAGGTTAGTGTTTAGAGTTAGGGTTAGGGGTTCAGGCAACCCTATCAATTTTCTACATTGAGAATGAGTAAGAATTATGTGACCCTCCCCTCTCAACATTCAAAACAAGGGGGAAAATTTGGGGGGGCCTTCTAGGGAGGTCTTGGTGTATACCTCCAACCCATCCTGAAATTTTGAAAATTATCGATCCAAGATTGCATTTCAGTGTGTATCTGCTATTGAAATTAAATGTTGTCAAGAAGTCTAGTCAAAACTTGTTTCAAAACTCAATTTTTTTTAATCAGAAATCTAAACCAATTAATAAATCTTTCAATGCACACTTTTTCTAAAATGCGTAAGAATTTTCCTTCCGTTGACCTGAACATGAAAATGTGGGAAAATGTGTGTGCCTCATGCAGAATGCGTGAGTGAGACTTGGAAGGTCTCTTTAGGGTTAGGGTTAGGGTTAAGGCTAGGGGTTAGGGTTAAGGATTGTTTTTTAGGATTAGTGTTTAGGGTTAGAATAAGGTTAGGTTTTTATGGTTAGCGTTCAGGGTTAGATTAAGGACTGTTTTTTTAGGGTTAGCGCTTAGGGTTAATGTTTAGGGTTAGTGTTTAGGGTTAGGTTTTAGGCTATATAAGTCAATTATGGAGCAAATGAAAGCAGCAAAACTGTTATTAAGTTTTGAAATAGCGCCAAATAATCAAAAATTGTTTATGCTATCCATTCAAAAATGGTGAATTTTTGCTGCTTCAACACATGATATCTGTTTTATATATAAAACTTTTTTTCACAGTATTTCTTGATTTTTTATTTCAATCAATTTTCATTTTTTCTTCCTTTTATTTCTTCCCTTCTTCCCTCTAATCTTTCTTTTTTTCTCCCTTTCCTCCTTTCTTTTTCTCTCAGTCTTTTTTTCTTTTTCTCTTTCTTCTTTTACTCTTTCTCCCCTCTGCCCTTTCTCTCTTTCTTTCTTTTTTTTCCTCCGCTCTGTCCTTTCTTTCTTTCATTTTCTCTCTCTTCCTCTTTTGTTCCTTTCTTCTCTCCGTATTCTCTCTCTCTCTTTCTTTCCCTCTTTTATTCATTCCTTTCTTTCTTTCTCTCCTTTTCCTTTTCTTTTTTTCCTTTTTTTCCTTTTTTTTTACCCATGTCCTTTCTTTTTTCTTTTTTCTCCCCTCAGTCCTCTCATTCCTTTCTTCTCCATTTCTCTTTTCTTTCCTTATTTTTTCATTTGTTCCCTTATTGTTACACACTTCCTTTACCTCCTCTTCATTCCTTATTCACTCCTTCTTTCTTTCTTACATCTGTCTTCTTTCTTTCACTTTCTTTTCTTTTTTGTCAAAGCCTACTGCATTGACTGTATTTTGCTCACCTAACAATAATGACAAGTTCAGACTTCTGATTAAGACTAAAAGCTTATAATAAAGGTTAGAGAGAGAAAGGGAAAGAAAGAAATTCTTATGCCATCAATTAACGAAAGAAAGAAAAGAGGAAAGAGAAAGAGAGACAGCGAGACGGACAGAGAGACAGAGAGAATGGAAAGCTATTCCTGCAAGAGAAAAACAGAGATAAATAAAGAGAGAGAGAGAGAGAGAGAGAGAGAGAGAGAGAGAGAGAGAGAGAGAGAGAGAGAGAGAATGGAAAGCTATGGACTCTAGATTAAATCATCTAATTTCTTTTTCTTTCTTCTCTACACTTCTCATCCCTAAATGTCCACTGTAGAAACTTGACATTTTGCACACGAGCTCCTCTCAATGAGTAGGGAAAACTTCTTTATTATTTTTCAAATATTCAGCTTCATGGCTGAAATAGTAGCGTTCAGAGAAGAGTTTTACTCTGAAGCAGCCACTTGAACAACCATAGCCATCAATGATAGCAAAGTGTCTCACCCTTTTTTTATACAAGCCTATATTTGTGTGTTTGTATGTTTATGCATTTGTGTGCTTATGTATTCCAGCACTCCTGGACACACCGTTTTGTCTACAGACTTGAAAATTGGCATCAGTTCTCCATTTGACCCCTTTTTTTTAATTTTTGGCAAAGAAGCTTTTTTGACCTTTTATCACCTTATTTTGAAGGGTTTATTGGTAATGTCTTGATTTTTTTCTACTGTATTTTAGATTCTTTCCCGTCGAAAATGCCAGTGATGTCATGCATAGAATTTAGTCTAACCATATTTATTCTTCGAAGGAATTTTTTTTTCCAAATTTTGATGCTACAGTTGTTCAATTATTGACTGTGATGGCGAGTCTTGTTCTTTCCTTTCTTTCCTTACATTTTTTCCTTTCTTTCTCTTTCATACATTCATTTCCTCTTTCTATCTCTCTTTTTCATTTCTCTTTCCCTTATTTTTAGGCATTCTTTCTTGTGCCTTTCCAATCATTAACATTGACGTTAGGATCAGAAAAAAAAAGGACCCCTGACCCCTTCCTTGGATGCATCAATGTAATCAAGTCAAAGTAGTTACAATTTTGATTCCAATTTCTTTCTTTTCCTTCATGACCCAAATTGATTTCTATAGCCAAACTCCAGAATTGGAGTTGACTACTTATCTATCGTGATAACAAGAACAATAAGAACAATCCTCACCAAAATGAAGGTTGTAAATAAATCTATGAAATTCTACATTCCCCTACAGTAATTTGAACTTGTGACCCAACTGATTGCCAGGAGGCTGTCTTACCGACTGAGCTAAATGGACTTGTCTTAACAAAAATTTATCATACAGAAACGCTCAGTCTTATTTCATCCTAATGGATAAATACACTTATACTAAAAATAAAATGTATATTTCTATAATTTTTTATCTATTGCATAAACAATATGAAAATTGTAGTAATCATCTTCAGTTGGAATAAAAGTAGGAGTGGAGTTTGGCCCTGCAGCAAACAGGATTGTTAAATTCCTTTCTCTTGTCTCTCTTCTGCCATTTATTAAGTGCATGGCTAGGATTTATCACTAACTGAGTCCAAGTAGTTGAAATATCAATTCCAATTTTTTTCAATTCTCCTCCTTCTCCAAGACCCAAACCGATTCTTTTTTTTTTCCTTCTAATCTGGTCTTTGTTTTGCTGTTTCCTTTAGGTGCATGGCTCCGTTCATACAAACAGGAGCAGAAGCGACGGTTCGATGCTATTGTATGCAAGAATTATAAGACGCTTGATGAGATAAAATCACAGGTTCATGGCACCGGGCAATCACAGGAACAGGAAGCAGCTTCTCAGATGCAAGAGGAGCAGGAAGAGAAAAAACTGAATGGATTTTTTCTGGTATTATGATGGATATTTTTTTGTTTGTTTTACCAATCACCATGATAGTGCTTGCTTCCAGTTTGGTAGGTTATGGTTCAATCCATCTCAGAGTCATACCTAAGATGGTACTCAATACCTCTTCGGTAAGTACTCAGCACAAGGAGTAGGATTGAGGAACCTTTCCTCAAGGCTAAGGAAGATGGAAAGTGTAATAGTTATCCATTACAAAATAAAAGCTCTTGGTCATTGCAAGATAAAAGCCCTAGTCCATTGCAAGATTTATCCATTGCAAGTAATCCAATGCATGATAAAAGTCCTGACTCATAAATGGAACTGGGCTGCTGTTAATCACAATAAAATGGAATTTTTATTGAGTTAACCATAAAACTTCAATGAAGAAAATTAATGGCCAGTTAATGAGCTGAAAATTGGTTAATACGTGCAATGCTACATCCAAGAGATCTGAATAACTAAAGACTATTGAGGAAGGGCCAAATTGGGAACAAATAATGGAACAATAATTGTACAATGGGAACAAATTGTTTTTTAATCACTTTGATATTTTTCATTATAGGAGTTTAAACCTACATAAACTCCAATGTTCATTGTAAACCTATTATAATGTGGAAGTCAGAGTCCATAAGTTTCTACCATGTTATAAGTGAATCCGCATTGTAACAAATCTTCCATTTTTATTAACCTTAATCCCAGTCCAGATCTGCACCAACTTTTTTAAGACCGACCCTTGAAAATTTGTACAGAAATGAAGAGAAAACCATGAGGATGAGGGTAGGGTGAGGCTATGTTCAGTAGGAAGACAGAAATAAATATCATAGATTTTTAGAATCATGACACCTTACCAGAAGGTTAGATCTTGACAAAACTTAGATACATACGTAGCGAGTGTCTACAGTAGGAGTTTGACAATACCTTAGCAATCTTTTCAGCGACAGATGGATGGGAAATGGGTGATGAGTTTAATTTATCATCTACTGAAATGTTTTTGTCTAAGTCATTTTCTTGGTGACGCCTGATTCAGATGGCATCTTTCTGTTTTACTATTTAGCTATTATTTTGAGAGCCAAATTTGATGTTTTGAAAATTGGGGTCCATGCTCAAACCATGTTATAAGCGATTCCGTGTTAGATTGAGCTGCGTTATGATGGTTCCAGTGTCAATCAAAAAGAACCATTAAATTCTTACGGCAGACAAAATATTATCAAATAGTGGTTCAAATTTTGTGTACACAGCAGGATTGATGAAACCGGAGGAACCTTTATGCAGGACGATGGTGTTAAAACACTTGTAGCTTTGGAACATTGATTTTCGGCAAAAAATCAGATTTTTTCTCTATTTTTCGATTCCAAATTTAATTGTTTGATAAACAAAGATAGTTGAGGAAAACCAAGAATTTTGGTATTGACATCACTTATTCAATGAAGTCAATGGCCTGGATTAAATGAGATAGTGGGCCAAATTAGACCCAAAGACTCTAGTTTGCTAACATCTGGCCTGAACATGTCAACATGCTCCTATGTATAAGTTCAAAATTGCCAGAATTTGGAGCAAAGATACCTGATTTTTGTATTTCCTTTTTAAAAAATGTTGACTCAAACAGTCAATATTAGTCAGCATTAGTTTCTTAAGTTTTAAGTGATTCAGGTTGGTTGGCTGGCTATTTATCTATGTCTCATACATATGTGTTGCTTCAGTTTTTATTAGCTTCTTCAGTTTTTAAGTGATTTTGGCTGTTTGGCTAAACATTTGAATTGAAACATTCACTTCTTATTATGTCTAGAAAATGATTTTATATATTTTTTTGAAATTCCTCAAAATCAACTTTTAAAGTGGTTCAATTTACAATGCCAGCCCATGGTAAATTAATCCCTCTATTTACATCTGGCAGCATTCAGTTTTTTTTTAAAATTTGGACTTTTCAGTGATCCCACGAAAGGTTAGAGAAGTGTCTAATTCATTGCCACTTTTTCCAATTTTTTCAATTGATCACCCCCAAAATGGGATGCTGCTCAAAGATGTTGCTCATGTAGCAGTTTCAATCAAGTGACTAACAAGACATATTCTGATATTTTTTTGATTTTTGTATTTTTTAATTGCTTGTCCAAATTCTGTCAACTCAGAGGCTATATAAGGATGTTAAAACAAATCTTTTGAAACGTATTGGATACTTTTTGAACTCACTGTATGCTGTCATTCTATGTTTCATTTTCTAGATTTTGAGTTGGTCTGTATTATGGTTCAGTTTCTGAAGACTCATAAGCAATTTTCATTGTATTCCAGTTGAAACATTGTTATGCAGAGGACCCTTCTGAAGTTTTTTGTATAAACATAAATGATCAAGGCTTTAGTGTAGCAAGCTCTGAAGACTTCCTCTTGTTTGATAAAGTACAATGTATCTGTGCAAGGGAAAACAGACTAAGCCTGGGTAAGTATTGTCATTTGTTTCCTATATTTAGTTGTTTACATTAGCAAATTACTGTAGCCTCACAAATGGCTTGCCCGACCAACCAGCCAACAGAGTCTGTGGGTGTGTGTGTCTCTGGGTGCTCCTGGTCAAATTTTTTGAAAATCTTGAATGATCTCCCCCACTATACACCACATTTCTTTTTTCCAAAAATGTGCTCTTTTTGATCTCCATGATCGTTTTGGACCAACGATGCCTGAATCCTGTGCTGGTATTTTTTAGATAATTTTAGATTGAAGATTTTTTTTATTATCATTTTTTAAACGATTAGTCCTGGTAGAGGTGATTCATATATACGGTTTTAATATACATTTGTAACAGCAATATTCATGTTTTAACTACTTTTTACTTTTTAATTTGCCAAATTGACCAAAAATGAGATGCTATATATTTCCCATTAAGTTTAGAAATACAAAATCCACAATAAATTTAGGGATCATAGATTATATTATATCATACAGAAACTTATCTGAAATGATCTCCCATCATTAAATGATTAATGTATCACTCAACTTAGACAATGTAAATAGAATAAACAATTGAAGAAAATGGGGCTGCTGTAGGAATAGAACTTGCCGTCAGGTGGCTGCTTCAATTTAGCTAAAACAGCCACCGGTGATGCAAAGGCCCAAATTCACCCCAAATTCTCATCACATCTATTCTCGGTCTATTTGTTTCTTTTCAACGCGACATTTATGTATTAGGAAATGGATATATATGATCTGACAGGATGATTTTTCTATATAATACAATGCAATTCATGATCATTCTGTCAGATCTTATAAATATCCATTCCTTAATACAATAAATATTGTATAAACATAAACACATATTACTGCATAGTTAGAACAAGATAGTTATTAGAATGATCTTTCATAGAAAGATTTAGAATAGAAAGCCAAGTGAGATAGCTGACCATTTCTAGCTCAGAGCTGTTAACATTCTTGCTCTGTTCTATGGCCAGTTCTTGTGAATAAAAGCAAGTCTGCAGATGTCCAAATGCACACCAGCCCATCTGCAGTTGTCAGATGTATAACTCCCTTCTTGAATTCTTTTGAATTAGCTTCAAATCCAATTTCACATTGTCCACATTTTTATCTTCTCTTTTCATCCCGTATACTTTGATGATGTATGTTTATTATTACGTTTACTCTGTCAATCATTTTGTATTATCAATGATCTGTAACATGCATGGTTTTATTTATCAAGTACTCACTTTTGTTTATAGAATAATGTCTGACTTAGTGTTTCTTTTGTGTGTATACTACTGTTATTTTTGACTGAAATTTTTACATAAACAGTACTAAAAATATTTTTCTCTACAAACAACAATTTATTTTATATTTTTCTGACTGTTGTCCGTATTTCGTTCATCTTTCGAAGACAAAGTTTCGGCTACGGCCTACTTCAGGAGGGTGTGATAAACAGGAGGATTTTGAATGTAGGGACAAGGTGGAAGGTAGATGTTGTCATTCTTCTATCTATTTTTGGGTGGAAGAGTTCCCTTGGTCATAATCGTGTTGATGTCCATTTATAGCGTTATAATAATGTTGATGTCAATAATTGGTCTTATAGAAGTACATCTTTCTGAAGGGTCATTCAGACACTATGTTATCATGAAGAAATTGTTGAACTCACATGTCATCATCTTAGAATTCAGACAGAAAATATCTAGATTTGATCAACGAGGCTTTTTTTTTTGTCTGGCATAAGGCTACAAGCTCTTTTGAGTACTTTCAAAGGGAAGATAATTACCCTCATTTCCTAATCTTGACTACAAGTAAAACTAATGATGATTGAATGCCTACCATGTCATAAACCATTGTCATTGTTGAGCTGTAGTTCCCATCCTGGGGTCCCCTGACCCCTTGGAGTCTACAAAGGTATTACTAAGGGGTCTGTGAGCTTGTTAAGCTGGCAGATATTTTAAAAGATTGGTGTCCATAAAAAAATTAGTTTAGATAAATGGAGACCCCAATAATGAAAAGGTTGGGAACCACTGTTGGTTGGGGACTATTTTGATTATTAGTTGGATACCCATACTTGTAGTCTTGTGTCAGTCTAAGCATGTGTTTCATCTAAGGAATTACCTAAGTATTAACCAAGTGACGGACTGATTAATCAATGCTTTTAGTGTGACGACTTAATTTGGCAAAAAGCCGTTGGATGCGTACAGTTCCTTGTGTTTCTAAGAGGCCACCCATCTAAATACTGATTAGTTTTATCTTTATCTTTCCAGAGACATTTAAAACGTTTTGTTATCTCCAAGAACTTGAACTGCCTTTAAATGGCATAAATAGTCTGAAACTGAAATATGGAGACTTCCCTTTTTTGCAGGTAAGGCATTTCATATCTTCAGAACATTTCTAAGACTTCCATATTGACAATTCTGCTAAGAAATGGTTCTTTTTTTTTTTCTTCTTGTTCTTCTTGTTCTTGTTCTAATTGCCAGGAGGCTGTCTTACTGACTGAGCCAAATTAACAAGTCTTAGATATCAACAAAAAATTAATCTCACAGATACGTACAGGCTTATTACATTCTAATAAACAAATACATTCTTAAAAAAATGTACACATTTTTTTATAATGTTTTTATTTCTTACATATACTCTCTGAAATAATCACCTTCGGCTGGAATAGAAGTCAGGGTGGAATTTGATCCTGCAGCAGCTTGGCTTGTTTTCTCATCTTATCTTCCTCTTCTCTTGCATTCATTCCTGTTCCTTCATGGTTTATGTCTTTCTTTCTTCTTTCCTCTTCCTTTCATTCTTTCTTTGAGAGAATCTGGATTACTTCTGTGTAAAAGAACAATTTCTAAAGCCTCTGCTTAGATTGGCTACTGTTCAGGAACACCAAGGCACCCTGAACACCCTGGCCTTGTGTAAGACCAAGCAAAGCTTACTTAGAAGGTTTGGTTAGTCACACAAACCGTCACGTAACCAACATCTTTTGGCAGCATACTGTGGTGAGAGGGGACGATCAAAAAATTAAAAAAAAGGGTGATCAATGAATTTCATTTTGTTGTGCACCGATCACTAAAAAAGTTAAAATTTTCAAAAAATGAGCATGAGCACTATCAGACACGAACTGAATGACCAATTTTGCATAAACTTACATTGTAAATTGAACCCTCAACTAAAAAACCAAAACAGAATTTTTTTTCCAGACATAATTAGGAGTAAATGTTTAAATTTTCAATCCTCTGCACACCTGCTACATAGTCAGTCAGACCAACTTCAAGACTGAAGAAAGCTATGTTGGCAGTTTTGGTTGACGGTTCCTAATCTTAATTACGGGAAAACATTGGCCCCCTAGTGGCTATAAAAAATAACTTTTCCAAATGGGAGATAATTACCAGCACTTCAAACCCTGTAATTTCTCAAACACCTTATTTCAAGTAAAACCAGTTAGCGAATATAATAATACTTGATTAAGAGCCTATCTATAGCAAACTGGCAAATTTTAAATTTCTAGCTTCAATTTTAAGAAGTTGAACCTCAGTTTAGAAAAAAAAACTCAAACATCCCAAACCCACAACACAGCGTGCTGCCAACAAACATTGATCATGTGATGTCTCCTATTGAGTGACTAACCAGATCTGTTCACGAACTCCAACGATTGGTCTCTCAAAATTGCAGCTCCTTGTGAAACACCATGACACCTGCTAAAAGAAAAGTGAGTACGTATGATATATAGTAGGTTTTGAGCTTCTTAGATGAATCAATTATTCTTCCGATAGCAAAGGCTCTGGCAGCGATCTAGATATGAATGATTTTTACTACGATGACGAAGAACCAGTATTTGAATCGGACAATAGTGGACACGGTGGTGTTGACATTGTTGTTGACCTCACTGATCACAGACACAGAGATGACTGCCTTGGTATCTCTGTGAATAGTGATCAGCCAAGTGATTCTGAGGATTATGATAACTTCTGGAAAACCATAAGACACTTGTTGCAAGATCAGCCCCCAACTGTGAATGATTTTACATCAAACGCATGTCTAACCTTGAATCTCTCACATGGCTCTCAAACTGAGTATTATGTTAGTTTAATTTTAAGACTGATTGTTGTCACATTATCGTAATTCTGTTGTTGTGAAAAAACTCACCGAGTTTTAATGTAGCCGTGGAGAGAATTGGCTGGTTAAAGGGTCAAGTAAGCAGAATGGATTGAGAGTAAAGATTTAGCCTCTAACAAGATTTGAACTCACGTCCCTTTTCCCTTGAAACCTAGCTTGCTGGAGGCTACTTTTTTTCCTAATCCATGCTGCTTATTTAATGGCCATAGAATGCAGAAATGACCTGAGCACTGATGAAAAAACAACAAAAATAAGATGGACAGAAAAAGTTGCAAAAAATTAATAACGGCAATATTCCATCAAAGAAATTCAGACAACTTGAAACCATTATGTCTACTACAACTTCTGGGTGTAAACGAACAACAAAAATAAGATGAAAGGCAAAACTAGCAAAAAATTACCAATGACAAAATTCAATCTAAGAAACTCATACAGCTCCAGACTGATTTAGTAACAACACCTTGATTCTAGAAAGTCAGATAAAAATTCTCTTTTCTTTTATTCTTTCTTCTTGCAGCACCTTGATCTTTCCTTTAACAACTTGCCAGGAAATTGCCTTAAATCGTTGGGCTTCATGCCAAATCTCATCACCCTGAACCTTAGTGGCAATGGTATCAGTGAACTTCCAGCAGATTTTGCCAAATGCTTCAGGTTGTCTGATAGGTAAGTCAACACTTCATACTGATTAATTCTTAAATTCATTTGAGAAAAATTCAAATCCCAAGTCAAAGGGAATATCTTTTGAATAAAGTTACTTCACTTGCACTTTTAGATGATTTTTTTTGCATTCAATTCATGAACAAGTTGTATTTTTTAAATTCTATTCATTCATGAGTTCTACGGTGCTTAGGTACGGTTCCAAGCAGTTCATCAATTCAAGAATTAATGATACCTTACAACTATTAGAACTTCTAGAATGTTAAAGATTTTGCTGATTCAAAGGTTGTTAGAATAGGTAAACAACTTGAATCAGTTGTCTGAATATTAAGACAAAGTAAGTATAAATTTTTGTCTAGTTTTTCTTTATCTCCTTGTCAGGGGCGCAAGAAGCTATTAGGGGCAGGGGTGGGGCCATCTTTTTTAGATAGGGAATTTTACGACACACATTTTTATAGAAGACTATCGAAGACTATAATTGGTTTCATTTCCAGCTAAAAATAAAAATAAAGCCGAAAATGCTTTATAAACTCATCTAAAGTCCACTTATCAAATTAAATAATCCAGAATGCAGAACAAAATTAATAATGAGAATAAAGTGTTTACTTTTTTTAAAATCACTGATTATTTTTTTAAATTTGTAAGATTTTCTGCTATTGTAGATTTTCATCAGATAAAATAGGGAAAAAAATCAGCCAGATCTAGCCAAAAAACGGTCAATTTGGCAACACTGGTTTATCAACAACGAAACACAAAACTTTTTTTCCAATCAGGTTCATGCAAGAACATTTTATTTTACTCTTTGTCTCAACAATCCCTCGTCCGATTAGTGGTTTTCAGATGACGATCGAAAGACGATATTGATATTGCTAGAAATAACAAACTGTACTATGACGACAAAGAACCAGCATTTGAATCGGACACTCTGAGACAACCACTGAAATCTGTCATTCACTCAGCAAAACTTGTATTTCTGTTCAGAGCAATGAGTGCAAAAACTATTCATGCTGGATAACTTGAAGATGCCTAAGGATGATGAGCAAAACTTGTGTCACTTGAATAATTCAGAGGAGATTTAATTTTAGAGTGAAAATGTTTTTGCAGTTATGAGAAAATTTTATTTTGTCAGTGATTAGGAATAAATATTTTATTCAGTGTATCTTATACTTTTCCTCCCCCCCCCCTAGACGGCGCTGTGCTATCCCTGCTAACCCTATGCCAAGAATGCAGAAGTGGGTGTGGTGGCAGCCGCTCTCCTCTCACAAATGTTTCGGTTGACTACCCAACGACTCTTAGAGTAAATATCTGTTGCTGAACTACTGAGAATTTATTAGAATAGATGACAATATGCCCGAATTATCAAGGTCTTTACACTTCCTCCTCAGTCACTCATTCCTTTCTGAACATTGACTGCTTCAGCAAGCATTCTACTTTCTGATTACTCCACCCATAAATGTGGGGATCCACCACCACAGGTGAGAGGAACAAAGAGCATATATTTTGTGCATATTTTGTTTTTTTTGTAGTATTGAGTGGTATTGGGTGGCTAAGTATAGCCTCTAAGTATCTAATATATATATATATATATATATATATATATATATATATATATATATATATAGCCTCTAAATAACTTACCAGAATAGATCTAGGAACATAAATTCTAGAGAATAACACATTCATAGTTTACAAGCAAAAACAAGGTTTGTATGCACTTAGTTTGATTGTTGAGAAACACGGATAAAAGGACTAATGAAAAGATTAACAAAATAACTTTTATTAAATTAAGTTTTAATTCTCATAAGAATAAAAAAAGCTGAAGTTTTCTACAGACACAAAGTTGTTTGGAGATATCTGCCATGGTAAGGATGAGATGAAGGGAAGAATATAAGAAACTGAACGTCACTTATAAAATGCAAGATAGAATCTTAGAATGTCCGTCAGTTTTTGGTCATCTGAATTAGAGCCACTTGAATGCTTTTTTTGGAAGTTCATGCTAACTATATAGAGAGTGCTTAGCTTTGTCTGGACATGTTCTTTGAGATGAAAAAGGAAAGTTCTTTATAGGAAAAAGATGAATTACTTTATGTATTTAAAGGTGTGCATGTAAAAACTTACTGTGCGTAAAAACTATCCTAAGTAAAGGAGAGAGCAAAAATGTGAGCTCACCTTGAGGCCGTCAGAACAAAGAGAGAGAGAAAGTTTTACCATCAAAGATTAAATACTATAAAGATAACAATCAGTTATCTTATTGGTAGTTCTGTTTGACATTAAGGTGGAAGCAACAAAGAATTTATCATTCCTTCAGGGTTCTCCACCTTGTATTAGGGATCACAGGTAGATCTCTACCACGGGCAGATAATTCCAAATATGTCTAACTTCTGTTTTAGTGCTAAAAAAGGTGGGTGCTACAGTGGCCACCCTGTGCTGTGAATAATGATATTTTTATCTATGTGGCAACATTAATTTGGGATTACATAAAACTTTATCCTTTATTGACAATAAAGTTTTAACTTTGAAATACTGTTGCCTTCAGTGGGAAAGTCTGATCCAGGGATGTTGCATTTGCCCTACCCTTCAACAAATGCCTGTACCCATAACCCATGTATTGAAGATTCTATACTGCTGTTCCTAAGTTAATTTAGGCTCATTTTGCTCCTTGCAATGATGATTTTTTCATTTCACAATTGAATTTATCAGGACTAGTATCTTCATCTTGGTTGTTATAGTCACAATGTTTTGGATGTTGTTCCCTCTGGCTTTTTCCAGTTGTCTGTCATAGTTGGTTATCTTCTGGGAGGCTGGAACTGAAGAAAGTCACAGGGAACATAAAGGCTTTGTGATTATAACAAGTAAGAAAAGGTCATTTGTCCAGATAAATCAGCGTATGATAATAATGATTCTTAGTTTCAGAAATTCAGAACAAAATTTTCATTTCACTGTACAAAGACGACTTTCTGAAGGCCTGGATCAACCTGAATAAATTGAAATCTTTACTTACCTTCATTTGTACATTTTACACATCAGGAAGTGGAATCCTTAATGATGATTTGATTTAATGATGGCTAATTCCATCTTTTGAGCTCTTTGGCTTAAATGAGCTAGCGACTTCAGTATATTTAAGAAACCAATGTATCCTACCAATCGTCAGCTATTGAGCTGAAACATGAAACCTAGCCAAGAGACTGACCCTCAAACCTAGAACCATGCAATGTACGCATGAGAGAATCATGCTCAACATTACATAGAGAATCATAAGACAGCACAGTATATCAAAGAAAAGACAAGAGTCTGAAACATTATAGAAACTCTTAGAAAATTCAAATGGGCTGGACATGTTGCAAGAATAGCAGACAACTGCTGGACATCATGATGCACAACATGGATCCTGAGAAATCATATGCAAACAGTGGCCGACAGAAAGTAAGATGGTGTGACTCGTTTGATAAATTCAGAAAGTACTGGCTCTACTATATCCATGATAGAGAACTGACAAATCTTGGGGAAGGTCTATGTCCAACGGCAGACACTAACAGGCTAATGATGGCTAATTCCATCTTTGGTCTGACCAACAGAACACCTTCTTTTTAAAATTTGACAATTCTTGTACTCATTTCTGATGTAAATGTATGTATAATACAGTTGATGTGTTTTTTCAATTTCTTGGCTACGGACCTTGATTTATCTATCTAGATTTACCCGTTGGTTTTGTATGGAAAATAAAGCCTGAAAAATAAATATAAGGATATGAGTCTTTAAATGAGAGTGTTGATAGTTTGCCTTCTTTTATTGTTTCAATTCAAGCCATCTGTACCAACGCTTCCCTCGACTTCGAATCCTCAAATTGGATAACAACAAGCTGTGGCATCCCGAAACGTTTGTATCTTTAGGAACCTTACCTCAGTAAGTCAACTCATTTCTTGTCTTGTCTCTGAATATCTTAATTTGATTTGAATCAAATTACTGCCATGCTCCGAGCAGACAATCTTTTTTTTTTCAATTCCAACTTTATTTCCTACTTGCTAAAAAATACCTGCCCAATCATCCAGAGCCGTATGGAGCCAGCAGTTATAAAACCTCTAGTTAAGTGATGGTTTTGTGTTTTACAGCTGTAGGCTCCATATAGATAGGGTTAACCGCCCTAGGAAGGTAAAGGAGAGAAAAGTTGGTTTTATGGTTTAATAAAAGGGTAGAAAGATTTATGCACATGAAACTAGTCTATTTATAACATTCAGATAAAGATATGGCTGGACAATGATGATTGGAAGGGATAAGGGAGAGGAAGAGAAGATACAGGTTAAGAATGAGAGAAGAGCAGAGCCATGAGATGATGGATAATCTTAGTTGTCAACACCCATGGAATTTCCATGGGTTCAACTAATCCAAATAATTGTTTCATTAGCAATAATTACTCCAGAGGCAAAGATAACTGCTTAGCACTAATTTTTATTTTATGAATTTAGCTTTTGTTTGTTTTTTGCTCAAAACCCTTTTAAACAGATTTAAAAAGCTGAAATTTTGATACATCCTAGCATAGACAGAGAGCTTTAAATAAAGTGTATATTGGATGTAAAGTAATGCTTAATCACTTTTGTTTATTTAATTATTCATATACACCTTGATTATCATCTGATATTGACATGCTATACCTTTTGGAAAAGCTCTGTCTTTTAGGTCTATTTTTAAGGGTTTTAGAGGGAAAAATTGATATGTTGTAGCTCAGACAGAGAGCTTTAAATAAAGTGTATGTTGGATGTAAAGTAATGCTTAATCACTTTTGTTCATTTGATTATTTATGTACACCTTGATCATCATCTGATACTTGTATCATCATTTGATACCTTTTGGAAAGCTTTATGTCTAAGCTAAAATATATCAAACAACTCTAGGTCTGTTTCTAAGAGCTCAAAATGAAGTAAAGCTCACATCATGTAACAAAAGTCAGCGTTTATCCTTAATTCCGCTAAATCTTCGGTAGTTCACCAGTTGAATGTTTTGGTTAGCTCTGCCCACCACTGATGGAAACTAACAGAATCACTTGAATCAAACTCCAAATAGTATAAATAGGAAAGGAAAGAGCAATGTTAGGAATAGAATAAAGATCCACGTGATCCGAGAGTGGATCAAGGTAGAAGTGGTGAACCAACAGAAAGCGATGTGGATAGGATGTATATTGAGAAGGGTGCATAACAGGTGGTGCAAAAAGTAAGTTGGTTGATGCCGAAGAGGTAGCAAATACTGTAGAAAGAGACTGGCTATAAGATGGAGAGATTATATTCTTTTCTTCCCTTTCCCTTTCTACCCTCTTTTTAAACTATCCAACCATTCTTTTAAACATTCAAACACAATTAGGAACAAAGAGGATGATATTACTCATGTATGAGCTGACTTACTACATGAAGAGAGAAGAAAGTATGAATGGAGTGAGATAGAAAATATTGAACACCATTGACCATTTTAATCAGTGTCGCTGCATTAGGTTATTAATGTTCTGACATCTGTGCATCTATCAGGACTTTACCTAGTCCTAGCTGTCCATAGTAGAAACTTGAAATTTTGCACACTCACTCCCCTCAATGGTTAAGGAAATTTTTCTTTCCTTTCTACCAAGCTAATACTATACAAGCTACTAATACTATACATCTTGGATCCAATCTCTTTCTCTACTTAACAATCAGGCCAACCCTATCAATGATCATATTAATGTTTATATGTTTGCATATTCTTTCCTTTCAGCTTTATATGCGCTGTTTATAAATATCTCATTTGATAAATCATTAAATGTACATCCCTCTTTGTTTGTCTAAAACATCTGCATTTGTCTTCATTTCAATTATGAACTCTGTTCAATTTCCATGTCCATATTCACATACAGTATTGGGATATTTACATCTGAACAAAATAGCAATTTCCATCTTCCTGTACAACTCCTCTAGGGATGTCTACTTGAGAGATAAATGTAGACACATGTGGCAGACTCCTCAGTCCTTTATGACCACTACATTTTGCAGATTTAAAACAACTTTTTTGCCAACAGGAAAAGTGGACAAAAAATTAAATTGATAAACTGCGTTGTATTTAAGAAATCTATGCTAGAAATGACCCCCCCTGGAAAAATAGTGCCGACCCTGTTCTGACCTTGGAGAGTCTCTGACTTCGTATAACTGTCCTGAATATAAAAATATGGTGCTTCCAGCTCTCTTCCTCTTTTCCTCCTTTTCACTGGAGATTTTGACCAGATTTCATTGCACTTTGAACCACGTGAAGCTGTGGTCTGTTTTTTTGACTGCCGCATCAAAATGTAAGTAAGCAAATTAATTTTTTGTCCACAAACAAACCCTTTCAGGGATACATTCAGAAAAAAGGGTAAATACAGAAAATTTTGTTCAGTCGATTCAGGATTTGAACAGAAAATAAGATTGTGGGGTTGTTCCCCTTTGCTAGAGTTGTCTACCCTAAACAGTGTGACAGAGGGATAAATTAGATTAGATAAGATTTGCTATCAGCTAGATCAATTAATTAAAGAAATTACAAAACTGTCATCAAAAATTTCATCATAGGTTTCTTCCAGTTTTCAAGTTGGTCTGGCTGGCTATAAATGTATGAATGTACGATTGATATGTAGAAGCCACATCAATGGAACAAGAGGGATGAAATTTGACACAATCACTCCTTAATGAGTCTAGAAAAAACGTTTCACCCTGCCCAAATACTTTTTTTAGAGGGGGTACTGTTTGCTATGTAAAGTTGTGCTAAATTGATCCTTTAGTTTCAATCCACTTAGTGCTTTTTTTCAGTTCAGGCGTTTTTAGTGATTAATGCCCGACAAAAGGCAAGAGAAGTAACTTATTCATTGATCACCCACTTTTCCAATTTTTTTAACCAACATGACATGATGCCAAAAGAGGTTGATGGTTTCCATCAAGTGACTAATCTGATGCGTTTTTTTTTGTTTTTTTCCAACCATTCTGTCCTTTTCTTCAGATTGGAACATTTGGATCTCGAGAACAATCTTCTTTATCACGTGCCTCAATTGTACAATCAAAATGGAAAAGTGGGTCTCTTTGAAGAGTTGCCTCATTCGCAGTTGGAGGAAGAATATTCAGCCTCTGATGTGGATGACTCCAATCGTGCTCTTGTAGGTGAGACCTCTTGAATATTTTCCCTGGTCTATTTTAACTCTTTGATTCTTAGAAGAATTTCTATTTTTACTCTCCTTCCATTATAGCTCTTTTAAAGTACACTGATGAACTTTTTTCTCATCCTAACTGTCCTTCAATTATAGCCCTTTCAAAGTACACTAATGAACTCTTTTCTTATTCTCACTGTCCTTCCATTATAGCTCTTTTAAAGTACACTGATGAACTTTTACAACGAGTTGAGAACCTTGAAAATTCATCTTTCTTTGGTTAGTCATTGTCTCTCTAAAAGAAAACCTATTGTCATCACTGAGTGTGAAGTTCTTTTGATTTTTGGCAAACACACCAAGTAGAAAAATCTCAGCAATTTATTTCCCATGATTTTTTTTCTTTTTGTTTTTGATGGATTAATTCCATTTTGTTGGTTTTGTGATCTGTACATACATATTTGGAGGCACATAAGTTTTAATGTAGAAAGCAGCTTCAGAAACATATTCGTAAGTAATCACTAATTGATTAATAGTGTGGTTAATTTTGTTGATATTTCAATGTTTGTTCTCATCATCTTGATAACAGAATAAACTCATTCCCTGAACTTGGTTAAAAAATACAGAGTCAGTTAACATCAATATGGTAGGTATTGCTATAGAATAATCACGTGATATACATTGGCCAATGGAGAAGCAGAGAGAAGTTTTTATCTTCTTGCATCTTCAGTTTGTTGGTACGCATTGTGTAAAGTAGACATTAATATTTCAAATTTTTATGACTACATTTTATCTACATCTTGAATTTATTCATTGCTTTTTATCCCAACTTTTGTTCAGTCCAATAACTCTCTGGCAGTGAGTTAATAGCATTCAAAATAAAGAATAATCCTTGGATGGGATTTGAACCCACATTTTCTGTAGTCAGGGGAAGCAGTATTTATCAATCGAGCTATCAAGACTTCAAACTGGAAGCAGAAGTTTGAATAACACCCTTAAATCTATCATTCATTCTGGTTGTGGCCATGTTTGTTTTACATTCCCAATCAAAGGTATTTACTCAATGTCGGAGGGTTATTGGTCTGAGCCAAAAGTTGTCATAAAAATCATGGATGATAATGGTTTATAATACTTTTTCATCAGTTAGAAATGAAATAAATAAAAAATGTAAAGGAGACATGTTTTTCTGACATACCGTAAATTGGTCAGTGACAACTACATTTTGGTGATTTAAAACAACTTTTTTGCCAACAGGAAAAGTGAACAAAAAATTAAATTGATAAACCGTGTCGTATTTAAAGAATCTATGCTAGAAATTACTATGCCACATGACCCCCTGAAAAAATAGTGCTGACCCTGTTCTGACCCAGGAGAGTCTCTGACTTTGTATAACCCTCCTGACTCTAAAACTGTGGTCCTCCCAGCTCTCTTCCTCTTTTGGTTTTTTTCACTGAAGATTTTGACCGGATTTCATCGCAGTCTGAACCACGTGAAGCCATGGTCCATTTTGGTAACACTTCGAAGATCAAACGGTACATTATTTTGACAATTCTAACGAAGTTGAACAAAATGGCTGCCAAATATTTTCAAATGCCAACTGAAATTTCAGGGGAAGAATGCACATTGTATTAAAGTGTGTTCAGTGGTAGAAGAGACTTTGTGAAGGTTAAGAGGATATTGAAAATAATCAACATCATAGATGCCCATCTCCAGAGAAAATTTTCACGATGATCGATGACTTAGTATCAGAATTGAAAAAGACATGATATGACTGACACAAGCCCAGTCTCATTATTTAATAGCCAAACCTCATATCAACAAAATTATCAAACTTACTTGTATATTAATTGATCATTGATTATCTATGAATATCTTTCACACTTTACACATACCAACTTTTTTCTTCATCTCATCTTCTAAGTCACAACTTTGAAAAGATTCATTAACATGCCAATTTCTTCTTCGAGACAATTTGAACTCTTCTCATTTTCGCTGCAGTCATAATGTTTTGGCCAATTTTTACGGCTATCTTCAGGTGCAAAATATAATACCCATAAGGAAAAAAAATCTCTCCTATCGGTCTCTTCTCCCAGTGGTTCAGTGTGAAAAAAATGTTTAAGAAATTCTTTTGCTTTGAACAAGAAGAAGAAACCAAAAGAAGAGACTCTCTTTTCTCACAGGAATTCCATTTTGTATCTCAAGAAGACCATGGAGATAAATTGGCCCTGATGTTATGACTGCATTGGAGATGAGATGAAGAGTTCAAATCGTCTTAAAAAAAGTAGGTGTGGTAATGACTAGTCTCAAAGTTGTACACAATTCAGACTTTATGTTTGAAAATTCTCCTTAAGAAGTTTTTGATATTTCGGTGTATATCTTTGTTCACTTCTTTCTATAGATTTTGATATGTCCACTTATTCCACAGTTTGTGTGTGTGCATGTTCACTTTCATTGTGATGTGTTTTCACCAATAAACTAGTCTGCATTCATTTTCTCTTGCTGTGCATATTTCATTTCACTCACTTAGGTAAACAAGTTCTTTCCAACACATTTTTTTTGTGTTTCTGATGACATTTTCACACTTCTTGATTACTTATATATGAATATATGTGCATGTTTTGAATAATAGTTAAATTCCTAGAATCTGGCTGCAAAATCAAGATAACTCCTGTAAGCCTAAAAATGAAGTACAGATTACCTCCCCCTGGAAGCAAAACAGATTGTACTCACTTAGAATAAATTGAATTGTTGAATTGTTTTTTACATCGAGAAAACAAGTGGGTGAAATGCTAAAGGTTTGTGTGGGAATAAAGTTGTTTTTATTTATTTTATTTGTGCTCCATTTTTAACATCGAATGGTTGATTGTTTTTTTTCCATTGTTAAAAAGAGGAGACAATCCTTGGTTTATTTTAAGGCTAACAAAAGTTATCCACATTTTACAGATAGATTCGAGGAATGTTTATGTTTCACTCATGATGGTGTTCACTTTGAGGGGAAATTTAACTATTTTCAGGTAATCCCCAAGTTATGGATATCAAACTTGCGGACAACTCATACTTGTAAATAGACAATCCTAAAGCCTATTTTATTAAAAATTTCATAGAAACATTCATTCACACCGTCATCATTCAATTATTAATGTCCTCATAATCTTATCCCATGAATGCCCTGTTTGGTTTGCAAGACATCGATAGAACGAGAGAAAGCATTTACCTTCAATCATGAACTTTAAAAACTGGTTCATCATTGTTTTTTCACTGTACTGTGTACCTGTAGACACAGATTCTCATTCTCTCCATCTTTCTCTCATTCTCTTTAGTCCCGAAGCGTATGTATAGACTTTTTTTATTACTGTATTATTATTATTATTTTCATTGTTGCTGTTGTTATTATTTTTATTATTGTTGTTGTTGTTATTATTATTATTGTTGCCATTGTTGTTATTGTTGTCATTATTATTGTTACTAGCTGAAACACCAACTGTTTGAGCTAGTCCTTGTAAAAGGTCTGTATAGGGTCCCGTGGCCCCAAAAAGACATTGAATATTTTTTTAGAGAAAGTTTAATTCCATAGCTCAGGCTACAATGCAGGTAAGTGTACTTGGATTGGACCCACAAATCGAATCTCTTCCTCCACAGTCCATGACCCACCCTTCCACAGAATTTCATTGAAATTCATCAAAAACCTTTGGAGACATTGGGTAATATGAATCAGGGGACATAACTGTATGGAATGGCGCCATTTTCTACTTATATTTAAGATTACTTCTTCGTTTTTGGTATCCCTGCCAATTTTGGTCAAGATCAAACAAATATTTTCTGAGTTATGAATTTTAGGATGTAGTGACAGTGCGGGGTAGATGACTATGTGGATCAGCCATAAAATTGAAATTCAAGATTTGAGATACATAAGCATATATATGTATATATATATATATATATATATATATATATATATATATATATATATATATATATATATATATATATTCCTCCTTTACCAATAAGAATTATAGTAAGAGTAAATTTTTAAGTAAGCATGAATGTCACTGGATTCAAAATAGGAGATCAATCCACATTGTGAACCCCAACCCCCCAAACTTGGGTGGAGTATTTTCAAAAACTTACTTGTTAAAAATCTGTTCCAGGGTCCCATTAGTGACCACAGAATGTTAGGTGGCCATAGCTCTGGACATTCTTGAGTTTTGCTAATACAGACAGATATTCAGTGAATTATAATGAAATAATTAATTGTAAATAAATAAATGAAGAGGCAAACTGATTTAGATTGAAATTTTTCTCAAAAAGAAGGAGAAGTTTTCCTTTCACTTTTGACCTCAAATAAATAGAAAAATGTTTCCCTCACTTGAAAAAAAATGTTCTTCTTACCTTGGAAGCTTAGAAGTGAAAAAAAATGAAGCTTCCATTTTGACTCCTGAAAGAACGAAAAAGTTCTCTTCAATTTTCACCCCTAAAAAAGAAAAAAAAGTGCCCGTCATTTTAATCCCTGAGAAGTGAAAAAAAAATGGTACTTCTCCATTCTGATGCCTGAAAAAGGAAAAATGTTACCCTCACTTTTAATTGAAGCTTTAAAAGTGAAAGTGTGAGAAAAAAATGGAGCCAGGTAATAAAAAGAAATTATTAAAAAAGAGGAGTGTTCAGAATATGATATAAGGCAAAAAAAGACAACTTGAAAAAATCTCTTATCAGAGTATGATTTGAGGCCCCAAAAAACAATGTCCTCCAAAGAGTGCAATCAGAAGGAAATGGTCTCTGATGATGAATTTTCCATTTTGACATCAATAAATCTTTGGAATGTCTCATTATTTGCTTCCATTTTCTTTCTACCCCCTCCCCCATTACTAGCTTTCTTTCTTTGCTATGACAACAGAATAATCAATTATTATTTTGAGGGGATGACAGGAGTGGATTGGGAGCTCAAAACGGCTAAGGCAAACACATAATATTGGTCCATTAATGTTGGCTATAATCCTGGTAAGCACCGTAAGATCATATAGCAAAAAGAAGCAAAAAGCCCCAAAGAAAATTTTAAAATTGAATAATTACAAGAAGATTATGAGGCCATATGAAATGGGATTAATCCCTACTTAAACAAATTTTGGTTTGCTGTTAAATGGCTACCCCAATTGTAAATTATAAACTTCCACACTTGGTCACTCAATGTTAAAATTGATGCACAACCTTCCACATTGAGTGACCAAAGGTGTGGAAAATTCAGGAAAGAAAAACAGTTCATACTTAAATTATATAGATTATTATTAAGATTTGCTTCATTTTCAACATAAATAATGATGAAAGAAAGTATCACTAACAGTCTCTGGAGTAAATGAGTTCTATACAGTTGAGTTGATTGGCCATGTATATGAATATAAATGCATATACATAGACATACAAATATACAATAATTTATCATGTAGTGATATATATTGACACTTATTATTATTTCCCCAGCTTTAGAAAGTAAATACCAGATGAGATAAACAACACCAATCCATTTGAGCCTGCTGAGGCTCAGAAACCTCATATATTTTTAAAATGATTGCTTGCACAATTTCAATCTCTGCTGTTTTAATGACCTAGTTTTATCGTTTAGAGCTGCATTTTTTAGATGTATCTTGAGCGCTTATTGAGGTGTTACTGGATTAGGTTGCTACATATGAGATGTCTTTTTACAGGTAGAGATTGTTTGGGTGCCTTTAGTGTGAGATTTAGGTGTGTCTTTGAAGCTTCAAGTACGTGGTTCTAATTGACGTGAATAAAATACACCTGAGAAATGGGAAGAAAATTGCGTTTATCAATTCAAGAATAAGTTGTGATGTAACCTCTTTTTTATTTTTAGTTGGTCACGAGATTGTCAACCACCATAAAAAAAATTAATCTGGTAGAGATTTTTTGCTTTTACGGCCTGCTTCCTCTGAATTAACTTCCTGATTGAGTTGAAACTTGGTTTTATCATTCATTGGTATTCACAGTCATATGTAGTACATGAGTCCTTTGTGCAAGGATAGAACAATGGCATTTAACCGAGCCTCGAAAATGCAAAAGAATTCTTATGTCAAACTTGAATTTGACACTATCAGTCATCAGTCATTTTATTCAACTCATGCAATTCATAAAAGAAAATGATTTGACCTGCACAAGTAGATAGTGAAGTCATTTTCAAACTCAAGCAAGGAAAACATTTTGAAATATTCATCTGATGTTATAGATGACGTAAGAATTATTGGCATTATCGATGATAAAGGAATATTTGACATAAATAATGAAAGAGTTACTGACATTATAGATTATGAAAGAATTATTGACATTATAGATGATGAATGAGTTACAAACATCATAGATGATTGAAGGGTTATTGATATCATCAATGATAAAAAGAATCATTGACATTACAGATGATGAATTACACTTCTAAATTTGATGTATTTTTGAGAGGCGTCACAACCTCTGTCTGTGTATATATGTCTGTCTGTCTCTTTGACACTCTATAAATAGCAACACAAGAAGGAACCAGCCCATGCAATCTCTTCACAGCCTACTTTGAGATGATTTTCAGGAATCTAGACTATGAAAAATAAAGGAATTGGAATATATGACAAATACGTAAGAAACCTTAGATTTGTTAACAACAGTCTTTTTTGGCAAAAAACCCTTCACGATCTCCAAGTAATGTTAAACGAACTATATGAAGAGAGCAAGGAAGTTGGACTTAACATTAACTTATATGGAACAAATGTCATGAACAACAAACATGTTGAGGACAAAGACACAACAATCGAAACCGAAAATGCAAACCTGAGAAAAAAAAAAGACCACTTCATCTACCTAGAACAACAAATCTCTCTGAAACCCACAAAAGAAGAAGAAATCAAGCAAACAATCACTCTAGGATGGTAAGCTTTTAGTAAAGCTAGCTCAACCTTTAAGAACAAGAAAATTCCAATAGTTTTAAAAAGAACAGTGTACAACCAATGCATCTTCCCGATAGTCACCTATTGAGCTGAAACATGAAATCCAACCAAGAGACTGATCCTCAAACTGAGAACCATACAACATGCACATGAGAAAATCATGCTCAACCTCACATGAAGAGATAACAGAACTGTATATTAGAGAGTCTGAGACATCATAGTATCCATTAGAAAACTCAAATGGCTGGTCACTTTGCAAGAATGTCAGACAACCTGGACATGATGAATCAAGACATGGATCCCCAGAAATCATACGCAAAACGAGGGCTGGCAAAATATAAGATGGCATAACGAAATTGACAAGTTCAGAAAGTGTTGGCTCTGTGACACCCATGATTAAGAGGTGTTGTAAATCCTAAGGAAGGTCTATATCCATTGACAGACAATAAAAAACTGATGATGATCATGATGATGAAGATGAGGTGCGGTGTCCAAGCAACCGCACTAATGCATACACAACAATGGGAATGCTGGTAGCTGATTGGTTAGCAGCGTGGAAAATGGACTGGGTGAGCCAAGTTCAAACTCCAACTGAGACTGAAACAAGCACTCAAGTCCTCAGGAAAGTCATGAATCCACCCCACCCCCCAGTTATGGGTAAAATGGCATATTGTGATGTGAGTGAAGATACATCAGGTGCTTTGTCTCTTTCACAAAAACCATGAATAAGACGAGGAGATACTTGTGATTTGTAAAGCTGGGGCAGAGACGACTGTTGCTGTGGCCAGTGTAAGGACTCTTACTGACTTATACAATGGATATAGGGGAACATTTTAGATAAAGAAAGTTTTCCCTAAGGAAACCCTTTTTCAGATGATTAGAAAGGGTTTCCATTTACAATGTAAATAAAATGCAACGAGTTCATTTTCATAAACTAATAAGCTAGGACAATTAGGTGTTCGGTTTTGGATCAGACATACATTGTAAATCGGACCCCCATTTTAGAGCCAATCCACTCACTTCCACATGCATACAAACATAGGGAGATTTTAAACCAATAAGCTCCAGGGAAGGGGGGGGTAAAAAAAAATTCAGGAAACTTAAGACTTTTTCCTAATTTGTATTAACTTATTTCTCATGTTTTCAAGGTTTCATCCGTTCAGATAAAATGAGGCTCAAACGCGTCCAAGTTATATTTTCACGTTCCATGCTCATTTTTAAAGTGTTGACATTTCTAACATCTGATAGATATTTATGAATATCAACAAGTTTATGATGTGAATGAAGTTTGAATACTAGCCTATGTGTAATTGTGATGCAATCATGTAATGTTTTGTTTGTTACTGGCCTCACTTATAAAATAAAGGGTGAAGAAAAATTGCATGTTCTCGTATGTGTTTGGTACCTTTCCATGCAAGTTTTGGTACTTTAAAAAAATAAATTTTGGCAGCCCTGTTCAGGACACACCAGTGTTTTTGTTCCTTCTTTTCTTATATATATTTATTAAGACATATCACTCAGTGTCCCCGTTTTCATTTTAATTTCAATTTCTCTTTTCCTTGAATTTCAATTCATTTTGTATGTTGTTTGCTGATTCAAATTTTTCTGGTTATAATTTTTAATGTTTTGATCTTTAACAGTTTTTATGTTTATGATTTAATTCAATTTTTTTTTTAAATTGACATTTTCTTTAATTTTGGGGGAAAAAATGCAAATAAAATGTTATAAAAAGTGGATATTCTATCTCAAGAGACAAAATTATTTTGAATCTTGTTTTGTGATTTCCCTCCACCATCAGTCAAAATATTTTCCCCTAATTAATATTGAAGGAAGTGGAATAATTGATCAAATGAATTCAATCAAAGAAAGTCTCAACAGCTGTCATAAATCACTATTCAGGTGAACAAATATTTTCAATCATTGAAGCAGGGCTTCTTGAAGTAACAAATTGAGTATGGTAGCCCATTGTGTGATAGCCGCAAAAATTCTCATGATATAACTGAATCTAACACGATCTGTTACAGGTTATATTGTTCATCTCGACTAAATTCTTCATGAGAAGAAATGACAGGTTATAGAAAAAAAAAGATGTTTGTTCTATCAAAGTGATCAAAATCTTTATAAAAACATATTTCTATATGCAGGATGAACTGCTTTACGTGAATCTGACCTTATTTTCTTCATAGACTTTTTCATTTTTATGAGAAAAAGTAACGTTTTTTAAAAACAAATCTTGTTAAGAAAAGTTTAGATCAGTAACAAAATACAAAAAATTAGAAACCGAGAATAAGAATTAAAATCGAATAAAAATGGAGACAATACGTGTATTTCCTTTCCTCTTATTTCTCAATAACTTTGGAATTTTGAAATCATAACAAATTTTGTTAGTTTTATACAAGTGTAAGTGAATGACTTGGCTCCAAAGTGGGGAACTGATTTACAATGCGTAGCTGCATTTCACTGACCAAAATAAATAAAGACCTAAAACTTTGCATAAACCCAATCAACAGTTAAACTGGAGAAAGTAGAAGGGCAAATACTAATAATCATCATATCACAAACATCTTTGATATTCGATACACACTAAAAACTGTCTGTTTTAATTCCATTGTTATTAGAAGCCAACATTTCTAAATTTACATTACATGTTTGATAACAAAACAAGAATGCCCTCAAAGAGCACATACCTCTGCAAATACCATACACCAACTGAAAACTGAAGGAAGTTCAATTCAAACAGAGCTATGATGCAGGTGAGATAACTAAAAATTTTGGGATCCACCCTAAAATTCATCAGTTCTGCTTAAGCCTATGGGCCATCTTTCCACAAGATCTCATTGAAATTTCATTGAAAACTTTTACAGGTATTATGTGCACAGGCAGCAAGACAGAACAACTGAATGAACATACGTCTTCAAACTTTGTTGACAAAAGTATAAAAAAGACATGTTTTGCGACCAATGTTTCCTCTAAGCTGCATATCCATGTAAAGGGATAAATTACACTGTGCTGTAAAATTCTAATGCCACACATGTTATAAGATTAAATAATAATGAATCTTCTTCTATACTGTATAGTGGTTACTTTCTCAAGATAATTAGATATTTAGTTTTTGACTCTGATTAAAAAACCCAACTGTATAACTTACTACATATTGAATTGTAATATCACTGTTCTGTATGAAGTGTAAAATCAGTATTAGTATCTACCATGAAACACTAATTCCTCAAGACTGGCTGCTCCTGATGGTAACAGTCCATTCAGGAAAAGGGAGGCTGGGGTTAACTTTACAGACGAGAGAGAGAAAGAAGATTGGATCATTTCTCCCCCACCATCATTTCTTTAGCTGCAGGCACAAAAATATTAAAGCAGCTGACTGGTTAATGATGATGAATCAAAATAGTCAATGCAAATCCTAATGCATTGGAAAGGATGCATATAAAATGTGCATGTGATGAAATGAGATAAAGAACAAGATTTAAAATAATGAAGAATACATTTATTGAAATGTGTTTAAAATATAAAGACTCCGATTGTAGAAGAAATAAGAAGAGAATGTGCTTTTAAAGTTGTTTAGCTACTTGTTAGAATAATGTTGCTCTTGGATTAATGTAGACACATGCACATAATTCCTATATGTAGTTAAGAATGGTCATATGCATACACAGGAAGTAAAAAACTGATGTGTTGTTTTGTATGTTAGTGTATGAATGCATATGTTTGTTGCACAAAGCATTTGGAACAGCCTACATTCTGCTAAGCACAGAATGAGAACTGGCCGCAGATCAAATTGTGTTTACCAATTTTATAGAAGAGGGTAAAGGTCGAGTTGCAAAATCCATAGCCTTCTAGGATGGTCTATATCAAAATCTCAACACTGATTATCTCTGAAAAGAAAATTGCCTTTTTCCAGACTTTGTGTCTCGGGTGGTGCTATTTTTAAAACAAAATACCAAGCGTACTTGTTGCTGTAGATAGAGGGTTTAACTTGTGTATTCCTGCAAAATGTCTTACCTCCAAATGGAACATTTTCTCACTTGACTGAACTTCATGTGTATTTTAATAAAAAGATTTGAATGAAAATATGAGGTCAGGTAAATATGTTATTGTTTTAAATGGCCGGGGATATAAATACGGTACAACTTATATTTGAGAAAGCTTCAGACTGTTCACTTTCTCTTCACAAATGGTGCATTGCAGCCAGATAAGATTATGTCCAGGATTGGAGTGAGCAAAAAATCTGAGATGATTTCTAACATTTCAAGTGTTTCTGAGGGGTTTTATATTTACGAGATGACTATAATCCTAAACTGGATCAGACCCCCAAATTGAATCAGTTTGTGTTTCCAGTGGAAGATGCTGTAAAGTCATAACAGAAAACTTTCTAATTTGTTCACATGACTTCATAGTCTTACAACATTAATTTTCTAAAAGTTTTTCTTTTACATGTTAATCATATCTCAAGAACATGAAATCTGGTGAGCTTAGAGAGGTTTCTTTTCTTGATTGGTAAATCATTTTTCTAAGGTACAAAATTTGGGAATCAGAGGTTATATAGATTATATGGGGGGAACTTTTATATTTCATTTTATGGGGTTAAAATCAAGGATTTTTTTCAATTTTAAGGTTCAAAATCTTTGGGAAAATTGTTTTTTTTTATTTTTAGTGATTGAAATCAAGGTAAAAAATCTTTTTTTCAATTTAAGGTGTCAAAATTCAGAGGAATGTTTTTCATGTTTAGAGGTTATAATGAAGTTTAAAACTTTTTTCAGTTTGAGGGCTTAAAATAGGTTGGGGAGATTTTTTTTTCACTTTTAGCTGTCAAATTGAGGAGGATGATTTCTTTTCACTTTTAGGGGTCAAAATTGAGGGTAATTTTTTTTGAGTGACTAATCAGACCTGTTACATTCTTGTTCTTGACGTTTGAGATTTGTTTTTACTTTCATGTATTTTTTCGTAAAAATGAATTTTTCAATTTGGACTCCACCTTACTCAAAATATTTGGACCCATCCCCTGCTCAAAATCCTAGTTCTGCCACTATATATATATATATATATATATATATATATATACATATATATTTGTTGGTGGGGAGGTTCATTTTTCCATGTAAGTTAACGCTATATTGGACCTTTGTGCCTACTTGTTTTTTGAAAATTCAGACGTTTTAGCAATCACTATTCGACAAAATGCAAGCAAAGTAAGTTACGCATTGATCACCCCTTTTTCAACTTCCAACATGGCATGCTGCCAAAAGACGTTGATTGTGTGACAGTTTCTATCAGGTGACTAACCATACCTGTTATTTCTTATAAACAGACAAGGAAATTAAGGGAAAGAAGGAAAAGAAAATTCTGGGGAAGAGAACCATGGAAATCCAAGAAATAGAATCCGCAAAGTCTGAACAAAAAAAAACAAATGAGTTCCTAGATGCCCTGCTCAACGACATTAATAGTGAAAATGATGACTTGATAAGTGATCAAGACGAATCAGGTAAGTTTTCTCATCCATTCCTTTCTTGTTGCTCACAGCCGGGCCAGTCAGAGGGATCAGGGGCTTGATGTGAGGAGAGGAGGATGCCTTTGGTTTGCGTAATTGAGTGTAGTGTAGAGATTGGTCTTCATCTAAGGAGGATTAAAGACATTGACACTTGAGGCTCTCTACATGATCTGCAGTTGCTTATGGCACCTGGTATTCCCAGACAGTCACCCTATCTTGGTACAGACCAGGCTTAATGTTGCTTAACCTGGATGATCATATAAGAACTGGTGTATCCAACAAGATTTGGCAGTAACACATAAGTTTGATGATGCTATCTTGTACTTAATTTTAAAAACATACACATATTTAGCAATGGATTATCTTCTACCAAGGGCCCCTAGGATCAACTTCAGCAAGGCTCTCCCTTGCTCTTCTACCCAGGGCTGGATTTATAAGGGGGCAAAAAGGGGCAATTTCTTCAATCCCTCTCTAGTCCAAGGCCCCCCCTCTACACAAAGACTAAAAATAGATTATCAATGAAAAATAAATTACTAGTAATAGCTTGGAATTTCAGGCGGCTAGGTTTTATCCTTTTTGGCCTAATAGTTAATCTGTCACTGCACATGCATGTATATGTTCTTGTGTGTATGTGTCTGTATATGTGTCTGTATGTAGATATAGATATAAAATATGCTTCCTAAAACTCAAGGGATTCGACGAAGAAAAAAATTATCCTCGTCAATGCTTAGTTCCTACCATCTCTTTAGATGTAGTCTCCTTGGTTCGCAAAAGGTACTGCTCACAGATGGTTGTGGTAAAATCTGTACAACATCCAATATAGGTACACTGTTCTGAACTAGTATCTATCATATATATATTTACTTACTCTCTATTTTAAAATATTGAGCACTATAACCATAGATAAATGCATCATTTAAAAACAATATATATATATATATATATATATATATTTACGGTGGGCCATCATCTTACATAGTCCATTGATTCAATAATTCATTGCGTTATTAATAAAACGCATACATTTTAGACCCTTTAATAAAAGTTCTACAGTTGAATACAGCAAATACTCTGTACTCTCTGGTCAAGGGAAGCAACTCCTGTTGCTACATAGAGAGAAACCATTAATTATGAATCAGGGAGCTTGTTTTCAGTCTGTTGATCAGATACCGCTAGTGCCTATATATGTCAATGTTTCGGAGGAGGCATAACATGAAGATTTGGTGGTAGAAAAAATAATTATAGAAAGCCGCTGCCGTTTCTTTCTCTTGGCTCCAAACAACTATTGCAGAAGCTCTAGATCAGCTGTGATCGCTGGGGTGATACGTATGCTCCATTCTATCGAAGGGTTGTACTCCTCAATCATATCCTACAAACTTGGTTCTGATGAAGAACTTCTGCAAACTTCTCCATTGATGGATGGGTCTTCATTTTTCCAGCTTCTTCCTCTTCTGCCAACGATTGCAGCAGTTCTCTAAGGACTTTGTCAGTAAGGATTTCAGCATGTTCATCTTTGTAGATCAAGGGTTCAGGATGGTCGTAGATGCTGGTAGAGCCTTTTTCTGGTTAGAACCTCCTGCACACCCTTTCAACTATACTGTATATGTTCATGGAAAAATTCTTTACCATTACCATTGTGCCGTTTCAGTTGAACATGGACGGTCGAGGAATCTGAGTAGTAGTGATCCATCCAGTGAGAGATCCATTGTCCCTGTGAGCACATCCATTGAGTTGCAGGATTCCGAAAAGTCTTACTGCTATCAGACCCAGCCCGTTCGGTTTCACGATAAAAGTCGACAGCCGTTCAGTCATCTGCTATCTCTGAATTTGTCAAATAACAAAGTGAGTCGGAAATTCTTCTTTTTTTTTCATTCTCCACAGTGAACATTTTGTGAGATCTCAATCTTTTCAGGAATCTTTTCAAAGGAAAAAAGGTTGATGAGTTCATATCGATAGAATAGACTATTGAAATATCTTTGTGTAATTCAATTTATTTTTACAATTGGTGTGCCAAATTCAAGCATATATCTTGGTGTGCCCTTGTATGGTAGGGTTTGGGAAACTCTGATTTAGATATACTAATAGTTTGTCCCAGAAGTCCCAAAAGTATCTGGGAATTTAATAACTTTTTGCTTAACCCACTGTCTGCGAATGATAAAAGTTTCGGTCATGATAGTTCCATGGGTAATCCAATAGGATTTCGATTGATGGCATCTCAGTTCCATATGTGAGTCAGAGGTTGCTATGGATTACTTGCAATGGACAAGGGCTTTTATCTTGCAATAGATTATCTTGCAATGGACAAGGGCTTTTATCTTATAATGGACAAGGGTTTTTTTCTGGCAATAGCTGAGGGCTTTTATCTTGCAATGGACACAGACTTTTATCTTGCAATGGACAAAGGCTTTTATCTGGCAATAGTCAAGGACTTTTATCTTGCAATGGACAAAGGCTTTTGTCTTGCAATAGATTATCTTGCAATGGACTAGGGCTTTTATCTTGTAAAGGACAAGGTTTTTTTCTGGCAATAGCTTAGGGCTTTTATCTTGCAATGGATTATCTTGCAATGGACAAAGGCTTTTATCTTGCAACAGATAAGAGCTTTTATCTGGCAATAGTCAAGGGCTTTTATGTTGCAATGGACAAAGGCTTTTATCTTGCAATAGATTATCTTGCAATTGACAAGAGCTTTTGTCTTGCAATAGATTAACTTGCAGTTGACGAGAGCTTTTATCTTGCAATGGACGAGCGCTCCTATCTTGCAGTAGAGAAAAGCTTTTATCTTGCAATGGACAAGGACTTTTATCTTGCAATAGATTATCCTCCAATAGACAAAGGCTTTCATTTTGCAATGGGTATCTATTACGCTTCACCACCAGATGTGTACTTCATATACATGTATGCTAAAAAAATGTACATATATATATATATACACATACACATTTATGTTTGTTTGTATATATACCAGCTATCATAGCCTGCATTGCCCTGGAGAAAAAGTAATCAATACTGAAAGGTCACGTAGTAAATTCCAATACAGAGCCTCTTAAGGTAAGGATCAACCTTTCAGGTGGGTCGCAAATGTCAAATTTTACTTTTTTGAAAATGTCATTATTGACCTGACCTTGAACTGACCTTAATAGATCACTGAAGGTTAGTGTGATCTATCCTATGTTCATCCTAGGGTTGAGTTACCCACATACATAATTTTGAAGCTTGTAGAGTGCGATTGCCTCCCTTGGTTTGAAAATGCCTAAATTGGCCTTCGAGGTCAGCAGAAATCATCACCACGTAACCTATGTACATCCAGGGCTCAAGTTAACCATATACACAAATTTTCAGCTTATAAAGTGCAACCGTTCAGGAATCTATAAAATATGAAGAAAGAAAGAAAGAAACATTTGTCGTCTTTATAATATTAGACATATATATATATGTTTTTGAGGAACAGTTGCTGAGCTCAAAAAGAGGTGTTCTTAAGAGTTCAGAGGGCTGGTGCAATTCAATTGTTTAATTCAACTAAAACTCTGAGATGTACATAACCTGAATGGATGTCTCAATGGTTTCAGTTTATTCAATCTGACTCTTCTCATTTTGCTTTTTGTTTTTTTTCTAATAAAGTTGTTCATTTGTCATCATTCATTTGTTGCAGTTTTCCAATGAGGAAGCCCTGGTAGCAATAGCAGCTTGGCCCACCATTCGAGTGCTTGTTATTCACGGGAATCCTCTCATAAAGAACACTCCAATAAAGAAAATGACTTTGATAAAGGCGATCCTCATTCAAAAACTTGGAATTAGTGTGATCAGGTTTGTTAATGTACTGCTCTTTAAATTGCTCAATGAAATCATTGAGGCCGGGGGAGAGTAAATTAAATCATTCATGGAGTGAAGGAAGTCTGGAAAAGTCATCACTACTAAACTAGCCATTCTAATCAATTTATCACTCAAACAAAGTAAAGCCCCAGAAGATTGGAACACTGCATTCATAATGCTTTTGTATAAAAAGAAAATCCAAACGACCAATAAGCCTTCAGCTGTAGGCCAATAAGCCGACTCGACTGCATTTACAAACTCTTAAGTAAAGTGATCACCAACAGAATCACCAAAACACTTGATGAAAACCAACCATGGGAACAAGTTGGCTTCAGGTGAAGCTACTCAACCATCGACTATCTCTATTCAGTAAATTAACTAAAAGAGAAAGCAGCAGAATATAGAATGCCACTCACTGTAACATTTGTTGACATAAGAAAAGTCTTTCACTCAGTGGAAGTCCTCAAAGTCATTGATGCTATCATACAAGCAGAGGTAGGCTGTGTATATGTCAGAGCGCTGCAACATATCTACCGACACAGTAGTTCCCTCATCAGGCTACATAGAGACTTGTAACCTTTTCAACAAAAAAAAAGGAGTGAGACAGGGTGATACCTGTTAACCCAAACTCTTCACAGCCTGCCTTGAGATGATCTTTCGAAACCTAGACTGGGAACACAAAGAAATCAGAATACCCAAGTAACCTCAGATTTGCTGACCACATTGTCCTTTTGGCTAAGAAACTTCATGTCCTCCAAAAAAGCCGAGATGAACTGAATGAAGAGAGAAAGAAAGTTGGTCTCCACATAACTTCTGCCAAAGAAATGTCAGGTACAACAAACTTTTTGAAGACAAAGACACAACAATCAAAATCGAAAATGTAGAACTCGGGAAAGTAGACCAGTATATCTATCCGGGACAATCAAATCCCTATGAAATCCGCAAAAGAACAAAAATTAAGCAAAGAATTGCACTAGGTTGGCCAGCTCAACTTTCAAGGACACAAAAATCCCCCTAGTCCTGAAGAGGGGTCTGCATTCTTGCAGTAGTTACCTATGGAGCTAAAACATGGAATCTAACTAAAAGATTGACCCTCAAATTGAGAACTATCTAATGTGCATCGGAGAGAATCATACTCAACTACAGGTTGAGAGATCACAAGGCTTCATGGTACGTTAGAGAAAAGACAGGAGTCTGAAATATCACAGAAACCATTAGGAAATTCTAATAGCAATGGGCTGGTCTTGTTGTAAGAATGTTAGACAACCGATGAATATAACGACTCACTACATGGATCCCCAGAAATTATATGCAAAATTGTGGTTAAAAGAAAATAAGAGCTTGGAATATTCAGAAAATACTGGGTCTGCAACACCCATAATAGAGCAATTTGGCAAATCTTGAGAAGTTTTATGTCAAATGACAGATGCTAAAAGGCTGCTGCTGCTGCTGCTAATGGTTTGTCAAGAACTGAGGAGGAATTATGTGTTTTTAATGGAACTTAACCAAGAGATAGACCTGCAAGCTGAGAAATATCCAATGTGCACATGAGAGAATCATGCTCAACCTTAAATTGAGAGACCACAAGACAGTATAGTATATAAGGAAGAAAAAGTGTGTCCGTGACATCATAGAAACTATTAAAAAACTCAAATGGCAATGGGCAGGCCATGTTGCAAGAATGAAAGACAACTGATGGACATCATGTCTCACAACATGGATCCCTAGAGATCACATAAAAAAACCGAGGCCGACGGAACATGAGAGATGAACTTGACAAATTCAGGAAATACTGGCTCCGCGATGCCCATGATAGAGAATTGTGGCAAATCCAGGGGAAGGTCTATGTCCAACAACGGACATTGAAAGACTGATGAAGATGATGAGTTGTGATAGGTGGGTAGTAGTCAATTAAGTAGATGATTGAGCAGATCATGTGTATTGTTGGCTGTATAGTGAGACCTGTGAGATGTATGTTTGGTCCTCATAGATGAATTGCCAGCTAGCCAGCTCAACTTAAAATCTGCTTAAGTCTTTCTAAAAGTCCACTAATTTTTGGCAAAATCACATTCATGTTTTATTTATCCACCACTGGAATCCTTCATAATTCTATGACTTTTTTTTTTCCAGTAAACTTCCTGGTGCTCCATCACATCATCACAAAGAAATCTATCCTAAATTCACACGAGCGGTAAGAACGATTTAAATACAGCATTCTTTTTTCTATAATTCATGATTTTATTTCATATTCTTCAGGTAAGATTCAATGTCAGATATTTTTTCAGCATATCAGTCGCTCATTGATTAAATGAATATTATTCAATGGTTGAGTAGATTTTACTGAAGCCAGTTTGTTCCCATTATTGTTTTTCATCTTGCGTTTTGGTGATTCCATCAGAGATCACTTTTGAAAAGAGTTTATTGATGCAGTCAGGTTATTGGCTTGTAGTTGTTGAGGTCTTCTGGTTTTCCCTTATTCATATAAAAGCATTATGGGTGCAATATTCCAATCTTCTGCAGCTTTAGTTTCTATAGAATCAAACCTGGTATAGATTAACTGGTATAATATTCAAAACAATTTTTAAACCCATACACCAATTATATAATGATGATAATCAAAAAATTGATTTTAAAAAATCTAATGCAACTACCAAAACCAAAAACTTAGGATACAATGAATTAAAAAAACTCAAGATTCTATAGATGGAACAATCGTAACAAGAAAAACAGAAAAAAGAAGTATGAATTAATAATAAGGCAGAGTTTTCCATCCAGAGAAAAAAAGACACACCTCCTAATAATTTTCTAAATACGGATCCAGATAAATTGAATCATTTGCCTGGAGAGGCCCTGAAGGTAGAAACATAAGTGTGTTAGTGTCGCGAATTTATCATATACGTATATATACATAATACTAAGTTTGGAATAACGAAAAGAGAGATGGGCTGGACATATACCAAGAAGAAAGGATAACAGATGGTGCCAAAGATGAACAAATTGATGCTCTAGATATAGCAAACATGGTAGGGGAAAGCTAGATATAAGCCGGAGGGATGAGATAGAAAGGTTTGCTGGTATATCATGGTGAAGGTTAGCACGGTCATGGTCGATATGGAAAGAGCTGGGAAATGTACATTTCACCCCCTACCCTTTTGCAGATCCCTACTCTGCTTCTGTATCTATCCTCTCCATGGTTTGATTCCATTGATAGAATCTCTCTTCTTCCGCTTTCCTTTCAACATTAAATTTTCATTTTTAAATTGTGACAGACGGACGGACAAATGGATGGATGGACAGGCAGATGGACACATTGCTTATCATAATGTATATTTTTTGACATTTTCCGTTTTCAAGAAGTTAGATGGAATAAAGATAGATTTTCAAAAATTATCCTCAAGCCAGCAAGTAGTAACTTTGATCAGAAGTTATTCCCCTTTGTATCAACATTCAAATTTTCTTATACAAATTTAAGAGTTAATATTTCTAATTGAGACACTGAGGGTAAATTTAAATGATGATGAAGTGAGAATTCACTCCATTGAGGAAATCAAACTTGATACATTTAACCATAAAAATGTTCTCTTTGTATGAATTTAAGAGAAAAATGTTCTCTTAATTCTCTGCAGGTGAAAGGAAATGTTCGGAAACTTCCCAAACTAAGTGTAGATGAAATTCTGGCCTTGGAATCTTCCAAACAAGATCCCAGATGTTCCTCAGGACAATCATTCATTCCCCCCAGTGAACGCAGTACATTTTCAGCGACTATTTCAGGCCAATCATTCACTGGGGGTCACTATGAAGAGGACAAAAAAAGTCATAGGACGACTCCGGAAAACGCTGACCAATATGACACTGAGAATATATCAGAGGCCTACGACGCAGATCAAGAAGACGGGACATTCTTCATGACGCAGGTTGGTTTTTATTTGTGCTTGCGTACCTTATTCAAAATTCATGTCTCAGAAAAATAATGGACTGTATATGCCAGCGTATATTGTCTTTTTAAGCATTAAGATTTTCTCCTAGTGCAGTGGTTTGGAAACTTTGAAAAGTCAAGGTCCCCTTCTATAGAGGAATAATTCAGGCAGACCCCTTTTTGTAGCTGTTAGTTTACAAATTGTAATAAATGAATTAAAATAATAACCAATTTATTACCACAAGAAATAATATTTATTCTAAATGGATTACATTTATTTGAATTCTAATACATGGTAAAGGTCAGTGTATAATAATTATGTCTTTTGATTGTTGTGCAATGGATCATGATGTTTCTCTGTCTCAAGATTCACAGGGGAAGAGGGACCTCAGAGCTTTGTTAGTTGAGCCCCCAGGTGTCCATGGACCAAATTTTGAAAACACTGCCCCAATGGATCATATTAGCCTGTTCGGACCCTATGATCTGGACTCTCTAATGGACCCAACGCTGCCTTCTTTATTGAGAATCAACTGATCCAGCAAATATTGGACTAAACTTATTTCCTAAAAGTAAAAAAAAAGTTTTTAGAAAGGGTAAGGGAGGTATTGATGCCTATTTTCAAGTTTGTAGACAAAACAGTATGGCCAGGAGCGCTGGAAAACATAAACAAGCACATGCACATGTAATGAAGGATAGAACACTTCACCATTTTTGATGGCTACTGTGGTTCAATTTTTTAAAGACTCAAATTATAAAAAAAAGGATTACAAAAAGATGCTGATTACGTATACTTTTTAACTTCACTCTAGGTGTTGAAAGTGATTTCCGTTAACCTGAATTCATGTTTGAACCAGTTTTATTAAATTGGATGAAAACATTACTGACACAACACGAAGAAACGGATAGTTCATGATGCAATCATTTCAACTGCTTAGATCCTGTTGTCGCTGAGTGCAATATTGCCACACGATTAATACGGTAGCTTAAAATTCACACGCACGTAAATTCTATCATCTTATCCTTAGGGTTACGTTCTCTATGAAACATCCCGTATTGATACGTACTTCAGTAAGTTTACAGCCTAATGTCCAATTTATGCAACAAATATTAATTTTTCAACCTAATCTCCTTCCCTGTCAAAGCACCTAATCCAATGCTTTTCCATTCATCACATAAATCGAACATTATGCCGTGAAAATGAGAAGATTTTGAAACAGAACAATGTATTACGAGGACCAAAGCCTGAATAATTTTGCAATATATTTGCAGTATAATAGTATACAGAACTTATTTCAAAAGCTCATTATATATACACACAAACACAAATATATACATATATATGAATGAACAAGGACACTGTAAGCTGAAGCCACTGTTTAAAACATTTCATACGTAATACGCTGCATGTTCCAAAAAAATGCACAATGAAAATTTAGAATAACTTTTCATTGCATTGAGATTTTGAACTGATAAAAATATCTCCCATGTATATATATGTATATAAAAATGTGTATATATACATATTATTATTATGAAAATGATTTCAATCATAAAAGTAGAGTAGTTGAAATTATGAGATTTTATATTCATTACCAAATAAAAAGAGCTCAATGTATTACTCAAACAATACCGAGCAATACTTAAAATTACAGAAGATTAGAGTGAGAAAAAACCTCTACACATGTTTCATGGTAAATCCATTTTTCAAAGGTGGTAAATAAATGCAGAATATTGTTTACCACTCTTGAAGAATCAATTTGCCACGAAACATGTGCGGAGCTTTTTCTCTCTGATCTTCTGTGATTATACATATATATATACATTTTATCTTTTCTAAAAAGGTTCACATTATGGAAATTCAAATCTATCCAGTATATATATATATATATGAATATATCTAATAGAGTATACTTTGGAAATCATTAAAGATGTGAAAAATAGACAGTGTATAGGCAGTCCATGGTTCGTGTACCCATACCAGTACACATACTACTCTTTGAGTAGCACTGATCAACACTCCAACATTGACCCATTAATTGCGGAAGGTAGCAAATAGGGGCCTTACTTTTCACCCTCACTATCCCAGCCAATAAGCCATCCAGCCAGAAATTCAAGTGAAAAGAAGAAATAAACTTTCTCCTTCTCTCTCTTTCTCTCTCTCTCTCTCTCACTGCTCCCCTTTCCCTCTATCACAAAAAGAAATAAACACCTGCCTACTCTCTCTTCCTTTCTTTCACTCTATTGTCGAAAGATTCTTTCTTGATAAACGTCTTGAATTTCTGGCTTGGATGGCTTATTAGCTGGGATGGCTGGGGTGAACAGTAGTCTTGATCAATTCTACTTAATGAATGGTATGCATACTAGGGTGGCTGGCTTGAAAAGTAACACCAACATATAGTGATAGTTATCCATTGCCTAATAAAAGCCCTTATCCATTGCAAGTCAATATATTGCAAGATAAAAGCCCTGATTCACAGATAGAACTGAGTCACCATTAATCTTAATAGAGCGGGAATTTTTTTAAGTTAGCCATTGAACTGCTATGATGGAAGGTTAATGGGTTAACTATAGACACCAGATAATGAAAAAACCTTATCAGTAGAGATTAGTATCTTCATCCAGCAGTCAATTTCCTGTTGTATTTTACTTCTGCGTATGTTGGCACATTATCTCTTTACCTACTTCAATCAATGTCCCTCAGATTAGATGGAAATGGAAACAATATTTTTTCCCATTCCTAATTTGTCTTTTGACTCTTGAAGCCATGCGATGAAACCGTGCCAATTGTTAATGAGAAACCACCCCCCAAACCAAAGAGACGAGCCGTGATCACGGAATATCTGCGACAACAGTACAGAGACTATGCAATCCTTTTTGAAGACGAAGATGATGAGGATGAAAGAAATCGCAGCTTTGTTCAGCCGAAAAAAGGTATTTGCTTCTTAAAGAGCAATTTTGGCTAAAAACCAAAATGGCTTCTCTTTGAATTCTATCCTTCCGGGTTTTTTAGAAACTGTCATGCAAAACTGTCAACAAAGCTATCAACATTGGTTTCTTTCAGTTTTCAAATTGGTCTGGCTGGTTATGTATGCATGTATGTATGTATTATACATACAGGTTATACCAATAAAGCTCGAAGACTGAAAGTTTAAACAATTACTTGTAGTTATATTTAGAAACAAGGTTTTTGGTGGGGAGGGTGATTAAAAATTTTAGAGGAGGGTTCAGTTTAAAATATAAGCTTATGCTAAATTGATCCCTTATTTTGTGTCTGCTTCTTTATTGAAAAGTTAGGCTTTTTCAATGATCACTGCCTAACAAAAGGTAAGAGAAGTAACTTATTCTTAGATCACTCTCTTTTCCAATTTTTCAAATTGATTACCCCCAACACGGCATGCAACCAAAAGATGTTGGTTGTATGACAATTTCTATTAAGTGACTAACCAGACCTGTTTTTCTTTTATTATGAGCTTTTGCCTGGCAATAGCATGAATGATTGATAGACTAATTCTTCTTAGTCAATGAGTGGCTCAATTTCAGCCTTGGGTTATTGTTTGGGGCTTATATTAGCTGCTTCTGAATCTAATGTCCGAAACTCAAAGCTACCCAGAATGTTGTCCATTTCATATTATGGAAGCACATACAAGATATATTCTTTGAGTGTAAATAGCACATGAAAATTCAAAGGAACTGTTATTGTGCCTTTTGTAAGACTATTGTCATCTTAAACGTTCTTTTGCTTGTGAAAAAGGATCTTCCGACTCTGGAATAGAGCACTCTGGTGGATGGGGAATTATGCATGAGGAAATATGTCGCTTAAATTCAGCATTACTGACCATCCAATTCTGTGTAGGGCAGAGATAAGATGCTACCCTCTGAGTCTGAAGCAAAGGTTTGGATCTTGCCTTGTGGTACTGGATGGGAAAATGGATAGTTTATAGCTACTCTGAAGAGTTGTAATACAACGAAACAGCTGTCTGTGGATGACACAATTATCTAATTATAATATATATAAATATATATAAATATAAATATAAATATATATATATATATATACATATATATATATATATATATATATATATATATATATATATATATATATATATATATACATACATATATATATATATATATATATATATATACATATATATATATATATATATATATATATATATATATATATATATATATATATATATATATACATCAGTCTGGTTTTCACTTTGATTTACCTTATTTATTGCTTAAAAAAGATATTTTGTAAGTTCTGTCATATATTTTTACTTGTATCAAACTTGATAAATTTCCATTTAAAAATTAATTTTCATATTATCTAATTATTCAGGGTTGCCAATTTTGATGTAATTGTTAAATTTTTTGATTCTGGGAGTCACTCTCAAATGAAAAGAAACTAAAAAAAAAAATGTCTCAATTAGCAATGCTGGACTTTAAAACATTAAGAAAAAAATAAAAAGTATCTGAAAATTGTCAACACTGGACTCACAAATGAAAAAAATACTAGAACTAAAAACATCTACTACAATCCGAGGTTAAAAATTCCTGGTATAGACATCCTCTGTGCTGAGAGAGAATTTCTTCTTCATTCGAGTGACCAAATCATGAAGAAACTATTTCCTCCATATCAATCAATGCATTCAAAAATAATCTATTAGAGGATATGGGAGACTCTAAGTTTAAATATCAATTTTCATGCTAGCACACTCCCAACCTGCCTGCCAGGATGGGCAAGACTGATAGGTAAACCGCATGTGGTTTCATGACACTGTTCAGCCGTCACTTGAATCTTTTTAAAGATATTAAAGATATCTGGATTGGCCACAAAAATCCAATTCAAAAAATGACTTTTTTTTTCAACTCTTCTCCTCCAAGTATATATCATGTATGTGCTTCCATAATGTGAACTTTTTATTCTGGTGTTCTTCCTGGCAAGATTGATCGACTAATTCTGCTTAATTTCATTCCATCTTTCTGAGATGAGGAATTATCATTATTATCAGAAACTATTAACCAAAACCATCTTTGGTTTTCAAGTCAGTCTGGCTGGCTCACTATGTTTCATGCATAGAGGTTACACCAGTAACGCAAAAAGGCTGAAAATCCTTATTATTTCTAGAAGAAAATTTTTGTTTGTTTCATGCCCCAACCCCTGGGTTTTAGTGGGGGGTTCGATTTAAAATCTAAGTCTATGCTAAATTGGTGTCTGAATTGGACTCAGGCAGCATTCGTGCTTATTTTTTTTGAAAATTCTGACTTTTTTGATGATCACCGCCCAACAAGACGCAAGAGAAGTAACTTATTCATTGGTCACTGATCATCCTGTTTTTTTAATTTTTCAATTGATCACCCAGTATGCTGCCAAAAGACATTGGCAACTTGACAGATTCTCATCATCATCATCATCATCAGTCTTTTAGCGTCTGCCGTTGGACATAGACCTTCCCCAGGATTTGCCACACTTCTCTATCATAGGCGTCACGGAGCCAGTACTTCCTGAACTTGTCTAGCTTGTCTCTCCATCTAACATTTTGCCGGCCTCAGTTGCGCATGTGGTCTCGGGGAATCCATGTTGTGAGTCGTGATGTCCATCGATTGTCTGCCATTCTTGCAACATGGCCAGCCCACCGCCATTTGAGATTTTTTATGGATTCTATGATGTCTCTAACCCTTGTCTTTTCCCGTTTGTACTGTGCTGTTTTGTGGTCTCTCCATGTGAGGCCCAGCATTATTCTTTCATGTGCACGTTGCATGGTTCTCAGCTTACGGGTCTGTCTCTTGGTTAAGTTCCATGTTTCAGCTCCATAAGTGACTATTGGGAGGATGCATTGGTTATACACCCTTCTCTTTAGGATTAATGGGATCTTATTATTTTTGAAGGTTGAGCTAGCTCTGCCAAAGGCTTACCATCCTAGTGTGATTCTTCGCTTGATTTCTTCTTCTTTTGAGGGTCTCATGGAGATTCGTTGCCCCAGGTAGATGTAGTGGTCTGTTACCAACTTGACCTGTTCACTGATTTATTCAGACTAGTGTTCTGTTCCATGTGAAGGATGATGAAGGGTTATGAAGACAATAGGCAGAATGAATCAGTGAATAATAATGATTCTTATTCGATGAGCTGCTTAGTTTCACCCTCAGATGGTTACGACCACTGTTTTTCATACAATCACCAAAATAAAGCAACGTCTAGCCAGGTCAGAACCTAGATGAGCGACATTCTGTAAGTACCATGAACAGCTGGGAATCATTCAGAGAGCTTCCCATGGTGATCATGTTAATACACCTAAGGAGGTGACTGATCTCCACACTATGCTCTGTAACACAAGCCCAAGCCCCCTCTCCTTCCAAACCTTATGGATGGAGGAATGAAAGAATCAAACCCTTGGCTATTAACTCAGTCCTTGTGTTCTTGGACTCAAAATAGATCCCGTTTTGTTGTAAATATAACCAATGCAGGATTAAAGCAACTGGTGGCCCTGGGCTAGGCCAAGGGTTCTCAAAGTAGTGGTCGAGTTCCCTTTGTAACTAATGCTCTTAAAAATGGCAACAAATCTGGCTCATGGTCATTGGATTTCCTCCATACAGAGTAAACATAAAATCTCATCTGTCCCTGGATATCTATACCCTGACATATCTTCTAAGTCAGGTCTTCTCAAAGTAGCAGTCAGGACCCCACTGGTGGATCACTTAAAGATTACTGGGGATCACAGAAAATCTTTTCTGTAAGGAATGATTGTTTATCTCAATACAAAAATGCAGTTCTGGTACACGTGCAGGCTACGGTGATTCATTTAAGTGAAGTACGGATATTTCCATTATTTCTACATTGTATAGAAAGACGAGTGATGTTGATCAGCAGCTTTGTCTGACAATGCACTATTTTTCCCCTTTTTGTATAATTTCTGACATAATTGTTGACTTGTTATAAGATGTGTAATGATGATAGAATTGCCAACATTTGAGAACTGGCCAGCCATAATGACAGCTCACCCAGTCAATGACATTCTCCACATAAATACACATATGTGGATTGAATTTGAAGCCTGCTTGACAGGTTGAGGTCAGCATTTCCAACTCAAAAAATATTTTTGCACTAGTTTGACTGCCAAAGAGCAGTAATTTTTCTAATAGCCGGAAGAATACCAATAATGGCAAAAACACACCAAAAAGATGCTAAAAATGGTCAAAAACATGCCAAAAATGGCCAATATGTTTGTGTTTGTCTATGCTAAATTGGAAACAAGAAACGTGCTGAATGTAGTGCAAAAAGCACTGAATTGGCAATACTGGTGATGGTGGCATTGATACCGTGCTTAATATTAAATGAGAAAATGCAGGGCTGTCTGCTTTAGTGAGTGTAGCCAGCTGGTGAACAAAGCAAGCCTCTACAGCTTTATAGTTTGGGAGTATCCTGATTCAGATGATTTGAGGGTATAAGCAAATAAACGGATTAAGAATTTTCATAGTATATAGATAGTGAGGGAATGCTGCTTCCATGCCTTTCAACAGCACTACACCACTGAGTGGTTGGGATACCACACCAACAAATAAGCTATCTAAAACAAATTGACCTTTCTATTACACATGTGTAATCAGGTGCAGATCTAGTGGGGGGGGGGGAGATGAATAGATTGTTTAATATTAACAGCGTCTTATCACATAATTTCAGACGGTCTAGACTGTTTTATCACTTAACAAAGTATCTTACTTAAAATTTTGAGTTTTTATTAAAGTATAACTCAGAGATAAAGGCTAACAATGCCTGTTATTGACCAAACAGAGTGGTTAGTAACAAAGGAATGACCTAATGAAGGAATCACATAACAAAGGAGTGACAAATTGGAGATGAATTTCAAAGGAGTGACACGGATATTACCATAATGAAGTGACACTCTAAAATGCTTCTGAACCAATTTTACTGCTTTACTTTACAATGATCGACTCATACAATGCCTGTCTGAAACCACAAATATCTTGTCGTCTTTCAGTTGTGCTTTACTCTTAGTTGGAGCTCTCTAACTTCTCCTCGTTCAGAGGTAAATAACCCTAACCATAAAACTATTTTTCAAGTGCCCCTATAAAATGGTATTCATGTCACTCCTTTGATACATTATTTTTGTCACTCTTTTGTTATGTTTTTTTTGAACAAGACTGAAATGAACTTAACTTCTATTTTTCTTCTTTCAAAATTTTCTAGATATTCAATCGAATGTGCAAGCTTTACGATATGCACTGGATCACCAATTAACTGTTTTGGATCATCCAAGAAATCTCAATTTTCACAAACTACAATCAAGCAAGGTATGTATGGTCTTAGGTCATCCTTATTTTAAAAATGATTTTTCTTGTCAAACTCCAGTCCAAGTGGGAAGCAGTTTTTGAATTTGTTTTCTTACCATAACAAGGACACTCCTCATCCAATCTGTTTGTCTATCCCAATAAGTTGAACCAATTCGATATATAAATCTAATATTTCCATACTTTGATTTGAAATCATGACCAAATGATTGGTAGTTGGCTCTCTTACTGACTGAACCAAATCAACAAGTCTAACATATCCACAAATTTATCAAATTTACATTATGCTGAATTGTCAAAATTTACATTTTTTTTTAGAAAAGTTTGTTTTCCCTTCAAAAACAGAAAACTTTTGATTCTAAAAGAGTTTTTTTTATCTCCTTTTGATTAGATAAACTTTGTATCTATTTATTTATTTATGGAAAAAAGTTAAAATTCTGTTTATTGGACAATTTTTATGATCCAGTGTAACATGTGCGATACAAAGGTTCCCGGAATCATCAACAGTCTAATTAAAAGTAGGAGTGGAGTTTGACCCTGTGGCTCCCAGGCTTGTTATTTAGATTACAATTGCCGAAACAGGGGAAAAAAAAACAGTAATGCGTTAACTTGAGTCCGGTTACTTTCTGATGGTATGAACGCACCTTGATCTGGATGTAAGTCGATCATTAGACAATGAAGTGAAATACTGTAAATCTTTTTAATATTTCCTCTTGTCTGATATTACCGATTTATATATTAAAAAACCCAAATAACTCCAAAACATAAAATTAGCCCAAATACATACATGGAATAATTAACATATAGAAATAACATTGTAAGTGAATATGAAATCATTATGAATTAAGGAAAAAAGTCTGATTTTATATACTGATAACACCACACATTTTGTTGTAATACAAGTACAAGCTCTTTTTTGAAAGCCATTGTATGTGATGATTTAAAGAAGCCTAAGAAATCCTGGAGTCATAAAGGGAGCAGACTAGTAAAACACTGCCTCTACCGAGAGTGTTAATAAAGAAGGTTGGGTGACAGACAAGAAGCAGTGCGATGTCTGTCACTTTGTGCACTAACGGACAAGACCAGCATTCGAAGTTGCCAAATATATCCAAGTTCGGACATTGTGTTCGTTTCAAGCAAATCTCTTTCTCTGTATGTCCAATAAAAACTTCAATCAATTGGGCATTCAAAATTGTCCGGAGTTTGTCTGATTGTAAGGCTCCACATAAATTCAGAATGATATTCCCAAAATCTGAAACAAACAGCTTAGTATACAACCAATCCTCCAGTAAACTATAGTTTTAGTGTATTATTCAATCGTTTATTTCCATTTCATCACAAAGTAGAAAGATAGAAAGGTTGATACATTTGAATTACAATATAAACTACAATCTTATCTCTGGAACAAATTCAGATCAAAATAGCCAGAAAATGTTTTAATAACAGAGGTAATTTTATGAACAGAAGTTTCCAATTATGACTGAAGAGTAAAATTGACCATCAATAAAATTTGAATCTGGATGAATAGATTTGTGAAACAATCTGATCTTATCAATATGCAACTGTCAGCCCTTGGATTCACAATACTGTGTGGTTATGTGGAATAAATAATTGTGCATAATTTGATCTTTGGTAAAAATGTGCTGTAGAGTTACACCATAATTACTACAGAAATTTTTCTCCTAATTAAAGCCGAGAATTCAAAAGACTTGGTACAATCATATATGTATGTACACTCACACATTACTTGCATTCCCCATAAAATTTACTTATTCTCAAAAATGAAAATTTCCAGAAAAAACAAAGGTCAGATTCAGTTAAAGAAGTCGATACTAATTTACTACAGATTAAAAATATTTTTTGATACTTTTTCACATACATTTGCGCAAACGAAGCTTAGTGGATGAAATATTCTCTGCAAACCAAGTTCTGTGTATAGGATTCCATTGATAATAGGATTTACAGTATAAGCACTGCAAAACATAAGATATCGAGATATATTCATACTTATAAATACTTATCTAAAACTTTATATTGTACATACCTCTTCCTTGCTTTTCCGAAAGGAAAGGAACAAATGTCAACCATTACAGGTCATCCAGTAAGTCAGTTGCTCAGTCCAGTGAGGTATCTGCTCTTTTAACTTCATCTTACCTGTCTGTAAATTTTCGTCATTTGCAGTTGAACCATAGAACTGCCATGACTGTAATCCACAATTAATGGATACTCATGTCACTCCTTTATGTCACTCCTTTATGTCACTCCTTTATGTCACTCCTTTTTAGTTCTTATGGGGATTTGTATGCAACCCGATATAAGTTGGTTGTATGACTGTAACCAAAAAAACAAGTCCTGTCAGAAACTGCCATGTGACCAATAATTTTAGATGGCATGCAATGTTGGGGATGATCGATTAAAAAATTGGAAAAATGGGAGATCATCAAATGAGTTACTTCTCTTGTCTTTTGTTGGGAGGTGATCACTAAAAAAAAGTCTGAATTTCCAAGAAACAAATGTGAACATTGCTGTCTACAAAAGCATTGAGTTACCTTGCAATTTCTGACTGTGAACCTGTTTAACCAGCCTGACTGATCTGAAAACTGAAGAAACCTATGTTGACAGTTTTGACGGTAGTTTGGATTCACAATATCTAATATCATACTTGAAGTTTTGACCACTTATGGAAAGAAATGAACTTTGCCCTCTCCACAAGGAATGTATGTTTGTGATTCCTGGAAAGTTGGTTACCACAATTTGGAATTTATAAGCAAATCAGCTCACTTCAAGTGAGAGAAGTTAAACACACTGGAGGTGATAGAAGCCAAGCTGTTAGCTGCATGGAAAATGAAATTGATGAGCAAAGTTCGAACTCATGTGCTCACTTTTCACTTGGGAAAGATATGAGTCATGACCAAAAGGTCTGGCAAAGGGGCCCGAGATATCTTCTGAACTTGCCTGAACTATCATACCATCTTATTTTTTGCCAGCCATCATCTGGCATATGATCTCTGGGGATCCACATTGAGAACCATGATGTCAAAAGGTTGTTCCTCATTCTGGCAATATGGCCTGCCCGTTGCCATTTGAGATTCCTAATGTTTTTTTATGATATCTCTGACCCATTCATTCCCTTATGTAAATGTGCTGTCTTGTGACCTCTTCACAAGTATGATAGTCTCCTGTGCATGTTGTATGGTTTGTGGTTTGAGAGCCACAGAAGCGTAACTAAGAAAGGGAGATGAAAGAGAGCAATTTGAAAACTCTTGCCAGGCTCCCCCCTAAAAAGTTTAGTTCACCTACTGCATTTCTACTAATATTATACAATGACAAGAATGTATTTGTTCATGCATGAGTTTCATAGATAATAACTTAGTCTTTGGGATTTTTTTCACCAATTAAGTCATAATGCGTGTCTATCTTTAGCAAAGTTTGATTTTTGATTTTTGATTTTAATACTCACTAAATGTTGGGGGGAGACCCTTGAGGAGTCAAGCCCCCCCCCAATCTCAAGCTGCACCCCTGGAGAGATAATCTTACCTGTCCTTTTTAACCTTTTTGTTGTAGCATCATCCACCAATCAAAGCACCTGAGTTTACTTATGAACAAAGGATTGCAAGTATCTTTGAAGATCTGAAAGGAAGCACTGCTGTGAAAGAGGTACCTTTAGGTGACCTTTTCGCAAACCCAAGCGCTCACAAGAAAGACTATAAGGAAGCCAAAAAATTACTTCGAGAGGTAGCTTTCTATTTTTCCAAACTCTTTTACAAAAAATTCCAATCTTGAGTGTAGGGGAATAACTTCTGATGAAAGTTACTTCTTTCTAGGTAATTTCTTTTTCATCTAATTCGTAAGAGATTGATTTAAAAAAATTTATCCATGGAAGAGTTTCACTCAGTTTAGGAGTGGTTTCAAGTGGTTTATAAATTTAAGAGTTGTTCTTACTTGACTGGGGAGCAGAGGAAGAAATCGGAGCATACATGGGGGTAAGGCATATGCCTATTTCTCAATTTCAAGTGATTTTTGGATGTCTAAAAACTGCTCTGAAATTGGTCACATTCTCGAGAAAAAAAATGAACTCCAGCCAACTTTATTGATAGAGGTAATTACAATTCAAAGAATTCTCTGGATGATTTAACTTCTTCTTAAATCCTCAAAAGAAGAAGAAACCAAGCAAAGAATCACTCTAGGATGGCAAATCTTCAGCAGAGCAAGTTCAAGCTTCAAGTACAAGAAAATCCCAAATTTTCTTTTTCTTTATAGGGTGGGACTATAGTATGTCAAAATTGCCAACATTTCTTGGGGACTTTTCTATTTTTGTATTTAGCAATTATTTTCAAACAAATCAAACGAAACATAAAATATTCATAAACAGCCGAATTCCAGATTCTAAGAGCCAAGTGCATAACATTTCTTGGGGGCCTTTCTATTTTTGTATAATCTTTTCAAACTGATTAGAACAAAAATGAATGTTTATAAAATTATGATGTTTTAATTAATGTGAAGTCCTTTATGGATCATTAATCTATTTCTACATAACATATTGAAAAATCCTCACTGAAACAAAGTTAGTCAAGACATTTTACACATTTTTTACAAATTTTTGAAAGCACCCTAAAATCTTAGTGTCCTGTGCAGCTACATAGCCTTAAGTACAGCCATGACAATTAGGATCTGTAATCTTTGAAAACTTGGTTTGGCTTGTTTTGTAAAGCATTTAACTCTCAAATTCATATAAAAATTTCAAATTTTAAATCAAAAGAATAACTACTTCCATTGCACTTTTAGGTAAATCATAAGTAAATTTTTTCATTCAATTCGCATGAACTCCATTCTAAAAAATTCTATTCATTGAAGAGTTCCACTTTGTTGAGTAATAGTTTCATGTGGCCCAAGAACTTGAGATTTAAAATGTGTTTCTATCAATATTTCCATTGGTTTTTGTTAATTACTTATATGTATGTATATTTTTTCCCTTCAGGTTGAGAGCCATTACAATCAAAAGTCTGAAGCTTATAATACAAAGTCTAAAGAAAAGAAATAAGAGAAAGACTTGGAGGAGAAATGAAGAATCCACAAATATATGCAGAAAAAATACATCCGAAAAAAAGCTAAAGACACATGTAAAAATTGAAGATACAAATGTTTTTTTTTAATATAATTTTGAAAGAACATCTAGAAAAAAAATCCCTGAACCAAACAGAATTCTTTTGCCAAATACAAACTTTTTTGCTCACAAATGTAAGGAATTTGAATAAATTATTTTGATTTCTTTTAGTTTGTCTTCTGTGAAGTAAATAAGTTGAATCGTGTGTATGAGGATCTCTCAAAGTTCAATTCCACATCTCAGGCTTGCTATTGTCGTTTCTTCTTATTTACTCACAGTGTAAGAGGAGCACACTGTTGTTGTCACAGAACAAGGTGAGTGACTCCAATCACCATTCATACCAGATCATCTTCCTTTTTAGTCACCTGGTATTTAGCTTACAACCTGTGAAAAATGATAGGTCATATCATTGATTAATTAAACATAAATATTAATACCTAAATCAAATATCGAATTAACAAATATTTAGCAATTGTAATCCATTGCATACTTTCAATCAATCAGTAATTTGTTCCAACAAGGCAAAGATTACCAATAAGAAAAAACCAAAGATTGCTTTCCGGTTTAGATTTTCAATTGAATTAAATGATAGCATAATTAGTTTTACTTTTTGACATAATAAAATCTTGTCTGTCCCCTCTCCACCTTGACCTGGTCGGTTGCTTTGGGGGCTACCATTCTGGTGGAGAGGTGATAGTATAAAGCAGTGACTGGCAAGAGAGGGGGAAGGAAAAAAGTGGTCAAATTTAAATTTAAATGTCATGCTCTCTTTTCTGTATGATGCACATGTTACATTTGTAGGAAGGTAGATATTATGGTATTAATATATAGATATTTTCCAAGCCTTTGCATATTTTGAGAGATAATTGAAAATTCCTGGGTGATCATACCCATGAAGGTGAACAGAATGAAAATAAGGCAAAACAGGTTTCCTGGAAATTATCCCCTTTTACCATAAATGGCAAGATCCCCCCCCCAAAGCCCAAAGTACCTAGAAAACAAAACCCCCTTTTTATTCAGGGAAAGCCAACAGATGACAGGACAGTTCAGCAGAATTCCTTTGATAAACAACAGGTGTATATAACAAAACAGTGGATTAATTACAAGCTAAGTATCTTGGTTACAGACTTTTACTTTTCACATTTCATTCACTACACATTACACAAAATCATTTCTCTTATAAGTTTATAATTCACGTTCATCAATAAATAGTGTAGGATTTTAACGTGAGAAAACTTTGCGATTTCTTCCTCTTTGATTTGTCTCTCTCTAACTTACAAGTCTTTTCCCCTCCCTACTTAGCTAAAGTGAATGATGACATGCATACTCCCTTCTAAGTAGTAGTAAGCACACACTTAATTTTATCCTTAGGAATCTCCTGAGCGACGCAATATTAACACAGAAGTTACACGTAATACCTATTTGCCACTCCCAACTTCCGCTGCAAATTCATTTTCAATTGAGAATCCATCTCCTTACTCTCCTCCCTAACCTACCGATTTGTCCATAACTTCCAATTTTTTAACAATGCAAGGGGGAGAACTGGGTTAAACTAATTGTGTTCATAGACAGAAGTGTAACTATCTGCGAATTTAAGCGATTTAAAAAAATACCAGTAAGACTTCAGTTTGATTTTTCTTCAAAAACAAATTAATTTTCTTGTCTTTGTCAATACTGTACACTTTTAATTCCTATGTGTCTATACCCCCCTCCAATGATTCTTTCTCAAACAACTTTGTTTTGTTCAAATCCTACTAAATTGTGTTGGTGGCAAGGCTTTCCACGACAGCTATTAAGGGGAGCCTTGGTTGGCGGCCATAGTTGCCTCCCCCAACCCTTACCAAAACGTGACAGATTTTACAATCCCACCCTGCCCGGCAATGTAGCACCCAAATTCTACCAGTTCCTTGAAAGGATCACCTCCAGATGCACCCTTCCACAGTAATACCTCTTCACCATAAGCATCACGATTAGTTTTTATATCTCTGAATTCTTGAGATGAGGTATTATTATTATTTCTATTATTATTATTCGGACTATCCTCCTCTTGGTTGTTTTTCATACAACGTTTCGGCCGTTGTACTCTACGGCCTTCATCAGGTATCATCTGGTAGGTGTGGAAGTAACGAACCGAACCCTCTATTTATCCGACGGGGGTATATTGGCCGTACTCCCCTCTTAGCATTAGTAGTATTGTTATATTGTCTCACACTAGGATTGAACCTAGAACCATCAGATTACTTTACAGTAATTTGTCTGATGCTATAACCACTGCGCTATGTGTCCATACATTGTATGAAAAACAAGCAAGATGAGGATCGTCCGAATATCAATAGAAATAAATACGATTAGTTTTGTAATTACAATCAACTAAACGAAGTTTTGACCATTAGAATTCAGTGTCAGGACATCTTCAGATGCCCCCTTTTATTTCCATCAAATTGGATCAAAGCTGATAGTATGGAGACGTTATTGAGGATATCTGAATTATCTCTCAGTCCTTGTTTTACTTAATAAAAATAACATTAGAAGAAATTGTTGTCCATGAACTTAAATTTTTTAATTCAGTTTATTAATTACTACATATCTGTAAAGAAAAACAAAGTAAATAAGTTTGTTTCTACCTGTAATATTTTGGGGGAGGTGGGAGCAAGAATACATCTAAGTTACGACCACGCCCCGTTTACAATGCTCATGTTTTTTTAAAAAGGGCGTTTTCTTCTTGGCACCCTTTTCTCGTACATCTTTCTTGGCCAAGTTTTTTTGTTATTTTTGCACATTTTCAAAATTCTTCTTGTTTTATCTCAAATCTATATCCAAGATAAGGTTTTTTGGTCTAAAACTTCTCCAATATTCGATGGAATGTGTTCTACCCTAGTTGTACGTTGTACCAATTTGCTTGTTTAACTTCATATTAGAAGTGTCAGATCATCTAAAAGCTTTACCACATCTGCTGAAACAGATTCAAATAATTTCTCGGCCTTCGGAACTCTTCAACATATCTCCACACTCATGTCATCCACTTTCCTTGTCTGAGTAGCTGCTTGAGACGAGAGGTTGTCAAGCGGCCCGTTGAGTCCCTTTTTGGAGGCAACCTGTCCACCTGATTGATCTTCTTCTGCTTTTAAAACAGTTTTTTCTTTTCCTTTGTTGTTGACAACGTTCACCTTGGAGGTGGGGGGTTGGTATCTCTCGTGATTGGGAGTAGTTTGACCGACAGTGGTGGTTAGTTGCGGTTTGATCAGACTCTAAATTCTCCTACTCTAGATTCTCCATCTTTTCTTTTATTAATCAAGTTTATTTGAATAGTCTCAGTAATGTTAGTTATCAATACCAGGCCGAACTTCTTCACCTGCAATAAAATTACAGAGGCTTAACAAATATGTTGCAGAGATTTAAAAAAAAAATTTGAACAGTCACGTCAGAGTTTCATTACAGCTGATCATTTAATACAATCGTTTTATTCTCAAACAATCGTTAAATGGTATTATCCTTTTTAATCAATTTTGGGGGCTCGAGGTAACTTTCATATTCATTTGAAGAAAAATTGAATGTTAACACAAAGGATAATAACAACAGATCAGAGTGACTTCCCTTTCAGCTTCAACGAATTTTTAAAATTTCTTTTTGTTCCATTTGTGATAAATTTAATCAACCTCACCCAAAGATCTATGGTAGAGTCAGAAGAAAAATTGCCAAAATTAAAACTCTTGTCTCCAGCTCAAAAAATATTGTTTGACTGCTTGAAGTGCTGAATGAAAAAATAGCAAGAAAAACACCAAAAGAAGCTAAAAATGGCCAAAATGCTTAAGCACTTCCACGCTAGTTTTGTGATTTTTTTCACTGCGAAACTTTTATTAGCCAAAGACAGAATCCCATCAGAAGATAGAGATTCAGTAAACATGCAGTTTATGAAATTAAGAGTCAATCGCTTATGGATTGAACATAATAAAAAAAGAACTGCGAGAAGGTTTTTTTCCTTTCAGTTTTCGCATAATCCAATATATTTTTCAGGTAAGGATGCACTAAATTGAAAGAATGAAGAAGATAAGAAAATCAATCAAGAGGCTTTGGTTGGGGGAATCCATTTATTCAACCTCCATTCCGTTGGTACAAATTCCTGCATAACACTTCATGGACATTTCTACCAACCAACATTCAACAAAAAAATATCCTGAGGCAAATGAAAAAATACTTTAACAACTTTCTTCTTACTTTCAATTCATTCGTCATTACATTTAAACCACACCTTATGCATGCATGGACTTTGGGGGCTGACATGAAGAAAATCAAGTGGCATTTGAGAGGGAAGAAGGAAATTCCCGCCCCCTGTGAGGTGGGAGACTAGATTGAAGCTATAGGGAGGTTTGTAGGAAAAGTATGTTTTTGGTAAAAATCTGAATTGATTCCTGGAGGTACTGCAATACCAGGCCAACCTGTGACAAAGACGGAGCAAGCCCTTAACTCTCGGAGTTGTTTCAAAAATCAGTTTGATAAGGTCTTAATTTAAGACTCCACATCAGGAAAGTTTCAGATTTTAAGCTAATAAGAACATATACCACAACTTAATCCGTATTTACTTGCTTCCCCACGAGAGCAAGATGTGACACGAGGTTGGTTTAATATGAGGTTTCGTACGGAAAACTTGAAAAATTGCTCCAGTCCCCTGCAACTGGCGTTGCGAAGGCGTCAGGGCAAGCCCAACCGAACCCTTTTTGTGCAATGGGAAAGTGCTGCCCCGTGGCTTACTGATCCCTCAAGACTGGACAGGGTTTACTTTTCTGAGGCCACAAAACGAATCCTAGACCTCTTGCGCTTAGCAATACCGAGCCTCAGCAAACCATCATTGACCACGTCTTTGCACCGGTGCAAAGCAACCAAAGAGTGCAGTGCGAACAGATACTACACTTTCCTATTTACTCGCTTCTCCACAAGAGTAGGTTGTGACACACGGTCGTTTTTAATGTGGGGTCCCGTACAAGGGAAAGAGTTCAGCCATCGCATGCGAAGATATCAGGGCAAGCCCGACCCACCCTTTTTGGAAAAAGTGCTACCCCGGGGCATCCCAAGCCTCAGAGTGGAAGCGACCATTGACTTCTGAGAAGTGCAACGCTCCACTCTCGCTAGAAATCAGTGGTGGCCCGTCAATAAGGTGGGGGATCGGGTCTTTCTGGGAAGGTGATTTGGAGTCGGGGATTTGGTGCTGGTCTGGGAGCTACAGTCATTCAACTAACTGGGGGTAACTGCTTTTCTTCAGTTCATTGGTAGGGAGGGTTGGTTGCCCCCAACAGAACTTTCACCCACTTCCGTTGTCATTGAGGTAGGTGTGAGCATAGAGAAGCCCGCCCTTACGGTCTGCTCGTGTTAGCATCCGACATAGATAGATCAGCCTCGAGGAGTTTCGATGACTCGCCAGGTATGGCATTCCTGGGCCTCTATCGTTTGGTCGTTGGGTGTAGACCTGTCTGTAGACCATCGGCTGACCCTGTTTCCAGAGTAGGGAGAAGGGCAGTTGCTCTATCGTCCGCATCCAGTCCTCAGGCAGTGAAAGTCCAGACAGTCGTTGAAGGATCAGGGAAAAATTCGATTGACAATTTTCTTCCGTGCTGATTCAATTATAAGGCATCAATTATGTATATGGTTCCTATAATGAGTGAGGGAGAGTAGTGGTGGCTCTTGATTTCTATAGCGACGAGACGGTGGAGTTGTGGTGAACAAGTGGAGAACAAAGGATTTTGTCACCACGTGCTTGGTTTTTCCCAATACACGCTGACGCCACTTCATATGTTAGAGGAGGGAGGTGGACAATAGTTGCTATGACATAATGTAGAATATACGCGCCAAGTATGAGTGTGGGTACGAGGATCAAATAAAGTTTGCAATTATGATAACAAAACATACAAATGTTTAGACAAACAAATGGAATGTACATTTAATGCAGAGAAATTTACAACAATAGCAGACTGAAAGAAAATACATGTAAAAAGAGAAAAATCAATAACATCGATCGTGAATAACGAGGCCCGTTGAGTTTAGATTATTACGTTGTAGCTTTATGAAAAAGGAGAGAGGTGGTTATTAGGTTATTAGGTCGTGAACAATTGCAACAGATACAATAACGAAATTACATAATATTCTGCATAAAACTTTAACAGAAACTTATCCAATTTGATCTTGTTTCTTATTTAAACAATTTAAAAAGAACTCATTTTTTCAATAATAAGATTTGGACATAAAGAAAAAATAACGTAAAAATAAACAGTGTTCGTGTTTGCAGCTGGTGGGAATACATAACTCTCAGATTAATCGCAGCTAACAGAGGCATGATATTACGAAGCTTTCATTATTTATTCATTTAAAAAAGATGCCTGGAAAAAAATTCGGCGATAGTGAACTTTAGATCCTTAGGGAGATAATTTTTCTTTCTTTTTTCTCAGGGAGATGTACTTTTCAGATAATTAATGGGGAATAACTCGGGAAAGAATAATTTACAGAAGTTTTATTAATCTGGAATACTTATCGAATGAATCAAAATGAGAAGAAAGAAAAGTCTGCCTCTACATGTAACAAATAAGAAATTAAGAAAAACTTATGATAAATTCAAGATATTTATCCAAAGGACGTCAATGAAAAAGTCAGAAAAGCTCATGTATAAATTAAGAATAGTTTATTCCAACGATTAAAAGGCAAATAAATAAAGAAAAGCCCAAATTCACGTGTTTTCTTCAAGTTCTGAATGTACATCTTCTAATTTTTCATTTTTCATGAGTTAGTGACGGATTTTTTTTCATTCGATGTGTAAATTCTTTTTCTTTATTCCACACATTTTAATCGTCAGAATGAAGTAGTTTAAATTTATAATGAGCCTTTCTCCTTTGTCCATTATTTGTTTGATGAGTGATATATTCAGTGAATGTCTTGTAATTTCCTTCCGTCTTTCGAGTTTGTATCGATTTTTGTAATTACTTGTAATATTTGTGACTTTTTGTTGTTCATTCCATGTGAAAATCTTTTTGTTCAAATGGTTGCAATGGAGTATTTTAAATATATAATGAGATTTTTACTTTTTTGTTATTTGTTTGATGTGCAATTTCTATTTGTAATAATTATAATTTTTCTTATTACTCGTTCAATGTACAATTTTCTTCCCTTTTTTTAATCGTAGGAATAAATTGTATTTCATTTTCTTGCCACGGTTTTCCTTTTTAAATTATTCACCTTTGATTTTCTTACAAGAGTTACCTCCCTTGAGGATAAAAAGAGTTGTCTTCCTAATATGCTAAACTTAACAACTACTGTAATTTTTTGCACAAATAAGCATCCAGGTCTAATTTCCATCAAAATATTTATCCAAACCGGGATTATTTTGTCCCCCCCTCCTCAGAATCAGGAGTTCAATGTTTGTCTACATCTTCCAAATATTACTGCGATAGTTGAAGGGAAATAACATATGTCCTATCAAACCAAACATGATTTTGCATTATAATTTTTAGATACCGTCCAATAAATTATCTTCCAGAAACTCCAACCGTTGCCACTAAAGTAAGTTAATCACAAAAAAAATCTGATCAACGCGTAGGGCAAAAAGTTAATGAAAAAAGAGAAGAAAAAAATTAACAGAACCCCGTCACTACAGCCTATAAGAATTGTCTCCCCTTCATCAGAGACACGAAGTGTTTCTGACGGCCCGATTTTTATATCTGGAGACAATATAACCGATTTTAAAATCTAAAATTGAAATTTATATTACTAATTCCGTGTTTGTTATGGTGCAGTTTAGTTTTCTGCCTGTTGGTAAACTCATAACTACAATTCAATCTCAAAACTATTTAAATACAGCAAGCATATTCTAACACCGTAGGTATAATAAAAAAAAAAGAACTTGTAGAAAGATGATTTACCGACTAAAAATAAAACATCTTACAGATAAATTTTTCTCCCCTTAAAATAAACATCTATATTAGTCACACTAGTATATTAGACACTGTCAACTAAAACTGTCAACATTAGGTTTCTTCAGTCTTCATGTTGGTCTGGCTGGATATGTGCTCATCACGCATACAGGCTGCGCATGAAGATAGAGGCCTGAAAATTCAAACATTTACTCCTTATTGTGTCTATAAAAATGTTTTTATCCCCCCCCCCCACAACATAAAAGTTTTTAGGGGAGATCAATTTGCAATATAAGTTTATACTAAATTGTTCCTTACCATGTGCCCGGTTGCGTTCATGCTTGTTTTTTGAAAACCGAACAAAAAGCAAAAGTAACCTATTCATTGATTACCTATTTTCCTGACGTTGTAATTGATCACCTTGACACGCCATGCTGCCAAAATACATTGGTTACGTGAGTTTTTATTGAGTAGATATTTCAATCAATAATTCTACTAAGAAAGAAATCTGCTTTTTTCTCACAATTGATTATCCGTCAAAGTAGGTGTTTAGAGAGAAATTCGATCCTTCGTAGCATACTGTGTATCTTGAACTGTTTTAGAGAATTAGTGGATAAGATGTCTGAGAAAATACTTATCAAGTATGGATGTCCATTGTGCGATTGTGGAACAATGGTATTTGACCCAACCTCGAAAATCCTATCGAATTATCGAGTGAAAATTGAATCTGCCACAAGTTATATCATTCACCTCATTAAGCAATTATTCATAAAAGAAAATACTATGACCTACATTAGTAGCCAGTGAAGTTTAGACTGAAGCGAAGACTTTTTGAGATATTTATTTGATATCATAGATGGAAAAAGAACTATCCAGAAAAATCCAAAAAAGTTTGCAGATTATATATATATAAGATGAGCAGAATATTTACAAAGGGATGAAAAGGTTAAAATAAATGAATAGTTATTTAGATTTCATCATCACCATCAGTATTTTATCGTCTGTCGTTGGATGAAGACTTTCCTCAAGATTTGGCATCCCTCTCTATCATAGGCGTCACGTAGCCAATATTTTCTGAACCTGTCCAATTCGTCTCGCCATCTCATATCCTGCCGGCCTCGGTTCCGTGTCCAATCTTTGGGGATCCATGTTGTAAGTCGTGATGTCCATCAATTGTTTGTCATTCTTGCAACATGACCAGCCCATTGCCATTTGAGTTTCCTAATGGTTTCTATGATGTCTCAGACCCCTGTTTTGTCCCCTAATATACTATGCTGTCTTGTAGCCTCTCCATGTGATGTCGGGCACGATTCTCTCCTGTGCACGTTTCATGGTTCTCAGTTTGCGAATCAGTTTCTTGGTTAGGTTTCATGTTTCAGCTCCATAGGTGACCATCAGGATGATGCATTGATTGTATACTCTTCTTTTCGGGACTGATGAGATTTTCTTGTTCCTGAAGGTTGAGCTTGCAAATTGCTAAGGAATAACACTGATAGAGACGAAATAACAAACGAATAGTATTAGGCAGAATAAATTAAGTTATTTCCCCACATAGAGCGGGAAGAGGGAAACTGCACAAGCGACAGAAAATGGAAAGTCTCCGTTAATACAGACTATAGAAATCTCCAAGTACTGTCTTCTATTTCTCTGTGTACGCTATTTGCTTGAGTATAACAGAAAAATGAGATAAAGATGAAAACAATGTTTGGAAAGCAGGCGAAAGGCGATAAAATGTGTCTGAAATGCTTTAGTTTATGGAAGATAGCTCTTCATGGCTTCGTGCTTGCTCTTTCTTGCTTCATTGATGTTATTTTCATTTGCATAATGACCCCACACTTTTGCTGTTGCACCAAAAATCACTTATTGTTTAACTTGAAATTAAAAAAGCCCAGTCCTTAACAGCCTTTGCATCAGGAGTCAGGGTTTACCAGGTCCTGACCCCAGATAGGCGAACTAGGAAGGAACTTGTAAGTTTTCTCCTGTAAATGAATGTCGTATTTAATCAGTTCTTCCTTAGCCTATTATCTATCCTTTCCACAGAATTTCATAGAAATTTATCAACAACTTTTGGAGATATTGTTTGGACATTCATGTGTGTATACATAAATGTAATAAAAAAGAAAAAAAAACGGAAGAATATCCATAAATCAGAAAATAAATTCCTGAATACATCCCTAAATTCCACCATCTCTTTCTTATTCCATTGCCTACTCTGTCATAAAGAAAACAATTCAGTACTTTCGGAGATATCGTGGGGACAAACAAACGAACAGACGAACAAGTGAACGAACGAATGAATAAATGAAATAAACAAATCAACAGACGCTACCAAACATAAATACGTCTTTTCAACTTCGTTGGCAGAAATAGAAGGACCATAGAGAACACATGGGCGCATATTTTGGCCAAACTGGTTGGGAGAAAAATTGGGAACACTGACCAGCTCTGGGAAGTAGTCAGGGACAAATGTGTATGAGTCAACAGACAAGGCATTGAGGTGTCGATTTAGAAGTTTTTTGGATCAACAGATCCTGAGAAATCTAATATAAAAAAAATTAAATACTGAAGATCTTTTTTAATAGTTTCTATGAATTACCAGAATTGTCAAAATTTAGACATGAAATATCTAAATTAACAACATTGAAAGAAAGTAATTGAAATCCAAAGGAGCTGTAGTTTTGTACCTTGAACGGGAAGGTATTTTACATGACAATTATGGCAGACTGTTTCACATACCATAAAGTCTGCCATAATTGTCATGCCGCAAATTGCTGATAGTTCAACAACATACTGATAAAGAAAATGCTTAATTTATGATTCATAACTACCAACAAGCACAATATCTCCAATACGCCCAAAGAAGCCCCAAAAGGTCAGAAACATAAACGTTTTTGTGTAGCAAATCCTTTACTTCATCATATTTTAAGCTCTACTCTAACTCAACCAAATGTTTATTGTTGAATGCATCGAACTCTTTATGAAATAGATCTATCACACATCGGATGTTGCATTATATTTTATAATATTGTATTCTTGATATATATATATGATGAAATTCATCGCACATCGGATATTGTATTACTGATTTGTACTTTAGTATATGTATATATGCTACGTCGGATCAATGAAGTTGCTTTATTGGCGAGATGATTTTGTAAAAAAGTTTTATTTCACTTTGATTACACAAACTTTCCATTGTAAAAAATAGTTGTTTTACATCCTAATTCTGATTGAATGGACTTTTGATCAAATCAAAACTGATTTTTTTTTTGTTTTTTTTTTGTAGAGAAAGTTGAAATTTCACCAATTCGGCAATATCACCGATTCGGCATAAAATACACATAAGTTGTTGGTATGAGTCCTCTCAAGTTCCCAGCAATCAATTATAGAAGGAAAGTGAATTAACGTGGAACAGTAGCGAGGCAGCTAATTCTCTTGTATTACAGGTGTCCTTCAATCACTGGCTGAGCTGGAGAGGGAAGGGGGGCTGGTCCAGACCCCCCCCCACTGCCATCAACTTCTCTTAGACTGGCCTCGTAATTAGTGCAGAAATTAACAGAAGATCTCTGATTGGGGGTAGGGTGAGGCTCGTCCGACAGAAATCTATTAAAAAAAATCATGACACATCACCAGAAGGTTACATTTTGTTAAAACTCAAATACATATGTTGCAAACCAGTGAGGCCAATTAAGTGCTTCTCATGCCGAATTTAGCGTTTTCTACGCTGAATTTAGCGTGTTTCTTGTTTTGGCAGCTCGAAAATCCAACGAGCAGCACCATTTTAAACGTATTTCAAGGCCATTTTTAAAAGCAATTTTTGCTTATCTTAATTCATCTTTAATAAACTAATCTAGTCGTTTGTTGTCATTTAAATGGTTGTAAAATAGCTAACAATGTTTTTTGTGCTTTTTGGCGTTTTCTGATATTTTTTCGAGGTGGATTTAGTATGATAGAATCTTTTGAATTGGTTTCACTGCCTGGACCTCCCACTATCTTTTTGATCTGGTTGCGCCGTTGGCCTCACATCAAAAGTTCAACCTACGCCATTTTTTTAAAAGGCGAAAAGAAAAAAATAGCATTCAGTGTTTGCTTCACTGACAATCATTACAGAGGCAGCGCACACCCTCTTCCTTCTCTCCTACACAACAGTCCTTTATGCGTCTCACCACTCTAACCTCTGACAATTCAGTTTCACTTAACATCATCTCTATTGGGGGGAAGTCTGGTAATACTGGAAAAATTTTTATCTTACATAAATTAATGTTAATTACATCATCGCCTTACGCCATTTCGGATTACGAAAGGCTTTTATATGTGCGCTCTACTTACAGGTCATGTTGTAAAGTATGCTCAGGGGGTTGGTTCCCCTGGGTAGCACAACTCCTTATTGCATTAAAAGGCCTGATGCCTCCCCGACAATGTTCCTGGGGACTGGTGCTTGATTAAGATCTGGTAAGTCCTTGGATACAGGTACTGTGACTCACCCCAGGGATATTTTCAAAAGAAAGGGGAAAGTTAAACAAAAAGTAAATTTATTTTTACAAAGATAACATCTATTAGAATTCAAATATTTGCTTTGCATAACTTCTTAGAAACAACTTCCTTTAAAACTCAAGCAAATTGTAGATTCCTCTTGGGAACATTGTTTTTTAATTGCCGTGAGGGCAAGTCTGTTTTAGGCGTTCTTGAACGTCGCAAACCGTCATACAATATATATATATATATATATATATATATATATATATATATATATATATATATATATATATATATATATATATATATATATTGTATGACGGTTTGCGACGTCCAAGAATGACTGAAACAGACTTGCTCTCTCGGCAATTAAAATACACACTCACACAGCACACACCACTGATGATGGGAAGAATCCCGAAACATGTATGGACTATTGACATATAAGGATTAATAAACCTTACCACTAAAAACTTCACTCCTGAGTCTGTCTCACTCTCTAAAGTACACATTATATATATATATATATATATATATATATATATATATATATATATATATATATATATATATATATATATATATATATATATATATATATATATTCAGTGCAGTGTTCCTTTTGGTCGCAGTATGTCTACTACAAATATATACGCATTAAATTAATTGGACCTTTTTTTTTTCAAAATAGATAATTTACAGTACTTGCACTTTGATCCAACATCCACGAATGAAATAACTTTTCACTTATTTTCTGGGAGCTCTCAAGCTAGTGTATACCCCTGGCCTACAGCTCCTGAAACCCATGCTGTAACCAGGCACTGCTGGGGGGCTGAGCAGTTTTTGTTTCTGTCCAAACGTACGCTTCTATTTATTTATCTTCATTTTGATTGTTGCTTCTTTTTTCATCGCAACTAGGGTAGTTAGCTTCAGAAAAGTTCTTATCCACTGAACGACTGAAATTCAGTGGCAAGAGCCAGTCCAAATCGAACCCCAAGTTTCACTCACTATCCTGATTTCTTCAATGCTATGTTTTATTATTAATTAAGAGTTCAGTTTTTATTTTACTAGATAAAATAATATAGAACATTAATCATTTTTAGCCGCTACATCTTACAGTATGACATTTACACGAGGTTTCACAATCAAGTTAGAGTTATTTCCCCTTGAATAAGAAATCATTGTTATCTCCCTTTATAACAAAATGTCCCGTAAAGATTGTAGTTGACGACGTGGTCCATCGAGGCGACGGGATTTCTTCTTTGTATCTCCTTTTTTATTTATTGTTCAGCTCGTATTTTCCCGTCGGAACCTTGTTTGATTGTGACAACTTAATCCCAGGCAGCTTATCTATCTGTTTTGAACTCTCTCGACTTCTGTAAAAACTTATTCATGACTCTCGATCTCACTTCCTGTTGTGTATCTTGTTTCGCCCTCCCGCAAGTACTTGTCGATTTTCTTCGATTTAAATCACGTCAACTGAAAACAAAACAAAAAATACTAACCATTATTTGGAATTTATAATTATTTGTATTCATGCTTAAAATCATCCCAAACAGCCGAAAATAAACATTGTTTTCGTTTTAATGCTCGCAATCGAAGTTAATTGGATATTTGATAATTAACCGACTTCGGACTTATCTTATTTTGACGTTCAATTAGATCAATCTAGTGTTTTTTTTCCAACAAAACCTCTCTTTTTAACAATCTTAACGGAGAAGAAAGAAAACTCCAAAATGTTGTTATCTGGAATAACGCCTCTCCGATGGCAACAATTCGTGACTTTTTTGTTGGGTTGGATTTCTTATGCTTCAACATATTTCTTGAGAAAACCCCTTGGAGTGGTAAGTATATAAATAAAAAAAGAAGACTTACTTCTTACTTTATTGTGGATTAAACAGAAAAGATCCTTAAAGAGATGATGTAACTCAAGAAACGATTTTCTTTTCTCTTGTGCTCAAAAATTACTTTTACGTTTTGTCTTGCATGTCGGTCAATACTTTATTGAAGTTATGTCTTGAAATTCGAACCATTAATCTCTTGAATTCTTGTATTGATTGTGGAATATATATATATATATATATATATATATATATATATATATATATATATATACGTAATAGACATAGTATACAGTAGCAGCGAGTAGTAGTAGTTATGAAAACAAACAAGTATTTTTAGTTATCTCATCGGCAACCGGCAAACACACACACACACACACACACACACAGAAACCGTCAACGTAAACTGTCAACATTTTTCTTCAGATTTCATGTTGGTCTGGCTTATTATGTATCTATCACGCATACCGGCAGCACCAATAGAGCTAGAGGGCTGAACATTTAAACATTTACTTATTATGTTTAGGAGAAATGTTTTGTTTTTTTTAATGTTTTTTCTTTCAAAACCAGCCCCTAAATAGGTTTTTAGTGGATATTTCAGTTTGCAATATAAGTCTATGCTAAATTGGTCCACTTCTTGCCCAGCAGCATTCAACAAATCTTGTAGTGTAAATATCCCAGGTAGACAACATACACTACATTATTAACGTGATCAGAGTTATGACCATATGGTTATAATTCTGATAAAGTTAATTAATATATTAGCTTCACTTGGTTATAAGTGTGTTCACTTAAAGTTATGTTGGCTCTACTTTTTAGACTCTAAATTAGAGCAGACTTGATTTTGCGTGAGAGAAACTGTGTTGACACTCGTTGAGAAATAGATTAATGAGTTATCCAGAAGTCTGTTGGTTGCAAAGAATGATTCAAAGTTCAAATCGTTCTCTGCAGGACAACTACCTTTTGTCCTCTCCACTTTGCTATCTTTGTATCAGTTCATGTTCCTGATTTATAAGGTTAAAGAACAGGGAATGGACTAGAAATGGCAAATATTTGCAAATTTGGGGTGTGAGATTGATTAGCCTGAGTTTCTGTGCCCCATGAACATGAATGTACAAGTAGGAGGGATTACCACCACCCCTATACCAAAACAATGTGAAATATTTGGCAAATCAAGCCCTCTGCCTCCTTAACCAGAGAGTTCCCATTTGCCAATGTCCATGACCCTATCAAAAGCCTTCATTAACTTGGTTTTATTTTTATCAAGCGCTCAATAAAAAATTTGATTGTACAAAAAAGAATTTTTCTAAGTTTTAAAATTTCAAGAATGATTTTTTTTTAAAATGAATGTTTGGAGCACTAAAACAAAAAGAAATTATTTGGAAAATTTATTTTTAAAAGTACAAAATATTTGAAATTGAATTTTCAAAATGTTTTGATTTGGATTGAAAAGATATTTTGCCAGTAATTTGTTTATTTCCTCTTTTATTTTTATTTTCTTCATCAGGTAAAAACTGACCTGGAAATAGTCCTGAAGATGTCGAAAACACAGTTAGGATGGCTGGACACGGCTCTTCTTTTGCCTTATGCCATCATGCAGGTATATGAATCAATTTATATTATCCCCCTAAAGCTCATGGACATATCACCTTACTTTCCACAGATCTATTGATTGTTCTATTGTTATAGGAAAACTTTATTTAATTAAGGGCCGAATTCAAAATGTGTGAGCAGCAGTATTTGACAACTCTCACTCTGCTTTTTAGTTGACGTTGGCAAAGTTTTAGCTTTTATCATTGCTGCCCACCAACTTTACATCTACTCCACTACTCTTTGTTTCCATTTTAGTCATTTTCTGCACTAATAAACTAAATATTTTTGGCATTAGAGAAAAAAATTTCATAATAAAATACTGAAGTTTTGGACCCCAAATTTGTTTTAGCGAGTTTCAGCATTCACATTCAATCTTTATTTTGTATATCGAAAATTGAGGAAAATAGTATGAGGGCAAGTGTTACTGACAGAACACAGCTATTGTATCTATAACAACTTCTTATATCTGTTCTATTCTCAGTTTATTTCAATGTTATATTGTTATTCAATGAATGTTGATTGCTGATAAATAAGACTGTGCAATGTGATTTTCATTCTTGGATTTTATTTGTTATTTTCTGATTACTTATGTGTAAGATTTTTGCAAATGGCTATGGTTCCCCTTAAACTTCACTTTTGTGATATTCATATGTTTTTGTTTTTCTTTGTAAGATAGGAAATGTACAAGTTAGCCTGTTATCCAATCGGGAATAAGTAGATTTCAAATTATTACTGTCTTGGTCACAAAAGCAAGGTTTGAAAGGAGTAATTGATACTTTCAAGTTTTTTCTTCTTGATATAATCAATTAGAAAATAACACTTATTACCCAGGAACAAACAAAAAAAAAACTACAAATTTGTTGCACACTGTAATTAAAGTTATGATTTTTAGATTCTTTCTTTTTTCTTTTTGCTTAAGGAGAGAGTTATTCATGCCACAGAATCAAGAACAATAAAAAAGATGTTAAGTTTGAAATTCTAAAACATGACGTATTTCAAATTAAGTCTAAAAGGACTAACATTGTGTAAAGCACTTGTTTACTGTGGATTCCAAAATATTGAGATTGTTCTCTTCAGCTGATTTTATACCAAAAGTGATGTGTTTTATTTTCAGATTCTTCTTGGTTCTGTGGGGGATAAAATCGGTCCAAGGAAAACATTTGGAATCTGTTTGATTTTATCAGGCCTCTCGATGGTGAGTATTGTATCAGCAGATTTGTGCTCGGTAACTTTCTTGCTACCATTGTATATTTTCACCTGCAACCTTTAATTTGCCTCCTACTTGAAGCAATATATCTATTTATTTGAAAATATTTTTCTTAAAGATTTGTGAAATAATTGTCTGTGTGTGTGTATATATATATATATATATATATATATATATATATATATTTGTTGACGAAAATGACTATTGGAAGGTGATGAGAAAAATTTTAGAGAAAGGCAGGTTTTATATCTCAGAAATGTTCATTATCACATTGAATTGTTTCAATGAGGATATTTCTGTGTTGTGGGTTGTTTGGTAGGAGTTGGGGAGGTGTTTGTATCTATAACTCAACTCTCACTTACATGGATACAAACACCTCCCCTCCCAAACCTACTAAACAATCCACAACACAAAGATATCTCCATTTTTTTTTCCTCAAATCTCAAATATGTAAACAGCGTGCAATTTTCTGTGCACTGCTGCAAGTTTCTCTGAAAAAGACGACTGGCAACCATGGAAATGCATTGAAACATGCCACATGATAATAATAGAATTTTTTGAGATGTGACATCTCCCTTATTTTTGAGTTCTTTTTTTCATCTTCCAATTGTTATTTTCATCAAGATGCTACCGGATCACCTTACTCCCACACAACAAACATATATATATATAAATCTATAAAATAAATTGTATATATTTACCCAAAATATCTTTATTCCAGTAATGCTCAATACAACTCATAGAGACAATATATTGATTAGATGTGGAAATTTGGTCTAAAACAATGGTTGAACCTTTGTTCTGCTTCTCTAGCTCATCAAATAAACAGTGTAATTAAGTCTGTGTATTATTTATATTCAGCAAGGAATTACTTTCACTTTGATTTGAAATGAAATGGTTGGGATAGATTGTATTATTTACCTTGCCATATATCATCTGAGAGCTAAAACTGCTTTATATAAGGTGTGTGTACTCAGATTATATTACAAATAATTGCTTTTGTTTTTGATGATTATGCTTTTAGTGTTTGCATAGTTTCATTTGTTTGATTAAAAACTATTAGATTATGTTATTTTATCTTTAATTCACATTATTAGCCTGTTTTCGAGCAGGTCTTCAATTTTCTATTTTGTTTTGGTTTTTTTGAAAGAAAAATTTTTGCCATTTGTCTGTTCTGGTGTTGTAAAAGGTTTTTTTTATTACATTGTAGTATTTTATTTTAATCTTTTTTTAACTCTTCAGTTTTATTTTTAAAAAAGAAAAAATTATTTGGTCAAGTTATTTTACATTCAGTTCCTATTATTAAATTGTTTTTGACTTTTTTTAATTCATTTTTTTTTTCATTTTTAGTTGTTCTAGTGTTGTAGAAAGTTTTTGGAAGATTATTACTTTTTAGTGTCTTAATCTTTAAAGCTCTTCCAAGTGTATTTTATTTTGTGTCGACATTTGATGCCTATCTCTGACTTGGAATTAAGTTGTGTATCTACATTGCAAAAAGTTGATATACCCAATTTTTCTTCTAGACACAAGTTACACCTTGAATAAAGGTTTCTACACATGTTAGTCTTTTCAAATATTTTTCAATCACTGGATTTTTTTTCCTCTTTTCTCTAAGTTTCCAAAATTGATCAGAGAGGGGGGATGGCATTTCTCTGATTGCAAAGTGTAAAAAAGGAATTGTAGTTAAATAGTCTGATTTTAAAATTTGATTTCTTATGCAGAATTTAGAATCACTTTAATCTGCATTCATAAATATTTGTAGTTTGTATACAATTTCTGGTGTGTGGCATTTGTTTTTTAGGACACATTTTTCAGGTTCTGTACAATTATATGTTTTATCTGGACTTGTATTCATTTTTTTATTCAATTGATCTAATTATGGATGATTCTTTCAATAATGACAAAATATTGAATCAATTAAATGAAAAAACAATGAATACAAATCTGTGGTTTTTGTTGTTGTGATTGTTGTTGTTGTTTATCTCCTTTCCTGTGTATAAGGGTTGGTGGTTAGGGAAGAGTTGCTTCCCTGCCATTCTGGTTGGGAATCAGGTTGGGGGGGATGGTTTTTGAGTGATGTGGTTGTGTTTGTTGTAATTGAGAGTTGTGAATGCATTTTTAAGTACATTAATGGTATATCTGGGATTAGTTAATGATAATAGTGTTGAATGAGATTATTTTTTGGTAATGCATCCAGCTTGTAGATTTTTTTTTTTTTTTTTTTTTTTTTTAGGGGGTTCTTTTTTACATATTATATACGTGGGTGAAAAAATGGAATTGTTCAGAGTGGGATAAATTCATGGATTCATAAATACATTAGTTAGGTTCAATTGAATTTTTACTTTCAGTAAGCAAATAAATGAGATTGGTGTTTTATTTGTAGTTTTATGTCACTCCAAATTCAGTTTTTGAATTTCTAATATCATCCTGCCTCCTGCGTAACCCTGATATGTATATTCTGTGTTCATAATATTATCGCATTTTTTTCAGCTTTTAATATAATCAAAATAACTTCAATGAATAACTTTAATGTTTTATATTTGTATTTTTAGGTCAGTTTTGGATTCTGGAGTAATTTTTACATGTTTTGTTTCCTCCTATTCCTCAATGGTGCAGCTCAGGTTAGTAATTTAAAAAATTTTTTTTAGTAATTATTGTATCAGTCTGGGCCTATGAGGGGGCATATAGGGAATACATCATACTTTGGTTAAGGAGTGGGCCTGGAAACCAAAGGAGGACCGGCCAAAGTTATTTTTGGGATCATGGAAAATGTTTGCATATATTGGGTTGGATACAAACAGAACAAGTAACAGAGAAGTTCCTTTTTTACCCCCGATAGAGTTCCTACCAGAATTTTCACCTTTGAAGCAGAATCATTGATTATTCAAGTCTTGATAAGTTGTTCAGTTAATTCTTTCCAGAATTAGAAAAATAATAATTGGCAATTGAAAATTCATAATAACTCAACAAAAAATCTGCCCCAACAGGCGGATTAATTGCTGTCCAAGAAAGAAATAGGAAGATTAGAGGGATGGAAATCAGATAGTGTTTAATTTAATTTGTTTTTAAAATTAATTCAATACCACTTTTGTCACTGTTAGGAAAAGGTGGGGGCAATGCTGAAGAAGTGGGGTGCTAATGTAAAAAAAAAAAGATTTCCGGATAATGTCAAACAAGGGTCAGGATAATGTAAAAAGCGGGGACTAATGTAAAAAAGGGGTTGTCATTAAAAAAATGGGGTCATGGGGGCAAAGTTAAGAACGTGTGTTAATGCTAGAAAAATGTAGGACTAATCCTCCAAAAGAGGGGTCTGATTTTATAAAAAGGTAGAATGTTTTGAAGGAGAGGTATAATGTTAAAAATGGGGGTGGGTGGGTGGGTGAGAAAAGATGAAGAAAAAGGGGACTATTGTTAAAAAGGGGGTAATATCAAATAATTTGGAAAATAGTAAAAAAGGGTGTTAGGAGTAGATGTCATATCAAAAAAGGGGAAGAGTTCCCACTTTATTTAAGCCCATAAAAAGAAAGTGAGTGTTCCCCCTTGATTTTGACCCCTAAAAATGAGGAAATATTTAACTCTGCGATTTTGAACAATTCCATTTCTGAAAAGGAAAATGAATGTTCCCTCTTGAGTGTCACAGACAGACTGACAGATGGATTAGTCATTCAAGAGAAACTGTCATGTGACCTGTGTCTTTTGGCAGCATGCTGTATTGGGGGTAATCAATCAAAAATTGAGAAAAAAGAGTGAACAACAAATATGTTACTTCTCTTCTCTTTTGTTGGGTGGTGATCACTGAGAAAAGTCTGATTTTTTTTTCCAAAAACGAGCTTGAATGCCGCTGGACATAAACTAAGGGACCAATTTAGCATGGACTTACAATGTAAATTGCCCCCCCCCCCTAAAAACCATTTTAGGGAGGAAATTCTCAAAAACAAAAAAACGTTTTTCTAGACATTATGAATGTTTAGAATTTCATCCCTCTAACTTCATTGGTATGGCCTGTGTGTGTGCTACATAGATAAATATCCAGTCAGACCAACTTAAAACTAAAGAAACCTATGTGGTTTTGGTGGAAAGTTTCTAATGAAAAAAGAATTGAGTTTGTGCATGGAAAGAACAGTTTATAAAAGAACTCCTAAATATTCAAGTTGCAATAAACTTATTTGAAATAAAATCTCATCAAAAATCTCATTGATTCTGAAAAAATGTTTTATCAGTTACTGTTTCAAGTATCATTGGTGTTGCCTGATTTCTAGAATCCATTATCAGCTGTAACAGCCGATAAGTAAAATTTTTATATATGAACCCATGTATCTCATAATGTTTTTGTCTTCTTTCATTTCAAGGCTAATTGCTGGCCAAATTGTGTGAAGGTTCTCGAAGAATGGTTTCCTGACCGTGTACGAAACAGTGTCTTTGGAATTTTTGGTACCTGTGCTTTTGGAGGCGGAATAATGGGAACTGGTCTGGCTGTAAGAACCATTTTGTTTCTCTTGAAGTTTTCTCTGTTTCAAACTTTCAAAGCCTGTCACACCCAAAGTGAGGATTTAGCTAAGATTTTTGGGCTTTTTCAAAAGCAGTAAAGACTCGAGAAAACTGGAAATATATACCAGTGCCAGAGAAACAGCTACTTGGCATCAGGGAAATACTTCCTAGATAACTACCATATTTGACAACAGACAAGGACCCCATACTTTTTTCCCCTGAAAATGGCTCCAAGTGTAAATGTAACCTTCATTGTCCAACCTCACATTGGTCAGAACTTGAGGAGCAGTTAATAAACTGGGTGATAAACGGGAGGAATTTCCCTATCTTTGATGTTTTGTTTTTTTTCCAATTTTTCAATATAAGAAAGCATGATCAAGAACTATGTGTAGAACATCCCATGCAGTTATGACAGGTTATGCAACTGTCAGAACAGCTGTGCCTTAAAAAAAATAACTTGAGGAACACCAAAAAAGTTGTAATCTCTGCAGACATATTAAAATCAGATATAACTTACCATGTATAGAGGGAGAGGGGTTCATACCAACCTTTATGGAATAAAGTCAGAATAAAAATGTTCAAGGAATCTACACACATACTTTGCTTGAATAACTTAATCAGCTGACCAAGTATCAATATGAATAGCCTATGGGCACCTTTGATCAGGAAAGAATTAGATGTAAAGTTGATAAAATATGTGCCAAATAAGTTTTCAAAAAGATATTGTATGAATCTGGAAATTGCATTTTGAAAAGCAGTGACGGACAAATCGCATTAGACTCCCTGGTTATTGTATGATCTCCAAAGTTATACAATGTCGGCCTAGTCAGTGCTTAGATTGGTCACTGTCTGGGAATGGCAGGTTCTGTAAGCAACTGGAGATCATGTAGAAAGCCTTCCATTGTGATCCCATTTATCCTCCTGCGGCGGAGACCAATCTTTATACTGCTCAATAACGTAAGCCAAGGACCTCCACCTCTGAGGACCCCTCTGACTGTCCTTGCCACAAGCGATAGATGGTGAATGGAATGTGAGGACTGACTTTATCTAAACTATAATTTGTATTCTCTTTTAAAGGAAAACTAATTTTCATTTGAATTTTCTTCAATTTCTCTCTTGTAGGTATTTCTTCAAACAAACTATGGATGGAGGAATGTTTTTGCCCTACCCTCATCAATTGTGGTGAGTACAGACTTTTGCTTAACATTATTCCATAAAATGTACTAGACCATTTATCCAGTGATCTTGACTGGATAAAGCTTGAACCAAATCGTGTTTAACAGATACAAATTGACACACCACCCATGTATGTTCCATTTTTATCACTTAAAATTTAGCATAAACTTATATTGTAAACTGCACCTTTCATTGAAAAAACATTAACCAATTTCACAACTCATTTAGGAGTGTGTGTTTGTGCAGAATTCAAAGTTTCTACTCTGAAGGCTTAGAGCTGGGTGAAGTCCAGATATTATTGTCAGAATACATGAATATCTTAAAACCAGCTGAAGTGTCTAAACCGGTTTGTTGTGGGTTGTGATAAATAACAGCAACATGCATAACTTGGGATGTATGTGAAAAGGTGTTTTTTTTTTCTCTCAACCTATGTCTTTTGGCAGCATGTTGTGTTGGGGTGATCAATTAAAAATTTTGAAAAAGGGCTGATCAATGAATAAATTACTTCTGTTGCCTTTTTTTGGGCACCAAATTTAAAAAAAAGAAATACGGTCAGGTGCAAACTAAGGGATGAATTTAGCATAAACTTATATTGAAAATTGAACCCTCACACTAAAACCTCATTTTGAAGGGGGCTTAGGAAAAAAAATCTATTCAGTGAGGGAAGTGTGTGTGCAAAATCTCAAGTTTTTACTATAAACAGTAATGGTTGGGCAAAGTCTGGATACAAAGAAACATATAAATATCAGAAGATGTGAATAATCCAAAACCAATATCTAAACTCATGTTGTGGGTTGCAGTGATTTAATCTTAGAATGAAAAGTAAAGAAATAACAAGATATACAAATTGATCCTCTTCAAAAATTAGATCTGTTTAATCAATATTAATCTTCCCTAATCTTCATCTGAAAACCATTAAAACAGGTGAACTACTACAAAGCCTGTGGGATTAAAAACTGGCAAGGTTTACTGGAATCTGGATTAAATCTCTGGTACTATATAGAGATTAAAAGTTCAGCCTCAATGGTTATAATTGTTGTGGAGACATCAATATTGGGGGCATTTCTTAACATCTGCAGTTTACACTAACTCAAATAAAAATGAAAAAAATCAGAATGTTGGACAGGTCTGGTTAGTTATTTTATAGAAACTGTTGTGACTAACGTCTTTTAGCAGCATACTGTGTTGGGGGTGACCAATAAAAAAAATTGCGAATAAGTTAATCAAAGAATAAGTTACTTCTCTCACTTTTTGTTGAACTGTGATTGCTAAAAAAGTCTGAATTTTTAAAAAACAAGCATGAATATTGCTGGACATAAAGTAAGGGATCTATTTAGCATAAATTTAAATTGCGGATTGAACTGCCCACTAAATAGTTTTTTGATGGTAGAATTTTGAAAAAACAAAAAATTTTTTTTTTTTTTTTTTAATTTTTTTTTTTTTAGACATGAGAAGAAAAAGTTCTTCAGCCCTCTAGCTCCATTGCTGTAGCCTACACGCTTGACACATACACATATAGCCAGCCAGGTAGCCCAACTCAAAAGCTGAAGAAACCAATATTGATTATTTTGGCAACAGTTTCTTATTGGAAAGAAAAAAAATGTGCTAAATGGAACCATATATGTTCTGTTTGACACCAGTGGAAGTTTGGTATAGAAAATTGAGTAATTCATATATTTTAATGTTATAGAAAAACAATTAAATCCTTATTTTGTGGGAAAAAAAGAAAAAGACCCTATGTTGCATTGCATATAAGAGGTGCCCTAAAGTTACTGGAATTATAGACTTGTCTCCAGTCACGACTTTAGAAAGAAACTATCGATCATTTAGAATTTGCTCCCTCAAATCATGGCACACATTCAATTTTTCTCTTTCATCTTTTTCAAACTTTGTAGAAATGCATATCATTTTCAAATCTGTTAATATTGGCTGAGATGAACTCCAAGACAAAACAGTCATTTCAGATTTGTCATCAATTGTCCGATTGTAATCTTTGTTGATTATGTGACAAACCTTTTCAAGATTTCCAACATTTCTGCTTGTTGAACGTTGACAAGATCAAGGTTAGTCTTGAAGTAATATTTCACTTTGAAATTTTCAAGTTTGAAATGCAAATACAACTCAAGCACTCAGATTTTACTTAAAACTTGTGTTTTAAGAGTTCTTCAAAACATTGCAACAGATTCAGCCACAGTTTCCCTCCTAAGGAAACAAAATTCCATCTACACTCAGTATGGTTGAAAGTTTAAAATTCATTTTCACTTGCTGTACATCTTCACCTGAGATTACAAATTATTGTATTTCAGACATCAGATAGATTGGATTAATTGGAAGAATAATTTTTTTTACTGTTTTTTTTCTCTTTGCTTTTTCCTTCCAGTTACTTATGGGTTTTGCTGTTTTGCTTCAATTTAAACAACCAAAGGAGATGAACATTGAAGTCCCTGGGAAAGGTAATTATCTCAGTTATCTCCCTTGACCTCAAGCAGCAAAGTTTTTTTCACTGAATCAACACAACTTTGATTCTCTTGTTCACGTTGCATGGTTTTCAGTTTGAGGGTCAATCTTTTGGTTAGGGTTCATGTTTCAGCTCAATAGGTGACTATCGGAAGAGTGCGTTGGTTCTAGACCCTTCTTTTTCAAAGTAACAGGATTTTCTTGTTCTTGAAGGTTGAGCTAGTTATCCTGGAGTGATTCTTCACTTGATACCTTCTTCTTTTGAGGATTTCATGGAGATCTGTTGATAGAGATGTCTGGTGAATCTTGGGGAAGGTCTATGTCCAATGACATGATTATTGGTTTTACTTGATTAATACAATTGGCTGAATTAAATCCGATGATAACACTGTAGTGCAATTTTTGCTCCTGAGTTGTGAGTGTTATTTTCTAATTGCTCAAGTGTAAAAATTATAGGAAATGTTTATCATTCCTTTTAAACTTTGCTTTTTTGACCAGGATACTAACATGGATGTCTTGTTTTTTATTACTTAATGTGATTAAAAATTTGCGAATTCACTCGTTGTCCAATTGGAAATGAGTAGATTTTAAATTATCACTGTCTTGGTCACAGGAGCAAAGTTCGAAGGGAATAATTGGCCATTTTCTATACTTTTTAGACAAAATCAATCAGAAAAAAAAGTTGCAAAATGTTTGAATGTGACAGCGTAACTCGAAAACCATACAACATACCATCATGAAATTTTCTAATGGGACCTCCACGCATGTTTTAGTTAGTTAGATTTTTACCCCCGCCCCCCACAATAATAGTGTGAGGTCAGTGTATGCACTCACTCCGATTATAGTATTCTAATGCTCAAAAACAAGAAAAATTCCATTAGTCCTGAAAGGAAAAATATATAACCATTGCATCCTCCCGATAATCAGCTATGGAGTTGAAACATAGAACCTAACCAAGAGACAGACCCACAAACTCAGAACCATGCAATGTGCATATGAAAGAAAGAATCATGCTCAACCTCACATGGAGTGATCACAAGACAGCATAGTATATTAGAGAAAAAACTGGAGTCTGAAACCATTAGGAAACTCAAATGGCAACGGGCTGGTCATGTTGCAAGATTGGTAGACAACCACTAAACATCACGACTCACAACATGGATCATCAGAGATCAAATGTGAAACCGAGGCCTGCAGAATATGTGATGGTGAGACGAACTGGACAGGTTCAGGAAATATAGGCTCCATGATGCCCATGATAGAGAGATATGACAAATCCTGGGGAAGGTCAAAGTCTAACAACAGGCAATAAAAGACTGATGATGATGATCTTCATCTATCTATATGATGTTAAAAGTCAGATTCTGTTCATCCGCGTGTGATGAATTCCAATGTGTTTCCTCTTATTGAAAAAGATTCAGTTACATTCATGCATTGTGGCTTTAGTTGATGATTCATGAGGTAAAGTTGTATTTTTATGACTGTGTCATGTTTATTTTTCTTTCTCTTTTGTAGAAACTGATACAAGTGTCCCAGGATCCGCTCCCAAACTGAGTTATTTCCAAATTATGAAGATTCCGTGAGTCTGCTTTTGTTACCCTGCCTAATTGGAAACTTATTCAGTCGTCATGGGTGTCTGCTGGAGGGGTGGGGTCGGACAGCACATTTGCACCCCTTCCCCATAATAGGTTTTTTTAGTGGCGAGTTCAATTTGCAACTCCAGTTTTCACAAAATCCGTCCCTCAATTAATGTCTGGCAGCAAATTTTTTTTAATTCAGACTTTTTTTTAGTGATCACTGCCCAACAAAATATTATAGGAGTAACTTATTAATTGATCACTCCATTTTTATAAATTTTTCAATTGATCACCCTCTGCGTTGCATGTTACCCGAAGTTTGTCACGTGATGGTTTCTATTGAGTGACTAACCAGCACTATTTTATCTTCTATTTTCATTTTGTATAAACATTGTTCTTTTCCTGCAGGATGATGATGGAGGTTGCGCTTGCCGTGTTCTGCCTAAAAGTTGTCCGTTACAGCATGTACATGTGGCTACCAATGTTCCTGTATAACGAGGTAACGTCTGGGCTCAAAGCATTGCATTTAAAAAAAATGAATTTTGGCCTTCTATAAATCGGTTTGCCTGTTTAAATTGGTCAGGAATTAGAGTAATCTCCCTTTGCTATATATTTCTGAGAGAACAATGAAGATTCAATGTCCTCAAATCCTTGTGTCAGAAATCTGAGAAATTTCATTGCCATTGCCTCCTTGGTAGACAAAATCCAAAGTAATTAGCGAAGGTCTTCATGATTGCTAATATCAATGAGTTATCCAGCTTTATTTGTAGATGAAATATCAACTCATTTAAAAAAGAGTTGAAGCTCTGAATTTGCTTGGTATGGAAACTTGGAATTGATACTTTAATTTTTGGGAAAATGTATATAGTCTTGGGTGAAAAATCCTTTTTACTCATTCAGGCCGGGTTTTCTGGTTTTCTGGCCAAGGGTTACAAAGCCAGGATAAAATGGATGGATTCAAGTTTTCTCATTTTCTAAGAAATCCTGGAAAGTCATAAATCATTTTGAAAGGTTATAAGGTGTGGATTTCATTCGTTGAGAATATAATAATCACGTGACCTCATTATATACTCAAAATGGCTATGAAATTTGAAGCACGCTTATGTGTGCTCCCAGTTAATTAAGATCTTATGAAAAAACAGGAAAAAAGATACTTGGAAACTTAATTAATTACAGAAGGTATTAAATTATATTTTCACTTGGGTGATTTATGTGTTACAAATATTAAATGGATGCATACAATATTTGGATAGTTTAAAAAAACAAACTTGAATGTCTGTCTTATATGAACCTGCATACATGGTATGTGGTTGGTGGAATGAGCACTGAATTGCCGTTATGAATGGAAGGTCACCTCCGAGGGGAATGCCTGGGTGAAGCATATGAAGATCTTGAAATGTCCTGTCCTGTCAGAATCACCATTTCAGCCTAGCTGATGTAGTCAAAAGGAGCTGCCAGGAGGATATCAAATCGGGCGTCAAACTGCCTCAAGGAGGCTCTAGAATGTTATAGTTGTGCTTTTCCTAGACTGGTTGCCTTCCTGAGGCTAGAGAGCCAAATCTGCCTTACTTATACTCATAGCTGGCTGGGGTTGGGGGTTAGATGGATTCATACCTTTCCCCAGGGCGTTAGTGTGAAGTGAACATGAACAGCCCTGACCAGAGATTTAATCCGGGTTGCTAATTCCATTGTCTCTGCCGTTAGTGACTACACCTATCACACCTCAATTAATTGATAACCTGTGTACAGATCTATAAAGACATGCAAGAAGTAAAAAGACACCAATAGCTTTGCTTTAACAACTTAATCTGAGCATTTACCAAACAAAATCAAGTTTCACGCAAACATATCAGGTTTTGCTATTATAAAACTATCTTATTCAATACTTTGTTAACTTTCCTTTGACTGTTTCAAGATCAATAACTCAGCTTGGCATAGAATTAATAAGTTCTGAAATTGCTGTTTGAGGTATTTCAGATACATGCTTGATTCATCAAGTATGAATATGTTGCTTGCTTTTTATACAAATTATCTAATATTGCCCTCATGTACTTAATGAGATCCATGTCAGGGGACCAGCTTCACTAAGGATGTTTTTTGATACAGTATTTGGAAATTGGGCAAATCTTGATTCATCAGAAAAATCATGCTGTGCCAAAAAGTAGCGGGATTACTTGATTGCCTACTCATTTCTCTACTTTATATTAGTTGTGTTTAGTGGAGGCTTTTTCCTGGCTGCTCGTCTATAATAAGTTTGTGAAGATAATCCTTTGCTGTTCTTGGACCGATATGAAATTTTTTCTGCTGCTTTTGAAGCTTTTAAATAAGAGTTTTTTCCAGGGTGCCTATTTACTTCTTGCAGGTCTCTGTTTAAGCAATGATAAAACAAAGTTTCCCTTTGATGTTTCCAAGTATGGTGATTTATTTATCTATTTTCAGCTGAAGTATACCAAAAATCAGGCTGGGTTATTTTCTACCACTTTTGAAATTGGAGGAATTGTAGGAAGTTTTGGAATCGGCTTTGTCATGGATAGGTAATTACTTATCGAATGCATGTATCGTTTTTCTTCTTTTTTTTTTTATCAGCCTTCAAGGTCAGTTGTTGGACATAGGCTTTCCCCAGGTGTAAGACATAAGTGAGGTGGTGGTTGGCCTTACCCTACCATGCTGGCCAATGATATGTTGGAAGTAGAGAAAAGATGGATATGTGTCTTTCTCAAGGGCATTTGTGGAATTTGATGCAAGCATTCTATTCTCTATGCTGTTGACCACTTGGTCTGTTTCACCCCCTTCTGCCATTTTTAACTGTTAAATTCATACTAAAGAAACAGAATCTCATGGGAAATAATTTCTGATAAAAATTATCCCCCTTTGACCATTTGATGAATTTTTCTATCATTTGTACTGGATTCACAGAAGAGTTCCAACACCTTTAACGCTATTCATTGAAGAGTTCCACTTTCAATTACAAATAGTTTTCCTTTATCTACTCATTCTTTTCCTTCTCCCTTTAAATCTTTGTTACCTGTCAATGTTATCTAAACGTTATTCGAACATTGATTAGTTTCATGTGCGAAAATATTCCTGATCTCTGTTACCTACCTAACTTTCTTTTCTGTTCTCTCTCTTCCAACTCTCTCATTAAGCTACCTAACTTTTTCCTTATGTTATTACTGAAAGTGTAACATTGGAACACTTGTAGGAATAAGCAGAATAATATTGGAGATTATCATTCATGCATTTGAGCAGTTTTCCATGTCTCTCTAATTATGTCCTAAAAAAATTATCATCATTCAAATAATTAAGAAAAATTGTCTTGCTCTGCATGACTCTTTTAAAACAATTGCTCAATCTCGTAAATTAGTTCTATACATGAAGATACGAGGGAGGCTGTTTCGACAACTGGATTTTCTAAGAAATAATTCAAAAAATGTTTCTATATATGTAAGGATCGTTACTCCCTATCAAATATGCAAACACTAGTTATTGAGCTGTTTTTCTTATTCACCACTCTGCTTCATGTAGGTGGGACATTCCATCTTCCATTTTGGGCGGCAGGAGGAAGGGTGGACTCTTGAGAAAACACCAGCAGATCAGGACACCAGATTAAATTCCTGACTAACAGAAGCAAACCCCACAAGCAGGACTACAACATGCTACTGAGTGGGAAAACGACCAGAACTCTTAATGTCAATTTCAACAGATACTCTGGAAGGAAATTATGAGACAACAGCTGGAGCAATTTGAGCAGGTTCAGTTGAGGCTACGAAATTGTCTGACCCAGAATTTTAACCAAATGGCAGCTTCAAATTCCAACAGTAACGCGGTGTCTGATTCCATCATCTCAACTATTTCAGAATTCAGCTTCAAACCTGCATCGGGTGACATATTTGATGCATGGTGCAAACGCTGTGGGGGCAATTTCCAGAATTAGTTCACCGTCAAAGATGATGCATTGAAGAAAAATAGACCCAGCTGCCAGATAGAACACCCACAGAAAAACAAACAACCCAAAATGGAGTGCAAGCAAGACCATAACATTCTGGTGACAAGAAAAACGCCCTAACAATATAAATGTCAAACTTCTCAAAGCATATGTTAAAATAATGAATTAAAGAATAATTTTTTCCATGAAGCTGAGACACTTGCTTCGAATAATCCATAAAGATAGATAGTTTCTTCTATCCTTTCATAGTGGACAAAAAGAAATCTCATTTTTAAGGAAAAATTCTTTTAATGTTCCTATATATTTTCAATCATTAAATTTCTAACTTTTTAATAGGATATGTTGAAAATAGTGATTTGGAAAGATTTTCTTTCATAAAGCTGAGACTCTTTTCTAATTTCTATGTTATTTTCATTTCAGATATTTTTCCAAATCTCCCCTGATTGGAACGACCCTATCATGTTTCCTGAGTGGCATGACTCTTGTGTTGTTTAATTGGACAAGTCATTGGGGACTATTCTTCAATAATTTCTTTATGCTCCTGGCAGGTGCTTTCAATTGTGGACCGGATTCAATTCTGGGTTAGTTCTACAGTTCTATAGCTGATTGGCTATCTGTATATCACACGCTTGGGTTACACCAATTGAGCTAGAGAGATGAAGATTGAAGAAATAGATTGTGTGTGTAGGGGGGTCAATTTGGAGTGTAAGTTTATGCTAAATTGATACCTTAGTTTGTGCTCATCAGCATTCATATTTGTTTTTTGAAAATTCTGACTCTTTTAGTGATCACTGACCAACAAATGGTGAGAGGAGTAACTTATTCATTGATCACTCTTTTTGCCAATTTTTTGACTGATCGCACTCAACACAGCATGCTGCCAAAAGACGTTGGTCACATGGTGGTTTCTATTGAGTGACTAACCAGACTTTTTTGGCTAATTCCTTGTTGAGCATAGGGCCATATTGTGGTTTTGTTTGCAGTAGATTTTATGGGGTTGTTAGCCCCGTGCCCCAACTGTAGGTTATTTTTTCTGAGTGAACTTCTCTTGGCTGCAATTGGCTTGCTATTTTACCCATAGCTGAGGGTAGAGATGGATTCATCTCTTTCCCTAGGGCAAAAGTGATCACAAGGAGCCTTGGCCGAAACTTGAATATGGTTCACTAATTCTGTTTTCTGTGCTGGTTACCATTATGCCACTGGGCATCTTCCCTATTTTGTTAAATACCAGTCTTTTCAGAATATTCTGGAAATCAGTTGGACATTTTGTCTACAAGATCGCTTTTAAAAGGAGAGCATAACAGGTCTTGTTTGTCACTCAATAGAAACTGTCATGCGACCAATGCCTTTTGGCAGCATGCCATGTTGGAGGTGATCAATTGGAAAAAAGAGGTGATCAATGGATAAATTACTTTTCTCTACTTTTGTTGGGCAGTGATCGCTAAAAAAAATAAAGGGATCAATTTTTCATACTTTCATTGCGAGTTGAACCCCCTCTAGAAATTTATTTTTGGTGGAAATTTGGAAAAAAAATTGTCTTTTCTATAAATGAGCGCCACGCGGCATGATACATATGAACATACATAGCCATCCTGACTAGCTTAAAAACCAAAGAAACTAATGTTGACATTTTCTAAAATAACTCCCAAAGAAGCTTCTGTGTAATCAATTATTTCTTTTGATGGCAAATAAGTGTAAAGTTTGATTTTGTAATTATTTCAAAGTTTATTCATTTTGGAAGTTCTTTCATTATATGTACTTAGTTAATGAAACAGTTTGTTCTGACCTTATATATATATATATATATATATATATATATACTTGTAACTTTCAGGAGCTGCAGTTCCTTCCAAAATTGGTTCCCAAGATGGCCGGAATGCTGCTGCTGCCGCTGTAGGCTTTGTCAATGGTAAGAGTGGAGCCCTATTATCAAGATTTCTCTAAAGATATTTTTGTATTACCTTCTTGATATCTACTAGGCTGTAAGTATGGGTCAACCGGTGAGGTTCAAATTTACTACAGTAATAATAATATGTGGATCTAGCTTGCCAATTGTTTGTTCTATGGTCATACTCTGGTATAAAAGCTTATTAGTTTTCTTGGTTATATTGATATTGCCTCCGAATACAGTTATGAACCAGTTGAACAAGTCGAAATTCCATTAGTGTTGACAACTAAGATTATACATTATCTCATGCCTCTGCCGTTCTTATCTTTAGCCTGTATCTACACTCTCTTTTCCTTATCCCTTCCAATCTTATTTGACTTCCTAACTTTTTCTGACCTCTCTGTTACTACTCTTTAATCAAACTATCAAACAATTCCCTTATTATGAAAAGTGTAACATTTGAACATAGGTCGAAACAAGCAGAACAATGATATTTATGCTTTGACATATTAAATGTAACTTTGTGAAATTTCTCTTTTATTTTATTTTTTTTTTGTTTTTTTCAGGCTTTGGCAGCCTTGGCACTGTTCTGGAAGGACCAATTATCGGAATGGTTTCAACGCTGTATGGTTGGTCCGGAATGTTCTACTTGATGATTGGTCTGTCACTCTTAGGCTCTGCAATGGTCTTAAAGGCAGCTTATACACAGAAAGCACAAGAGAAGAAAAATGCGTCATTTCAAGAAGTATAATCATTTTATTTTGAGGCGAAAAAAGACGACTTCTTGGTGAAAAAAGATCTTACAAACAAAGCATCCTTGAAGAAAACTACATCAGAAAACTTCATTATACAATTGACCTTTCCAACTAATTCAATACAGGGTGGCTCAAAAGTTTGCAAGAGGGTTCAAAACATTCATACCTTTTTAATTTTAATGATTTAAAAAAAGTTTTTTTCTAAATGCAATATGTAAACAAGGGAAATTCAATCAAATAGTCATCATTTTCGACTTGACAAATTCTTGCTCTTTCAGTAACATTCTGCATAACATTTGAAGGATATCTGCTCCTCTGCACACACACATGATTTCAAGCATTTTGGACTGAATTTGGTCTCCCTGTTTGTGCGTAATCACTAAAGGGATCCAATTCTTGAAAATATATAAAAAAAATGACAGATCATGGACACAGATGGTAGTATCCACATTTTCAAATTATGAGAATATGCACAAAATTCAAAGTCATATAAAATAATGACATCAAAGAATGAATATGATCAGAATGAATTCTATTCATGACATCACTGCCTTTTTCCACTTGGAAACATCTAAAAATACAGTGAAAAATAAACAAAAACCATTGATTCCAGAGAATCTAGATGCTATTAGTAAACCTATCAAAATAAGGCCCCAAAAAGGTCAGAAAAGCTTTATTTCTAAAATTTAAAAAAAACATTATTAGAAGGGGGCTAGTGTAGCACTGATGTCTATTTTCAAGTCCAGACAAAACGGTATGGCCATGAGCACTGAAAGATACAAACACACGTACTTATAAAAAAAGGAGAGAACCCTTCAAAAGAACATTATTAAAAGGGATCTAGTGTAGCACTGATGCTTTTTTTCAAGTGTAGACAAAACGGTATGGCCAGGAGCGCTGGAACACATAGACACTTATACTTATAAAAAAGATATAACCCTTTGCCACCTTTGGTGGCTACAATTGTTCAATAGAAATAGTTATGATTGTTTTGATTCCCTCAGTGACTTTTGTGCCACCCTGTGCATATATATATATATATATATATATATATATATATAGTGCCCATAGGTTTGCTAGAGCATAAGCTATCTCTGCCAAAGCTTAACATTCTCTGTCTTGTCTAGGCTGTGGAGTTCTTTGAGGTTCACAATATAAATAGATTTTGGAATTTCAAACTTCCAAAGTGGCATTACTCACTCCATCTTCTGTCATCTACTTCACGATAGAGAAATTCTCCAACTCAATGTATCTCCAGCCAGTCAGACTCTTCTATCCCGGTAGGCAGTCTCTAGAAGTTTTCAAGGAGATTGACTTGTTTTCTAAGTGTTCTTTCTTGTATTTATTATTTATTATAGTTTCATTCATCAAAGATCAAAAAATTTTAAGCGATCTCTGGGTGTCAGTTTCAGATTTTGTTTTCTTTAAAAAAGATTTTTTTTCCACAGTGAATAACACAGGTACTGAACCATTTATCTGGCAAAGTTGTGACTGAGGATGATCCAGATTTCTACATTTTCTGGTCTAAAATAAACAATAAAAAGTAACAAACCCCTTTGTATTCAACAGATACAAGTTTATACATTGTATACAGGTCCTGTTTGATCTTAATCCGCATGAAATCTAATTGATTTTTCATGTATTTTTTTTTATGAACAAATGTTAGCACCAATTTCAAAAACAAAAAAACTCTTTCTACATGAATGAAGAAAAAAAACTTTTGTATCAGATTTCTCTCAGATTCTTCTCTTTTTAATGATATAAATTTTATGAAAATTGATTAAACTGTTATATTCAATTGAATAGATATTTTTTTAATGGCTGACAATTTTGTGACAAGTCAGTAACCATCCCTACAAAGTCGTCGAGTGGCGACATGAAGTCTGACATATTCAAAACTAGCTTATCTAAAAAAAAAAAAAAAGCTGGTTTTCAACAAATCCTAGTTTTTCTGGAAACTGGATGAATAGTCTAGTACTGTGTATGTCTTTTCATCTTCAAGTTTTATCTAGAAAGAAAATAGTTTTGTGTCTTTTGCATTGTTAACGTTGGGTTTCCTGCTTATCTTTTCTTTTTTTTTTTTTTTTTTTTTTTTTTTCCAACTATATATTTGCACCCAATCACTTTCTTCAAAGTTTGGGATATCTAAATTGGGTCACATTTCTGTTTAAAATATTTGACAGCAGCAATTTCTTTTTGAAGTATCAGAAAGTAAATATGAATAATTCAGGGAAGCCCCTAGTGTTCTTGGCCAAGCTCAACTTTGCCTCACTTCATTATTTAGTATTATCTTATTTATTGGTTACTTTTAGTGAAAAAAATGAATATGTAGATATGATTGGTCATGAGAATTTCCTTTACCAATTGTTTCTCTTAGTATCACTAAAACAGAAAGTATTCAACTGTTAGATATTCCTGGAAAATCTTACTTCACATCAGAGCATTTTTTTCTGTTTCGACTGTTTTCATTCTGTTTGATTCATCTATTTTCTCATTTGTATTTGGAATGTCCTATTGTCTCAGGCACATGACGCCCCCCCCCTCCCAGACTTGTCACCCTGTGTGAATACCCATCTTGCTGGCACCTAGGACTGGCCCCTGGAATAATGAGTGAAATAAGGTTGAAAGTTTTCTTTATTAAGCTCATTTAGAACAAACAATAAAAGAATTTGAATCTTGACAATTCACAACCAAGTAATTGTCAAACTGAATTGTTTTCACCTATCACCAACATATTCTAATGAAAATGATCAGAATTTTTTGTCATATCTGATTTCTTCCCCCCAAAGACATTTTTAATGCTGTCAAAAATACCTTTGTCTTTTTGAACCATCAGGAGTAAAAAGCAAAAAGGACCAGTATTATTATTTAGTATTATCTACTATAATGATATGTCACGTGTATTTGTATATTTAACTACTGTCTGTAAAAGCCTACGTCAATGAAATAAACATCGTTACTAAAGGGACATAACCTTCACAATAATATAGAAGAGTTGCATCCCTTATATAATTCATTTTATTATTCACACACACATCCACATATGTATATCCAAATATATCATATATGCTGTCATTTTTGACGCCCTGGGTAAACTAGTTATTTCTATGAGTCATTACTGGTGTTATGTGGGTGATTGGGTTTGGCCTCATACTGCTGCTGATAATAATAATAGTATTCTGTGATTGGGATAAGGCCTTAGAGGTGACATCTAATACCAGGTTCTATCATTTGTTGACTGTAATGATAATGAAGATGAGTCTCCCCTGTTTCCATGAAGAACCAGGGGTTGGGCTCTCATTTTCTCCATCAGTCCTTGACAATATTTAACACTTATATTTTCCTTCCTTGGTTTTTTAATTCCTCTTCAGCCAACCTTTTAGCTCATTATCAAATCACTGTAGCCCCACAAATGGTCCAGGCACTTCTGATCCCCTTTTTAAGGGCTACAACCTTGTAAATTTGCATGAGTACAACACTATGTGCGATCTGGAAACATTTTTTTAAAAATCTAAAATGTGATTTTTAGGGTCTCTATGATCATTTTGGACCAACAATGCCCAAATCTCGTGCAGGTATTTTTTAGATGATTGATCTATTTTTTTTCAATAATTTTTTAGATTATTAGTTCTGGTACACACGCGGGCTCCAGTGATTCATCTATACGTGCAGATATTACCTCTCTCTTTCTCTCTGTTGAATGTGATCATATGAAAAGAAAACTACGTTTGTATTTTTTGTGTACAATGTAACATATACCTTGATGACAGAGAAGGACACCTTCCTGCTTGATCTCATATAAAATAATTTAGTTTAGAACTTGATACTAACTATGACATCCTAACCGTTTAGAGGTTCTTCCTATATCTGGCCCAGGATTCATCCTGTGGTGTCAAAAAGTATACAATCTCCTCTAGGGGGAGGGATGGGGTCAGTGGCTCCTGGGCAGCACCACTCCATTGCACTAAAAAAAAGGGTTATGGGTCCCCTTCATGACCCTGTTCACAGATAATTGGCAATTTTTGTTTTCACCTATGTGTAGGCCCCCACATCAAATGCAACCTTGTTTCATATTCCCCCTCCCCCTTGTGAAGATTTTGTAGAATTGATTCAAATTCATTTAAATAGTCCTTTGTTATTGGCTTCCTGTCAACAAACTGATTACTGAAAATTGTCTGTTCTACCTTCTCCATTTTCAGTAAGTGTTCATTATATATATGTTGATTGTCATTTGGGTCTGAAGACTTTTGTAATATATTCATCTGTGAACTGTCAAATGATGGCTCCCCAACCTGACCTCTGTAGGCACAGAGTCTGGAGCAATGGGGACCCAGGAAGTCAGCTGTTGGGATCACTACCTGTGTTGCCCCCTTTCACCGATGAGTCTTTGATGTTGGGCCCCCCTTCAAAATCTGCACAGGCTTTGTGCACTATTTCTGGTATGCTCCTCCAGACTTGGTTTGATTTTGCACCATTGGAGGTTGGTTTTGGTGGAGTTTTTTGCAGCATTTTTTGGTGGCTGGCCTTGAATTAAAATGAACTGTTCTCTCTGCTATCGAGAGAGAACTAAGATTTTGAGGTGAAGAGTCTGGAGCAGTGTCAGCACTTGAAGTCAGTTTTTGGGATCACTGCGTACGTTGCTCCATGGCATTATCCTCTTGCAGTGAAAGGTTTTTGCTGGGTCTCAACAAAGTTTGCAGTGATTTGATGAACTATGGCTCAGTAGTATGAGCAATTTCTGGAATAGAATTGCTTGCTCTGTTCAACTTTGATGGATATTTCCTTTCTTAAGAATATGATGCAATCTGTTTCAATAATTACAGTCTCTTCTTGGTCTTCAGATTCCTGGTAGTCAGCATCTTTCCCTTTTCTCCTCTCTGATATTTGCTGCTTGCAATACCTGGAATTCTAACATTTATTCTCGACTCGTTCATAGATATGAATCAGTGTTGCCTTTGTGTGGTGATCATATAGGACCTTTGTCGTTATCTTTGTGAAGGGTCATTAACATTTAAAATTCTGTTTGGACACTTGACTTCTTCTCATCCTTGTCAACACAACGTTTTGAATGATCCATTCACCAGCCTTCCTCAGGTGTATAATACAAGATAATAGAGCAAACCTTTTTTTTTTTTTTTTTTTTTCTTTTTCAACCCTCTCAAGACAACTGGATAAAGAAATGGATTGATCAGGTTGGACTGCTTTTTTTTTTCTTCACCATGATCAGCTGGAAAGGGGGGGGGGATCGCTTTCCCCAATCTTTTCACTTGATTCCCTTGTTCATTGCAAAATATCCATTTCAAGATAAGAAGCCCTGATTCACAGATATAACTCAGTTGCCATCGATTAAAGGTTGGCTACAGGATTGCGATGATGGACATTTCCATCGTTGGCTTTTTATGAGATTAGGAAGAGAAGATTTGAATGTCCAAACAAAATTTAGAATATAAGAGCCTCTTTCTCCCTCCTCCTTTTTTTTTTGCTTGCAGCTAGTGTGTGTATAACCACTTTTTAAACAGATGCTTATTTATTCCTGGTTACTTGATGAATTAATCCTATTATACAATATTACCATGGTACTGATTGAATTTCAATATTTTCTTTTGAAGAAAAGACATTTTGAGGGATACATAATCATTTGGGAATAATTGTGGAAGAAAACCAACATTATGTAATTGAAATACAGTGTGTTGAATTTCTTGAAATAAATATTTTATTTATAAAACATAACTAGCATCTTTTATTGTTTTGTTCTTTTTGAATTCATTTTTTGTATTTCAAATATGGTGTCTCAAAATACTTTTTCATCTTTTCTTTCCAAAACAAACAAAGGAAAACTTTTGAAAATTAGACTTATAAACTAGAATGTTGAAGAATTCTGTCATTCATATTTAGTTCAAATAGAAATCGTTTCACTGATCGACTTCTGCATGTGAGCCAACCTCTTCAAAGCACTTCAGTTGAGCCAGCAATTGACACTGGCCTTTCCGAGAAATTCAAGTGGGATGTTTTGCTCAACGATCTTTGATTCTTGTCTCAGATGCATAAAGTTCTCTTGATCTTGTTACATGAGTTCTGCTCTTGATGTTAACCCACTAAAAGATGTCATTAACCCTAAACCTTGCCGGGTTAAGATTTTGCACTTAAATCCTAATGTTAGTGTCATTACCATAATATTGAGGATAGATTTTGAGCTTGAGTGTTGAAAATTTCTCAGATATGAAGCTATCGACTGATATCTGATTCACAGAAATTGGTCACAAATCTGAAAAGAAAAATGAAGAAAATATATAGTTACTTTTGAGACACAATATATATATGATATATATATAGATGTAACTCATCCTCTGTAAGCTTATGCAATGCTCTTCCATAGGAATAGAACACTCTGGTGGATGAGGGATTTCTGTGTAAATAAATATATCGCTCAAATTCAGCCTTACTGATTGTCTAGTTCCGTAGTCCATTGGTAGGATATTGGCTTTCTGGTCTGAAGTGAAGGTTTCAATTCTGCCTCGCGGTACTGGATGGAATAATGGAAAGTCTATAGCTACACTGAAGAGATGTAATACATCAAAACAGCCGTCAGACACAAAATTTTTTTTTTTTATATATATATATATATATATATATATATATATATATATATATATATATATATATATATATATAAGGATACTACATATGACCCTACTATCCTAACATCTTATGGCCTGTCCAAGGCCTACTGCTGATGCTATTATATCCTGCTACAGACTTCACTGCAGACAGAACAAAGTCTCACACATCATGATGACTCTAAAGGAATCCTCCTCCTTGATTCCAAAGCAAAACATCTGATGTTGAAATGCTTCCATAGAAAATGAATTTAACAACTGAAAGATATGCACACCATATGCTACTGAAGATAGGAACACCCCCTGAAACATGTACATCACACTAATTAATTTATGGATTAATTGACAAATAAACTAAGTCGCCATACGCTCTTTCTTCTGAGTCTGTCTCATTCCCTTTTGTTCACATTTATAAAATTCTATATAAAACACAAAAAAAAAAACTGGAGAAAATTACATAATTTACATTCACAGATGTTGGGAAACTGACAGAAATGACAAATTTTTGAAAAAAAACTATTCTTTATTTATTTAGTGCTTAAAGCTGTAAAGCTTTCTAGACTAAACACATACACACACATATATATCTCAAGAAATTGATATATAATTAGACAGAAGTAATCATAAATTGAGTTATATTGTATTGAAACTCTCTTTGAGATGATCTCCCATTATTACATAGAGAATGTATCAACTGGCCTAGACAACATAAATTGAATAAACAATTTAAAAAAATGGGGCTGTTGCAGGAATACAACCCATATTGTAACTTTTACAATACTTGATGCAGTGGAGTATTTTTATTTCAAGTTAAAATGTTCATTTTCGAGAATTTGAAGTAACAGTTCTCACTCACCCAGCATCTGGGAGTAAACTTCAGCCTGTTATAGCACTATATTATCTAAGATGTTGTCCATCAAACTATTTTGGTCTTTCATTCTTTTTGAATTGGTATTTCTTTTTCCTTTTATTTTACACTGATTTACTCAGTTTAGTATTCTCATCTTGTTTGTTATAGTCAAATGGAGCAAATAGTCGAGAGGATGAAAACATTGCTCAAGAGTATCTAGTAGGCGGCCTGGAGGTCATGAGTTCAATCTCAAGGTTGGATAGTGTAGAAGAGTCATATTTTGGTTCAGGTGGACCAAGTAGAATTTTAAGGAGGAAATAACTGACGTCATATGTTTTCTGACGTAGACAGTGGAATGAGAACAGTCTAAAGAGTTTGGTTTGGAATTCCTAGTAGGTTACTGACTCCAACAGACACCTGATGCCGGTTGGAGGATACAACAGGTGAAACTTTATGGCTATAACAACCAAGATGAGGTCATTAGTCTGAACAAATCCATGCATAGCGTTGGTAAGTATTTGTATTGACTGGTATAGTGCACACAATACGAGACTCCAGTTTTTTTAGATGCGTCCAACATCTCTATAACTCACTTGGCCTGTCCCTTCCAAACTCTCATCATTTATTCTTTCTTTTTTAATCAGTTCTCATGATAGGAAAAATTATCCATTTTCCCTTTCAGTGGTACGTTCTTTCTTCTTTGTCATTGAAGGTCAATCACGCATTTTTTTTTCTTTTAATCTATTCTCGTGATAGTTATAAATTATGTCCATACAGTTCACAAGCATGGGGTTATAGATAAAAATTGTTGTTTTTTTACATGATTTATATGATTTACGGTTTCCCTTTTAGCCCCATTTATCTGCGGTCCACAGCAAAGAGATCCGATATCCACGGTCTCTTTCAGTTTCCTCATATCTAAAGTTTGGATTTTCAGTGACCCCCCCCCCTTATCCGCAGTTTCTATTTTAGTGGTACGCCTTATCCGCTGTTTTTCCCTTTCAGTGTTCCTCCGTTATCCGTGGATTCCCCTTCAGTAGTACATGGTCTCATCGTTAGAATTCCGTTCTTGCTCTTTGTTTTTCAGCTTTCATAAAGCAGACGCAGCCAGGTATTTTTAAGCGAGAAAAATAAAGAGAGACTTGCCATCACAGTCAATAATCAAACAACCGTAGCATCAAGATTTGAAGTCATAAAAAAAAATCCCATCGAAGAATAAATATGGTCAGAATAAATTCTATTTATGACATCACAGGCGTTTCCCCTCTGGTGCAATAGTGAAACATCTGGAATAGAGTAAAAACAGCATCTAGAAATATCTGGAGAATAAGGCTCCTAAAAGGTGAAAAAAAAGCTCTTCACCTGAATATTAAAAATGAAGTGCTCTAAATGATGCCAATTTCCAAGTCTGTAGATAAAACGGTATGACCAGGAGCGTTGGAAGACCCAAACACACACACGCACACACGCATAAGTGCATATAAAAAGATAGAACATTTCGTTATATTTAGTGGCTTCTTCACATTTTATTTCTTAAACTTCTTCCCGAGGATGAGGCTTGTCTGAACAAGAATGAGTTTGCTTTATTAGAAACTAGCTGGATCCGCCTTATCAGAAGATCTCCAACTAGTATGTATATGAATACAGAGTTAGAAATCAAGGGTTCACTTTAGCATTATAGTTACATTGTAAATAGGAACCCCCTCTAAACCCTTTTAACATTTTTTCTTTCAAAACGTTCAACAAGACATTTACATAAGTATGTACACCAAATTTGTGTCAAATTTGGTTGACATGCACCAATATTCAAGTATGTATGTGTATGAGCACAGTGACAAACAGATCCAGTTGTTTCATATTCTGAATAATAACACTGTGCATAAAATAGTGGTGTATGTTCTTAGTATATAAGGCGTGTCCTGAGAGTACCCAGTTAGTTTTAAATATCTAAAAGACTGCATACCCTTGATATGATTAGGCAATCAATGAGAGGGAGGTTTGTTGCACATGCGTGAACAGGCGCTTTCCCCTGGGGCTACCCAGTCGCCAAGTGACCTTTCCTATCGTGTGCCCGTTGCATTCGCAAACACCCAACGAGCCATTCTTCAAGTCTCGTTTTGGCTCCATACGACTTTCTGCCCCACCCCCGAGAGATTTCACACCGTGGACAATATTGAGGGTTAAGCAGTTGATGGCGATCCTGAAAGAGGACTTTACAGACTATTTTAAAAAGAAAAAGGGAGGCTGGGATAGGTGTGTGTATGATTGCAACAAGAGTACTTTAAAAAGAATAAGGCACTTGTGTCTGCTCTATTTTGTTAATACTATTAGATTGCTAGGAAGCCGGACAGACATCTTATATTCATAATAATTCAGAAGGTTCTTATGAGAAATAAATCTAATTGACGCTTAATAAAAAGTGATCAACTAATGTTATCTGAAGTTCCAAGAGGAATTAATTATTCTATAAATGAATTGGACTCGCATCTTCATCTTCGTTGTTTAGCTCATTATATTGTTCCCATCGAGTTATCCGGCTTTTTTCAAGTGTATATCATATATGTTGAATATTCATCATCATCATCATTATCATCAGTCTTTTAACGTCTGTCGTTGGACATAGATCTTCACCAGGATTCACCACAATTCCCTATCATGGACATCGCGGAGCCAGTATTTCCTGAATTTGTTAAGTTCATCTCTCCATCTTGTGTTCTGTCGGCCACAGTTTCTGATGTGATCTCTAGGGATCCATGTTGTGAGTCGTGATATCCATCGTTTGTCTTTCATTCTTGCAACATGGCCTGCCCATTGCCATTTGAGATTTTTAATAGTTTCTATGATGTCACGAAGACCTGTTTTCTTCCTTATATACTGTGCTGTCTTGTGATCTCTCCACGTAAGATTGAGCATGGTTCTCTCATGCGCACGTTGCACACTTCTCAGTTTGCAGGTCTGTCTTTAAATTCGTCTGGTCCACTAATCAGCGTATATAGCCAAAAGATCTTCTGTCTTTTGGATTTTTTGAAGACCGAATTGGGTTGTACCTTTACTGAACGACAGATTCACTTGGCTAATCAGCTGCACCAATTCTAAGGAATGCATTTTGATAGCGAACATATTTTTCTTTTGTGTATTTCCATTTGTTTTGTATGAATATGACGCTCGTTACTTGTTTCATATTTAGGAAGAAAAGAATTTTTATGCTGGGGCAAATCACAATACAGGTATGATGCTAAACTGAACCCTTACTTTGCGTCCGTAATATTAACTAAGCCAAACCTGTATCTCTTTGTTTAACTGCATGAAGAGGATATTAGAAAATCGATTGTTTACATTTTATTCCAAGATAAACATTAAACAGTCAATTGAACATCCATAGCATTAAAAGTTGAAGGTCTGTAAAAAAAATCTGTCGAAGAATAAGTATGGTCAGAATGAATTCTGGTCATGACATCACTGGCATTTTTCAATGGAGAATATCTAGAAAAGAGCAATGAAATCATCTAGAAACATCTAGATTCTCCAGAAAGTTGACCACTTCATCTACCTAGGACGACGAATCTCCATGAGACCGTCAAAAGAGGAAGAAATCAAACAAAGAGTTATACTTGGCAGAGGAAAACAAGAAGACCCCAATAATCCTAAAAAGAAGAGTATACAACCAATGTATCCTCCCAATAGTCATTTATGGAGCTGAAACCTGAGACCTAACCAAAAGACAGACCTGCAAATTGAGTACCACGCAACGTGCACGTGAAAGAATCATGCTCAACCTCACATGCAGAAACCACAAGACAGCACAATATATCCAGAAAAAGACAGGAGTCCAAGACATCATAGAATCCATTAAAAAATCTCAAATGGCAGTGGGCTGGCCATGTTGCAAGAATGGCAGACAACCGATGGACTTCGCGACTTGCAACATGCAACTGAGGCCAGTAGAGTATTAGATGGAGAGATAAGCTAAACAAATTCAGAAAGTACTGGCTCCGTGACGCCCACAATAGAGGGGTGTGGCGAATCCTATGGAAGGTCTATGTCCAAAGACGGACGTCAAGAGACTGATGATAATAATGATGATATTTTCAAATTTACAATGCTCATTATTTCCTCATTTTGAACACTCAGTACTATGATTCATACAGTGTTCAAGCTTTAAAATGAAAATAAAGATGTGTATTGTAGCTTTGAAAATAAGGGAAATGTTTTAAAGAAATTGGTTCGTTGGTCACGTATCATGCGCAGCTTCTCTCATATCTCTTGCAGTATCGTTGTCACAGTTATATAAGTTTTGGACCGAGCGGGTAACTCGAAAAACGATGAAACAAAAATATCAATGGACAAAATTAAATATATGAACGGGTCGTTAGTCGCTCAATAGAGACTGTAACGTGACCAACATCTTTTGGCAGCATGCTGTCTTAGGGGTGATCAATTGAAAATCAGAAAAAAAGTGGTTATCGATGGATAAGTTACATCTCTCGCCTTTCGTTGGATGGTGATCTTAAGAAATGTCTGAAATTAAAGAAAAAAAAAAGCAAATATGACTGCTGATGGACACAGACCAAGGGATCAAGTTAGCATCAGCTTACATTCCAAATTACCCCCACCTCACCTGCAAATACTAGAAAAATGTTTTTTGGCGCAATAATGAAGGGCAAATGTTGAAATATCCAGCTCTTAAGCACTACCGATGTGGTCTGCACGCGTGATACAAACCAACTTGAAAACTGCAAAGAAACCTGTGTTGACGGTTTTGGTGACAGTTTCACTTGACGGTTTCTAATAAAGTTGAGCAAAAACAAGAAGGACTTAGTCAGATGGGTTCTGATGATAGGTATGAATTTCCAATTTATGGAGACCGTACAATACAACCAATTTTTAGATGTGATACGCATCCTTCTTGAAGAACTTTTGATCATTTAATTATGTAGAACCGAATTCTCTTGTCACCTAAGATAAATATATACACACCCACCCAATATATATATATATATATATATATATATATATATATATATATATATATATATATATATATATATATATAGCGAGAGGATTGGTCTGTGGTTCATAAATATATAATTGTTCTTACATTATTCCGAATTTGCACTTGAGTAGAGACTTAAAAATATATGGGAGGCAAGAACTGACAAAAAAATGAAGGACAAAAGGTACACGCCCAGAACTAATTGGAGAACAAATTGAATGAAAGACTATTAATTAAGATAAATTGAGAAGTGCATTTATACACATGTCAGGTGCATTTATACTATTTACATGTATTGGAGGGTTATTCCGTGCACAGGCCATGCCGTCTATGGTCCTATAGCTGTGGACATTTCCCAACAATCTTTGCTTGCAAAGCCCAGCCACACCAAGCCATGCAATCCATTCACACACATACACACACACACACACACACATATATATATATATATATATATATATATATATATATATATATATATATATATATATATATATGTGTGTGTGTGTTTATGTGTATCGTCCATTATGAGGTATAAGCAATGCTATTCCAACTCTGGAATGGAGCACTTTGGTGGGTGAGGAATTATGCATAAGTAAATATATCGCTTAAATTCGGTCTTACTAACTACTCGGTTCTGAAGAGCTGTCTAGGGATGACACAATTATTAATATTATTCAGGGTTGAGCACTCTTTAAGTGAGGTAAATCATCTATTGTAAGCTTATGCAATGCTCTTCTTTAGAGTACTTTGGTGGATGAGGAGTTTTTGCGTAAAAATGGATATATCACTTAAATTCAGCCTTATTGACCACCCAGTTCCGTAGTGCAGATGTAGGATATCAGCCTCCGGGTCCGATGTGAGGGTCTCTCTCTCTCTCTCTCTATATATATATATATATATATATATATATAAATTATGAATCGCATTATATTATATTGAAACTATCATTTGAAATGATCTCCCGTTATTACACGGTGAATGAACCTTTAGGCCCAGACAACTTTAATAGAATAAACAATTGAAGAAAAATTGGGCTGCTGCAGGAATCGAACCTGCAACCGATACGTTCAATTCCTGCAACATTTTCTTTCATAATTATTGGGCTTTTGTATTACTGGCTGCTGTTTAGCTCGATGTTACGTTGAAGCAGCTACCCTATCGATCGCAGGTTCGATTCCTGCAGTAGCCTAATTTTTTTTTCAATTGTTCATTCTATTAACGCTGTCTACTTTGAGTACAACGTCAACTGTGTGACGATGGGATATAATTTCAACTAAGAGTTCCAATATAATATAATACAATTTGCAATCATTCTGTCTAATCAAATACATCCATTTCATATCACACACACACACACATATATATATATATTCAATACAAATCAAGAATACAATCTAATATGATAGAATACAATATTTGATGTGTGATGGGTTTATTTCATTTTTGATAGATATACTAAAAATAACCGCCATAGATATCTCATTCACATGGCCACCTTGAAGAACAATCCAATTATCATAATTATCTTAGACATGAGGAAACAGACCGAACTCCGAATAATCAAGTTAACGACAAAGGTTATTTCAAAGGGAACTTTAACATTGGAAAACAGACTTAGGTATGAATAGAGTACTCCCAGAGAGGGAACGTACCATATAAGATTAGATAGATCAACCACATACTGATAACAAAATGCCTATAGCGTACTCAACAAATTTATAATTCATAACCCACAACGAGTATAGTATTCCCATTAAATAAAATAAAAAAATACAGCAAGGAATGACGAACCACTCAACAATATATATATATATATATATATATATATATATATATATAGCATATGTGGTACAAATCAGGCTAGCAGTATAACATAATATAATAATATATCAATAATATAAAGCCACTTCTGAAATGTATTGGATTTATTTCATAGAGGGCTCGATACATACAACATTTTATTCATGGAGTTGAGTTGTTTTAGAGTAGAGCTGGAAATAAATAGTAGGTTGTGGATTTGCTACACAAACGAGCTCATGTTTCAGCCCTCTTTGGGCCTCATCAGGCGAATTCACAACCTACTATATATATATATATATATAAAATAAAGGGAAGACATCCTAACAGACGGAAAAATACCCCTGCCCTTACCAAATGTCCTCAATAAGAATCTAAAATAAACCAAATCATTCATCCGAAGAAACCAAAACAGGACAGAAACATAAACGTGTTTGTTTAGCGAATCCTTACTTCCTTATATTTCAAGTTCTTTCCTAAATCAACTTAATGTTAAATGTTAAAAGTATCGAGCACGTTATAGAATAAACCCATCATAGATCGGATTATGTTTTATGTTACATAACACTATATCATGATGCATTCTGAATCTGAATTGCGATACATACAAACATACACACACACACATACACATGTATATATATATATATATATATATATATATATTGGACCGAATTACTTAAGGTAGAGAGCGAAATAACAGCAGAGATCAGGAAAGATTATAGCAGACCAAGGCTCTATCTCTATAAATATATTTCTTTTCTCGGTCATCTTTATTTTACCGTATAAGTGTTTATGTTTCAATGGGCGTATAAATGTGTAGATTTGATGAATATGCCCAAACAAATGCACACACCACAGAGAGCAATGGAGAAACCAATGTTTGGATTAACTCTCAGTAAAAGAAGACGATCAACATGAATTCTAGGAAGGGCCAGAGCGAAGGATATCGTACAAGTGATTAAGAACCAAAAATGGATACGGACAGACCACATAGCGAAAAGAAAGGATGGATGGAACAAAAGGCTAACCGATTGATGTCGGTGAGACAGTAAACGCTGTTGGAAGAGACCAGAGGGAGAGATGAGGATAGAAAGGTTTGATGGTAAGAGATGACATCGATTATCACAATTTCGCTCTTCACGGAAGACGACGAAAAAGGCATTTGTCCAACTGCTGCTGCTGCTGCTGATGATGATGATAATACATTCTAGCAGAAGTGACTGCGTTGCTTTGGCTGGAGTGGAGCTAAAATTAGATAGTTTCCGGCTAAGTTTATAGCAGTTCGATATCCAATGCATTCTTCAAGTTTGTGCATTTTAAAAGTACCTTAATTCTATACATCTGGATACAATGCATTGTGGAGGCGAAGATGGGCACACGCACAAACTTTCGCAAATGCATACCAGGTATCAGCATAATTGAATTACCATTGCCCGCACGTGTACCAAAATCAATCATCTGGAAAAAAATGTTCAAAAGATTTCCAAGACAATAGATCTTTTATCTAAAATTATCTCCAAGCAATAAATGTTTTTTCTAAAATTATCAAAAAAATAAGATAAAATAAAATAAATAAATAAAAATATCAACACAAGATTTGGCACAGTCGGTCTAAAATTACCATATAGACCTCCCTAAAACATTTCTGCGAAAAAAAAAAAGAAAAAGAAAGGTGCCTAGTGATGACCTCATTAACATTTTCTAGGTCGTAGGCCGCCAAAATGCGACCAGGAGTGCCTGGAGAATACAAAGACGTACACACATACACAGACACTGATACCCAGAGAGAACAATCTATAGCCCACTTGTCTGATCGGTTGAACCAAAAGAGCATAAACATGTATACATCGATCTTTCTCAATCTCTCTCTCCCTGCACACACACACACACACACACACAATATATATATATATATATATATATATATATATATATATATATATATATATATATATATATATATATATATAAAACTCCTGAAGAGGCCCAAACAGGATAGAAACATAAATGTGTTTGTGTAGCGAATCTACTTTCTACTATATATATATATATATATATAGTTTATAATGAAACTAATGTATAACATTGAGTAAAATACGATCTATATATATAAATATACTTTAGGATACGTAAAATGTTCAAATTTTTATGAATATACAGGAACGTATCGCTCCTCTTCCCTTTGGATTACATCAGCTAGGTCGAACGGAGGATTCCGTCGACGGGTAATCTCAGGATCTACATACATTTCATCCAGGCTTGTGCCCTCAACAATTCACTTCGGAGTTACTGCTCTGACTAATCCTTGATTCATACGTCATTGTCTCCTGAGACAGCTGACGATGGCGGTAAACAAATCCAAAAGGTCCGATTCCAGAGTCATCATCATCATCATCATCACCTTTTCAGCGACCGTCATTGGACATAGACCTTTCCCAAGATTCACCAGACCTAACTATCACGCGCGTCGCTGAGCCAATACTTGTTGAACTAGTTCGTCACGCCATCTTATTCTTTGCCGGTCACAGTTTCGCATATGATCTCTGGGGACCAATGTTGTGAGATTGATGCCACATGACCATCCCATTAGAGTCAGTTCGAATTATCAAATTAAATTGGACACAGAGTAAGTAATAACTAAACTCATTCAATCCACCTATTTCATACCTACCCTATCTTTTAGGTACCACGGCTCAATAGAAACACAAACAAACTGTAAATATAACCTTTTAATAAAAATTGGTCGTATTGAAATAAGGTTGGAATTCAGGACCAGTACACATACGGGCATGCACCTATGTACGTGTGCTTATGCTGTAACCTTAACATTAGAAAACAAACTTAAGCGAAAACATTATGACGTGTTGCCTAATAAGGTCTTGGTCCACAAAAATGATCTTATTTGAACAGGCATTGACTCTTCAAGACCTCTAAAGGTTTATCCTAGGATCTGGTCTTAGAAGCATCTCCTTTGAATACAATAATGTGGTGGAGGTTCTGTGGAAGGAACTTGTTTGTCCAACTCATTCCATATGTACTCAACAGGATTAAGATCGTTGGAAATCGATGGCAAGAGAAAAAAAAAGTCAGTTTCATGTTCCAGAAACCAATATCGTCCAAATTGTGTTGCGTAGCAGGGAGCTTTGTCTTGATAAAACTGCCACTGCCTTCGTAGAGGACTATTGGCATTAAAGGGTGTACTTGGTCTTCAATGATGTTGGGTCTGGTGGTGCGTGACCAATACACAGATGGAAGACAATATTTCAAAAGCTGATTTTCAAGGCATTCAAACATTCTCTCCTTGGAAAACTGGCGCAACGAAATTTTACTATTACAGTGTTTGACCCTGTACCGGACAAAGCTAAGCCTATGAGATATGTGTTTGTGAAACACCCCTGAAAGTATCTTCTCTCACACAGATCCCTACTTCTATATGCATTCATATGCATTCTACTAATATATATACATATATATATATATATATATATATATATATATATATATATATATATATATATATGGCAATATTGGAGAAATTATCATACTTTCTTTTATGCTTTTTTACTGCATTTCAATGTTTTCCATCATTTCCATACATTCGAAATTTCGATCGGGTCAAAAGGTTCGTACGTAGCAAAGAAAAATTAAGTAAAAAGCCAATTAAACAGAATTTTAATAATGTGCATTTGAATATATATATATATATATATATATATATATATCCTTTAGCGTTCGTCATAGGACATAGACCTTCCCCAAGTTCCTGTCGTGGGCGTAACGGAGTCTGTACTTTCTGAACTTATCTAGTTCATCACGTCATCTTATATTTTGTCGGCTACAGTTCCACGTGTGATTCATGTTATGAATCGTGATGTCAAGCGGTTGTCTGTCATTCTTGCAGTTTTCTTATGGGTTCTGTATTTCAGACTCTAATATATTGTACTGTCTTGTGATTTCTCTATTTTATGTTGAACATGATTCTCTCATCTGCTCGTTGCATGCTTCCCAGTCTAAAGGTCTGTCTTTAGGGTAAGTTCTGTGTTTCAGCTCCATTGGTAATTTTAGTTATAAATCCTTCTTTTTAGCACAAGCAGGGTTTTATTGCTCTTGAAGGTTGAGCTTGCCCTGCTTATATATATATATATATATATATATATATATATATATATATATATATATATATATATATATATAATGCTATTCAGGGTTGAGCACTCTTCAAGCGAGGTAACTCATCCATTGTAAACTTATGCAATGCTCTTCCGTAGGAATAGAACACTCTAGTGGATGGGGAATTTACGCGTAAATAGATGTATCGTTTAAATTCAGCCTTACTGACCGTCCAGTTCTGTAGCTTGGAGGTAGTATATCGGCCTCCAGGTCTAAAGCAAAGGTTTCAATCCTGCCTCGTGGTACTCGATGGGATAATAGAAAGTCTATAGCCACACTGAAGAGATGCAATACATCGAAACAGCTGTCTGTGGATGACACAATATATATATATATATATATATATATATATATATATATATATGGCAATATTAGGAAAAGGATTATAATTTATCATCGGGGCACGTTTCAATGTTTCCTGTTATTTTCTACGGGAATATGCTGATTTTGAATTGGCTTGTAGTCCTCGATGTCAAAGGAACCTTACATCTCTCTTGCTATGACATCACTGAGTGACGTTATTAATGATCTTCAGTCCGTGTTTGACTGTTTTCATTCCATTTTCTCTCAATATCATCTTTGCTTATAGCGATAATATTTAGACCTTACTGGTTCGTTGCTTCATTGTTTCTGATTCCAGTACTAGCACTAATTCTGTTATCAGTCTTCTTGATCCGTTCATTTCTTTCTTCATTATTTTTACGTTTCAAAGTCGAAATTGTTGTCCACGAATGCATTTGATGTATCATCTATTCTTAAGGTCCTTTTGTGTTCGTAGATCCTCTATTCAGAAAAAAAATCTGGATGTTTCCTCCATGAATCTCTTCTTGCAGTCCTTACATATTACTTTGTGTACACTGGATCAAGATATTGGTTCATGAATTGTTTTTTTGTTGATGACTATGGACACCACGACTGACGACATGGATCCCCAGAGATCAAATATACAACCGAGCCTGGCAGAATATGAGATGGTGAGACGAACTAGACAGGTTCAGGAAATTTTGACTCCACGATGTCCTCAATAGAAAGATGTGGCTAATCCTGGGAAGGTCTATGCCTGACGACGGATGATAAAAGACTGATGATGATAATGACGATGATGTCTTCTGTTTACAATTTTGATCGAAGGTTTTCCCATTCTATTTTTCAAGTGTTTTGTTTGATCTTTTCCGACTGCGTTCAATGTCCGTTGGGCACCAATCAGCCTTTTGTTCCGTCTGTTATCATCCCTTCCTGTCAAGTGTCCAGCCTATCTCCATTTTTGTAAATCATTTCCATAATAACCTTAACTCTTGTTTTTCCCCTGATCCATGTGGATCTTTTTCTACAGATAAGAGTTATCCCTAGCATTGTTCTTTCCATGGGTCTCTGTACGAAACTAAGTTGGTTCTTAGTACGTTTTGTTAGTTTCCTTGTCTTGCATCTGAAAGTCATAGCTGGCATTATGCATGAATTGTATACTTCACGCTTGAAACACATTGGCAAGGTGCTCTTCAATATGTCTCTATTCATACCAAATGTGTCGTTTTATTTCTCTTTCTATGGTCTTTCTCTAACTTTATCATATGTCCTAGGTGAATGTATTCGTCGATCTCCTATAGATCACGGTCCTTTATTTCTATTCTTTTTCTAAGGTGGGGTGGGAACTTTATCTTTGAACATTACTTTTGTCTCTGTTCTGTCCGCCTTTGAAGCTTCTTTATTTAAGGCTCTCTTTTTGGACAAGTCAGCATGTTTCGTAATTCTTCCGATGCTTCTGACGTCATGGAAATGTCTTCGTCGAACCGCAAGCGGTTTACGTATTCCCCGTCTATGTTTATTCCCATTCACTTCCTGCATGTTTTCCGAAAGATGCTTTCAAGGCTTGCTGTTTAGGTGATATTGTATCCCCTTGTCTTTCTCCTTTTGCTTTCTTCATCTTGTTTGTATGTTTATACAGCGTAATTATTGTAGACCATCATCGTTTATGTTCTGAATGGCGTGTCCAATACTCTTTTGCACCTTGTTCAAGTAGAAGACTGCCGTATGTTCTACAGTGTCAAATGCTTTCTCACAATCTACAAAGACTAGACAAAGTAGTTTGTTGCAATCCAATGACTTTCTGATTAGTCGATTCATTGCATGTAGCTTGTCTATTGTAGCCATTTTTGAAGCTGTTCATATCCGTTCGCATGGTGGATTTTCATCTAGTGTGTCTGTGAATATGAATAATATATATAGTTACTGAGTCATCCACAGACAGCTGTTTCGTTGTATTAAAACTCTTAAGTGTGGCTATAGACTATCCAAAATCCCATCCAATACCACGAGGTAAGATCAAAACCTTCGCTTCAGTCCCAAAGGCTGACATTTCACCCGTGCACTTAGCAGAACTAGGGTCAGTAGGTGTATATATAAATATATAGTGTGATTTATCATCCCTGCTCCATTATCTATATGTAATAAATATATTGCATGGGTCACTGCATATAAAATTATTAATTATTATATTCTATTTTATTTAAATAATATTATTTATATTTAATGATTCTCTTCTTAAATATGGAGCACTATGTATTTCCAGCTAATACGCAAAAACAAACGAGCACACACACACTATATATATATATATATATATATATATATATATATATATATATATATATATGTATAAATTATTGGAAAATTATCAATAAAGTGTGAAAAAATCTATTTGAATAATCGCCATTAAGTTGTAAAATCTTTCATTTGCACAAACACACACACACACATATATGTATATATATATATATATATATATATATATATATATATATATATATATATATATATATACACACACACACACACACACACATATATATATATATATATATATATATATATATAACATTCAAGGAATCGGGCACACTTTAATTATGAATATACACATACATAAATTCTTATATACATACATCTCATTAGTTCTTGTTGAAAGGAACAAAGAAATGAAATCGAAAGTGAAAGTAAAAAACTGAACCAAAAGATTAAAAATAACAAACAAACAAACAAAAAACACGTGCACCCATAGAATTCCAATTCTATTTGACACCTGCCGTACATTTACTGATTTCTTTTTGTTCAGTTTTCTCGGAAGTTTCCAAACGGTAAGTTCATTCGAAGCTCAGGTGTTACGGGCAGTGAACTCGTTTTTCTTCACTCTCATAAAATCATTCTGTTTGTGTATGCATGTGCATGTGTGTGCACGTGTGTGTGTGTGCAGTTGGCTCTTACTCTGCAAGGAAGTATTTACCCTTGCTCTGTGTGTATACGTGTAAGTGTGGGAGGTGGTGCAGAAACTAGTTTTAAAGAAAATCTACGTCTTTCCCACTCTGCCAATATTTTCGTATTATCTGCGTTCATCTCTCCCTGCCTATGGTAATTCGCAATTTTTATTTAAAAAAAAAAATGCCCAGCATTTCCAGGATCATAAGTCAAAGACAAAAGAAACTTTCCTTTCTTTTATTCGCTTTTTTTTGCGAACAGCCAGAAAGATCTCAATTATTCGCCTGCTTTATCTTGCTCTGTACAGAAGGGTATCTAATGAGTTATGGGGGGCTCTAATCTGATAGAAAAAAGGGGGTCTTGCAGGTCGAATAAAAGAAGGAGAGAAATTTGCTGATTGGAACAACATTCCTGGGTACAAACACACCCAAGAAAAAAAACCCTTGGTTCTGTATATCCAACAAAGCTTTTGTCTTTACTCTGTGAATCCAATAAAACTTAGACTTGGTTCAGTAGATGCAAATAAAACAAAAACAAACAAACTCAAGCCCGCCATTTTATATTATTCACGATATCCGATCATCATTAGAAACTGTCAACCAAAACTGTCACTAAAATCGGTCCAAGAAGACTTTTACTTTCACGAGGTCATTCTCCCTTGATACCATTTTTCATTGGCACAGGCAATCCGCTCCTGGTTTCAAACCCAAACAAAAATACAAGTGGCGACCAATACTACTGGACATGCCCAACGGAGATCTTTTTTGCCCCTCCCCTAAAACCCCTTTCCATAGCATTAAATCTAGACTACAACGGAAATTTTGATACCAAATGCAGTAAAAAAAAAAACAGGGGAAACAAAATATCAATCACACCCGATGATAGACAATAGAATGCAAAAGTTTCCAGACATTCGTCGTGCCGGGCTCTCCCCTGACTCGATGGTCAAAAATACTCCAATCATCATCGGAGGATGGCCGTAGAGTACAACGGCCAAGACGATGTGTCAAGAAAATGAACCTAGATGAGGACAAAAGTTCGCAAAAACTTTACATGATAGGTTTCTTCACTTTTCAAGTTGGTCTGGCTGGCTTTGTATGTATCATGAGTACAGACCCTACTAATGAAGCTAGATGGCAGACAATTTAAACATTTACTCTTTATGACGTCCAGAAAACCATTTTCTCTCTTCAATTTACAAAGTAAGTTTATGGTAAAGTGGTACCAAGTTTGTACCCGTATTTTAAAAAAAATCTAGACTATTTAATGAACCAACAAAAGGCGAGAGGAGTAACTTATCCAATAATCACGTTTTTCGATTTTTTCCAGTTGATCACCCCCAACACAGCATGGTATTGGTTATGCGGTGTTTTCTATTCAGTGACTAACCAGACCAGTTACTTTATCAATGAAGTTTGATTTAATCCTTCATAGGGACAAATATGGAGTAAGAAGATTGTGTTGCTCAAATTATTTAAGTTTTGGTGATTTCCCTTCCTTGAAAATCATTATTATATAATCCTTGATATTATCGAGGCCTGGAAATTGACTACTGGTGTCGATACGAAAACATGGCTATTACAGTCATTTAGCAGGCCATATAAGCACATCAATAATTCAGTAGCCCTATGATGCAAAAGCATTTATTTCACACAACTGATACTATTTTTCAACCCAATTTCTTACCGTGTCAGTGAATTTCATCCAACGCTTCTCCATTTATCACAGATGAACATTATGAGTGAACGAAGATTTGTTTTATCAAAATGCACTTATTAACCGTGTCAGGTCATGGGTTTATTGATTCATCTGTACACACATACAAACACTCAGCTATAGACATATGAAACATCATCAATGTCATCATTTGCCGAGGTTGCAATAAGGAAAACACACAATATCTCTCCTTGGGAATAGGATCACGGTACATGTGTAACAAATCAAGGATATCCCTACCAAAATCCTCCAAGTAATAAAAAATACCGGTGAATGTTCTCTACGAAAACATACATTTTCAGTTTCCCCTTTCCACAAAATGAACTCAGAAAATATTGCATCGATAAAAAAAAGATAACAATTTTATTAAGTTTTTAAGACCTGTTTAAAATTGCTGTAAATTAATCTTGAGTTAATACATCAACTCTGATTTTCTTGGCATACGCAGCATTTTTTTAAAAAAATCGTTAGGTCAATAACATTACACTTCCGAACCCTGACACACATAAAAACATACATCCACACACACTCTACTTCTTAATTTCAGCTACAAAAACACACTAATACTACCAACCCACTCTCTCAAAACACTCACCTCAAAACATTCAACGACAACTAGAATTTTATGACACCCATGAAATTTGAACTCAGATCAAGATTAATTACTCATACAAATGACACAAGACTGTTTCCCACTCACTGACCAGATGACAGAAACACCCTTAAAGTCAACAAGCAGATTTGCACTCACCTTCTTAGGACGTGAACCGGTTAAGGCTTGATAAAATTTACTATTCCTGAAAACTATAACTAAAAGGTTTGGCTTCACACTTCTTCTTAGGTTCATTAGACTGTTATTGCAGAAATCATCCGCCTATTTTCACACACACACACACACACACATACATATATATATATATATACATATATATATATATTCATATATATATATATATATATATTCATATGTATGTATTTAGAGAGAGAGAGAGAGAGAGAGAGAGAGAGAGAGTTATATAAGAAATGGACATATTTGGTCCGACAGAATGAATTATAAATTGTGTTATATTACATAGGAACGCATTTGGAATGGTCTTTGCACCATCGTTACACTGTTAATATATCACTCGATTTGGACAACGTAAGAAGAATAATCGATTGAGGAAAATGTAGCTGCTACTGGAATCGAGCCGGTATAGCTCAATTAGCTACATTCAAGCAGCTACCCTATTGATGGTAGGTTCAATTCCTGGCCGATCAAGAACTGCATTTTTCCAAGGATTGTCACAAAGTTCACTCGTTCTGGCTCAAGAGAAGCATCCAGGTTTGAGATGCTGTGGCATGGGCATTAAACGATCTTAAGAAACCCAAGGTGTAACTTGGTAGATTAGTCAGTCAGAGGGGTGCAGCTGGTGCATCGCTCTGGGGTCCGGAGTATCAAAGGGGGACCCTGAGGGCCGAGGGAGAAGCCTACTATAATTGTTATGTAAGTAATGTTCCGTCCATTGTACGTAACTCCGATTTTCAAGTATTTCGATTACTTTTTTCGGTGTGGCGAATGACGATATTTTGTATCAAAATCCAGATAGTTTTTGATGTCTTAGTCAAGTCCATTTCATATGGAAGAACTTATTTGAAAACTGTCAGAATCCGTCAGTGGGGTCTCTACCAGAATAATGGGTCCCTGTTAGTGCAGTCGAGCCACCTTTTGCAGCCTCTGATTAACGATCAAAGTGTAGTATCTGTTTGCAGAACACACTTTGGTTTCGCGCTGGTGTAATGCTGTGGCCGATGATAGCTTACCTAGACTCGGTATTACTAAGCGCAAGAGGCCTGGGATTCTTCCTTTGGCCTCAAAAAACCTACTCGGCATAGTCTCGAGGGAGCAGTACGCCCAATGGCAGTATCGTCCCGTCGCACTAAAAGGAATGGACCAGTCTTGCCCTGACGTCTTCGTAACACTAGTTGTGATGACTCCAGCAATTTTCCAGCTTTCCCGAAGTAAGTAAATAACGGATCAAAGTGTATTATCTGTTCTTCTGTTTGAATGTTTAAGGTGGCCTTTAGTAATACCATTAACGCAGCCAAATGTAGTATCTGTTCCTACAAGGTAAGTAGTTGTCAAAAATGAATGATAATGACTGACTTTCTCCGTGTTAATTTCATTTTAGCTTTGTCTAATTAGATCGTTTATTTTTGCGTGACGAGACATCTTTTCCCTTTATTTTTACAAACGATACGTCAACAGATAAATAAAACCCAGATGAGATGATAGATCAAATATATCAATTAATTAATCACAACAGCCCCCCACTGTCAGTGCTTCTTGTTTTGTTTTCATTTATCTAAACCTTTTTTTTTATTATACAGAATTATGACATTTATTTGTCAACATTCTTTTCCGATGTTGTAGTAAATTCCTGAAAAGTGGAAATCCTAACTTTACCACAAGGACCACATTAAAAATGTTCATAGAGTTAAATAATTCTTTTTTGCTCAATTTGGAATGTTCATCTCCAAATGTCCAGAGTGGAGCATATTCCAGATCAATGGTTCTCAACCTTTTTAGATCAGTGGATCCCAACCTCTCTAGATCAGCAGTTTTCAACCTGTCCAGATTCAACGGTCCCCAAAGTTATTACTGAGAGTCTATGAACTTGTTTGATAGGCAATCTTCAAAAAGCCTGTGATCAGTGGGATATCAATTTAAATAAAAGGGGTCCTTGGTAGGTTGAACCACTGTTCCAGTCTGAAAAGGGAGACTTTTTTTTACGCCAAAAATTACTATCAAAATGCCAGGCTAATCATATGGATTTCATTTCGCTTGTAACTTACTCATCCAATTAATCAACAAGAGCCATCAATTTTACTCGTAGTTTCTGGCATACTGGCGTACTGGCGTGCTAAACATGTAATTGAATAGTTACTTCCCTTTGAGCTGGCATTACTCTTGAAATGAATCGCATGTGACGTTTAGAACACCCTGTATTGAATTACTGGTGCAGATTAGACTCGCTATCGTTGGGAAAGCAACCAGTCAGAGACAATGACAATTCAGATTCCAAAACCAGGAAGTGGAGTTCCCTTAATACGGTTTAGCATTCATGTTGACATCCTCCCGGAAGCTCCTGCATGCGCCTCTGGAGAGGACATTCCATTTCCTGTAAAGACAAAATGGGGTCTAACAATGAATTTATTTGTATGACCCCATGGATTTATTTATATTTCTAAAAAAAAATACATGTGTTCTGTCATGGTTTTAAATCTAATCCATTTGAAAACTAAAGGTTGTCCCACAAGTTATGAAGGGGTCTGATTCGTTCCTTTAAGCATATCCGACACGGACCAATGCTGGTAGAGTTTAACCCGTCATGACTTTAGGGACGAATTCAACACAGAACGTGTTCCCCTATGACGTCTGGTACGACGTAAAAATAAAATCACAATAAAACCTTTATTCGTTCAAATTTACGAAGAACACTAAATTAAATTGCTTTAATAGTTCAAATCCAATGAAAGTATTCGTACTATAGTGTTGACGTTCTCCACTGATGCCTTCGGACCGATCGAGACGACTTGTAGTAACCCGTACTACAATGCTTAAACCTTGACTGATGCCTTTCGGACTGATGCCTTTTGACTGGTACTGTGAATCAGCAGAAATGATAACGAATCAGGCGTTACTTTTGAGATGAGTATACAACCAATGCCTCCTCCTGATAGTCGTTCCTAGAGGTCAAACATGGAACCTAACCAAGAGACAAACCTGCAAACTGAGAAGCATGCAGCGTGCACATGAGATAATCAAGCTCAACCTCAGATGGAGAGATCACAAGACAGCGCAGTAAATCAGGAAGAAAATGGGTGTCTGAGACATCATAGAATCCATTAGAAAACTCAAATGGCAATGGGCTGGCCATGTCGCAAGAATGACTGACAACCGATGTACATCACGATTCATAGTATAGATCCCCCGAGATCACATGCGAAGCCGAGGCCGACAAAATACAAGATGGAGAGATTGGCTAGATAAATTCAGAAAGTACTGGCTCTGCAACGCCCATGATAGAGAAATGTGGCAGATCCTGGGGAAGGTCTATGTCCAACAAAGGACTTTAAAAGACTGATGATGATGATGAAAGTTGAAACTTGCTTTCTTCATCTCTTGTTCTGTGTTATGAAATTCTCTTTATGGTCAATGGCGACTATTTCTCGATTGCTCATGGGTTACGGAGAAATATCTCATACCCAGGGCTTAATTTTCACATTGGGGCCCAGTGCCTCACATGTCTTGGGGGCCCTTCTATTTTAGTATTTAACTACTATTTTCAAACAAATCAAAACAAAAATGAAAATCGACTCATGCATGATCAGGTCCGAGTGTTAACATTGATGGCGCCCAGGGCATAACATTTTTTGTGGTTATTGTATTTTAATATTCAAGTATTACTTTCGAATAAATCAAAACAAAAATTAAAATCGACTCATACACGAGCAGGTCCGAATGTTAACATTGATGGGGTCCAATGTTGACATTTCATGGGGGGGGATCTATTTCTGTATTTATCTATTATTTTCAAACAAATTAAAACAAAAATGAAAATCGACTTATACACGAACAGAACTGATTATTAACACTGATGGGGGCCCCGTATGACATTTCTTGGGGGCCCATCTTTGTTTTTAACTCATATTTTCAAACAAATTAAAAGAAAAATAGAAATCGAGAAGGGTCGAAAAAATGAAATATCCATGATATATATGATATTTAATCTGACTTGAAGTCTTTCATGGATCGATTATTTATCTCTTTGTAATATAATAAATCCCAAAACAAGTTTAGTTAAGGCGTTTCATTTGTTTTACCTGAAAAACATCAAGCATATTTTGGGGGGATGGGGCTTAAATCTTGGAGTCCTGTTCAACTGCACTGTTTGCACTCCCTTAAGTACGGTCTTGCTCATACCCAGCGCGGCAACCTGGTTACGACAGTTAAAGACATTTTTGTAGATCCGCGGAAAAACGCAGTTCTTTGGTTAAGTGCTATTTTCCTTCTTAAACCTCAAGATAACATTGCAATCAGTTTTTACTTCATACGTAGCCTGCATTTTTTCCGGGTGTGCCTGCACGTTTTGACCAGCGGAAATTTAGGTCTTTAACTCATTAAGTCACGCAGAGAGATCGCCGAGTATTTTTTCTTGTTGATTTCCTCAAATAGAGAAACAGAGCTATTGGTTTTGCTCCCTCGCGTTATCTAATTCGTATCTGATTATAATAAGTATTGCCCTCACGCTGGCCACGGTAGGCAGTCCATGCTTTGGCACAATATATCAGTTTTGTCCTTGTTCCTCTCTCTCGGCTAATACAGAGTGACATTCTTTGAGGTTTTGCAATAGGTCACAATTGACTTATGGGCGACAAAACCCGGAGTGGCGTCACTCACTTCGCAACCCACTATTTTACCTATAGCTGTAGGGGAAGATGGGTTCTCGCCTATCCCTATTTTTTTTTCGGGTCTGATGAACGTACGTGCTTGCACGTTTGACCAGAGGACACGTGGGTTTTCAACTCATCAATTTACTCAGATAGATCGTAATCAGTGGTGAAACATTTTTTTCCCTTACTATTTCTTCGGGGCGGCAACAGGGAAATTGGTTTTGCTCCCTTACGTTGAATCTTGCCTGCTTATTAGACAAAAAAATATCATAAGTTTTATTCCTTTTGTTCCTTTCTTCCTCTATAATTTTCCTTGAGTAACATCTATTCACTCTAACTGTCTGTCTATCCACACAATATGTGCTAAAGTTCTGAATTAATATCGATAACCTTTTCTGAGAAATTGAGGCATAGACTTTGGAAGAGTTGATTAGGTTTTCGGTCAGATCCAGGATTTTTTTTCCGATTGAGATTTATTTTTTTCATGTATAAAGACATTAGTTCGAAACATGGAAGATCAAGAATTACAGTTACCCCCCCCATGTATCGTAGCTATATATGAAATGATTTTCAATGGGTTTTCAGTTGAGTGCTTTGGTTTAATATCATTTTACTATATCCTTTTGTTGAGCGTGTGCGTGTGCGTGATAGGCGTAGAGTTGTATTACGCACTTGAAGTGATTTCTTTTCTGAGAATCTGCAATGACATCACATATGACGCACACACACTCACGCACAAACACATGACACAAAAACACACACAAACACACACACACACACACAAACACACACTCACGCACTCACGCACAAACACATGACACAAACACACACACGAAGACACACACACACAAATACATACTTAAGCACAAAGACATACACAGGCATACTTACGCTGACATACGTACACATACAAACAAAAACACTTACACATATACACACAAACGCTCACGAGCACAAATGCACAAAGATATAAACATACATACGCACACACGCTCACTCACACCACCAAAACAGAATCCATACACACAGATAATTACACACACAACAACACGCACACGGATACTACACACACACACACACACATACAGACACACCACAAAAAGAGACACCGTACACATACATACTACGAAGACAGACACCACACATACACACACATACACACATATCACACATACAAACATACCACAAATATAGACACCACGTACACACATATGAACCACAGATGTAGACACCACACGTACAACCACACACCACAAACATAGACACTACACACACTCATACTACAAACACATACACACATCACAAACACAGACACCACACACATACACACACACACATTCATACACCAACACCACAAACATAGCCATCACACGAACTCCACACACGCACATACATACAACGTATACACACATTCATACACCAACACCACAAACATAGATACCACAAACACAGACTAAATACGCGCACACACCACACATACCACACACACACGTATACGCTTACACTCATACCACAAACACAGACACCACACAAACACGTATACACACACTCATACCACACACACTGACACCATAAATAAAGAAACACACATCACAAACACACACACACGCGTGCACACACACACACAAACATACACAACCACACACACACTTGTTGTTTATTCTCTCTTTCCTGAGTACTTACTGACTTCGATAGTGCAGTAAAGAGACACGAAAGGGTTGGTTCAGACGTTTTTTTGGTAGAGACGCAAGTTCACAAGGTTTATCACTGGTGGACGTTAACACGAATTTTCAGGATCAACTCAAAGGAAGAAGATATCTCGATATCATACACTGATTAACCCCGACCGGGATCTTCGTCTTGGTCCTTAGTCACAACACTTCAGCCGATGTACTCTTCAGTCTTCTTCAGGTGTCTGTGGTAGTCGGTAACGTACTGGGGATTTCGAACCACACCATTCATTCAATCCATGGAGCTAGATTGTTCTCATGCACAAAAGTCAGATACTCTTGTTTAGTGGGAGACACAGACAAGCGACACAACAAGGACAGATTCGCTATTTCAACATGTTGTCTTATAACTATCTGATTATTTAATTTCAGGATATTGGCCCACGTAATCTATTTCTATTTGCATTTGATCTTTGTGTTGTTACTCTTTATTATGGATTCCGTTAGCTGTTTCGCTGTAGCCTTTATTCAGAAGTATATAAGTGTTTTGTATTTATGCCAGTTTGTAAATATTGACAATTTTCATGACAGCTCTGACGGTCTGTTTCTAAAAATATATTGAATACGTGGAATAGTTGAGAGAATGGATTTTTATTTCTAATCTAAAAAAAAACAACAATAGTGAAATGGAGTAAAATTACTACGACTTATAATAATAATAATAATAATAATAATAATGCTTGCAGTTTTGATAATGACTTCCTGCTACATATCCCAGAGAGAAAGTGGAGCGAGGCCTTGACGCTCTAGCACACCACGAAGGAAAGAGGACGTTAAAGCCAAGAACTCACGAACCAGCTGGCTTAAAAAAATGATTTCGGCGAACTGGTTTGTATTCACCATAAACTCTTTGTTTACCAAAGATCTGAAAATACACCATGTTTCTCGTAACATTAATACGTGACTCTCACGTCATATTTCGTTTCCCTTGACAAATAATCATAATAAAAAAAATATGAGATCTATGACCCCAGCTGTTTGGCAATTGCTAACAGGTAGAAGAAGAGGTGGGGGAAAATAAAATAGAAATGAATAAACTAAATGGTGGTCGCTGGAGACCCAAGGAGACTTGCAGTCACTCAGTTTCCAGCTGTGACCACCTGGCAACTGGTATGAAAATGCATAATAATAATTCATCCGTCCACCAAAATAAATCGTCACGTGACCAACGTCATTTTGGCAACGTGTGAATTTATGTCATCTTGTAAATACCTTTATTGTGGGCAACCTTTTTTTTTTTTTTGATTTCATCGATAAACGAAAATTACTCTGAAAAACGCAGCTTACAAATTTTCAGGGAATGCTCATCTAAAACCTGATATAAAGTAATGCACATCTCAACTGTAAAAGTGAATAATAACAAACTTTCCAAATATACTTGAATTGACCTACCAAATGGAAAAGAAAAAGAAAAAAAAAAAAGAAACCCTAATGATTCTCCTATTTTTAATCATATAACAAGCGTTTCAGTTTTGGGAATGAGAAATATTTCGAAAGACAGACACAAATGATTTATATTCAAAATTATTCATTCCAAGAACTTGTGTCTCCGTGGTGCAGTTGGTTAGTGAGTTCATTTTTGAATCGAGTGATTGGTAGTTTGAGTCCAACCAAGAGCTACTTGACAAAAAATAAGAGTAGTTATAGTTGAGGTCTTCATGTGTACATATTAAAGAAAACAGGACCTGTTATAAAAATCTGTATCTGCACAAGATGGTAATATGATTGTAAAAACTTAACCAAAAATACTGAATGGGAATCACTTGACATAAAATGAACAAAAACATGAACACAGTGGTAAATCTGACCATGTTTTTGACGAAGTTCAGTTACATGTGGTTAAATGTTATTAGGTAGTTGATGTCACTGCGTAAATAATTTTCGTTGAAAATTTTTGCCTCAAAATATTCGCGAAGTTTTTTACAATCATATTAACACATTGTGCAAGTACGAATTTTTTCTTTCTGGAGATAAAATGAAATAAAACTAATTATAAAAAAATGATGGTGGCAATTCTTAATTTAAAAAGCAACAATAAGATGGAGTAAAGCTGGTAAAGTAATTAGAGTGAAAATGCTTCATCTGGAAAGCAACCATAATTAGATTGATATAACAAGCAATGAAATATCAATAGCGAAAATTCTTTATTACCAAAGCAACAATAATTAGATAGATAGATAGATAGATAGAAATAGTAATAAAATATTGATAGTGAATATATTTTTTCGACAACGCAACAATAATTAATTAGATAGAATTAGTATTGAAATATTAATTGTGAAAACGATTCATCTAAAAAGCAACGATGATTAGATAGAGTGAAACTAGTTATAAAATGACGATTGTGATAGCTATAGTAATCAAAGGTTTTCCAGGAATGAAAACTTCTTCACGTAATTTGTTTTTCTAGGCCCAAAAAGTTGATTCTAAAGCTGCTAATTATCCGTTCTTTCATTTCATTACCCCAGTTTCTACTTTCCACGAATTCGTGTGATTTCTTACCCCCAGGTATTAAGTGGATATGCTACTATATTAGGGTTGATGGCACTCTTCAATTGAATGTTGAGTTTATTTTTAACTATTTCATTTCATTTCTAAATAACATTTTTCTATTAAAGATACTTTTGGCGTGGGTATAAGTGAAATATAATTAAATACTGGTCAAAGATAAGATGTAACAGAGTAACCCTTTTCAGACGTCATAAAGACGACAGAAACATCCCAAGTACATTAATTGACAAGATAAAGCTCAGTCGCTTGGAACCCCTGCAGATAGTTAGCCAGTCACAACCACTTAATTACAGAGACATTAGGAGAAAACAGTGAAAAGAGATTGATAAAAAAAGGAACAGTGTATGAGGATTCTAACAGCTGAAGTAAGGAAGATAGATTGTAAGTTTAGTTGCAAGAGAAACCAAAGAAAGCAGGAGGAAAATAGAAGAGAAAAGGGTAGATGATCATTTAGTTCCGGTATCAGGTAAAAGAAAAAAGCAAGCTGATTTAGTAAAAGAGATATCGTTAGAAAAGACACTCATGCCTATAAGTTAGACAAACCAAAGGTTGGTCACCTGTCTAGGCAGAAAAAGTTGACGGTTAGTCTGTGGGCCGTTGCTGGCCCTGATCGCTGGCAGTAGAAAGACATTGAACGCTCAATATCTCTTCCTCATTATTGACAATCTCTCCCTCTCTCTGTATCTGTGAGTGAGGGTTTTGTTTAGTCTTAAAACAAAGACTATCGATGTATTTTCGGTCGTCCGAAGAAGAAAAGTAAAGGTTTTGAATCCCGACTTGAGAAAGCCATTATCCTTCAAATACTTCTCCGGGCTTTCAAATTGAAGGGGTAGATTTTTTGATTTTCCTCCTCTGAGATACATCACAGAATAGTTATTATAAAAAGTCAGCCAAAAATATTCACCAAAACTCTCAACAAAGGTTTCTTCAATTTTCAACTTGGTCTGGTTTGCTGGCTATGTATGAATGCATTACGTGTATTGGCCGTATCGATGGAGCTAGAAGGCTGAAAAATTCACCATTTACTCTTTATTATGCTAACGAAAAAAAATCTTTTTTCTCTTTTTTGAAATCCCTGAACAGGTTTTTTTGTAGGGAGTTCAATTTGCAACGCAAGTTTTTTGAATTTTTTTTCTCAGGACTTTTTTTTAGTGATCACTGTCCTGCACAAGGACAGAAAAATAACTTACCCATTGGTCACCCCTTTTCCAAATTTTTCAATTGATCACCCTTAACCCCAGCATGTTGCTAAAAGACGTCGGTTTCTCTTGAAGATTTGTTCAACTCGCTTTCACGAAGGTTATGGTAGAAGCAGGCTACAAGATGTCTTGCAAATACTACGACGTGCGACACTATGCCCGAAGGACATATGTCGAGAATATAAAAGTGACGGCATAACACAAACACAGACACAATCAACGGACAGAAGAAGAAATAAATGAAATCGAGGTAATAGCTTTATTCGCAGAAGAGATGCTTCAAAGCTAAGAAATAAAAAGGAAACAAAAACGAAAAAGAAATTAGTGGAAAACATTACAAAAACGAGACAAAAACGAGATTAAAAAACACAAAACAATACATTTTTTACAACCTTTCCTGGCTTAAACTCAGTCTAACATCAACCCATTACTCGTATTAAGGGGACACGTGTGATATATATCCATTGCAGGATAAAAGCCCTTGTGCATTGACAGATAACCAATCGTTACCAGTTGTAAGGCATCTATTGCAAGATAAATGTTCTAACAAATAAAGATAAGTCGTTAGCAGTAAAGAAACGGGATTTGTATTGATAGATATAGAAAAGCAATGGCGGAGGTTTCTGTCATCCGCAGTCAACGGTTTAAAATGATCGTTGACATCTATAGTGACAACAACAACGTTCCCTGTCTCCACTGCTATTTGAACAAGTCATCATACAACATCTAATATCGAAAAGGCTCTAAATAAGTGAGTGCCCTTACGCTGGCGACGGCAAAGGCCGAACCTGCCCGGACTTCACATATTACTTCGTTTCTCCTCGTTATGGAGTTTTTCGAGGTTTTCACGACATTTGAAATAGACTTGGTGGTGACAAGCATTCAGAGTGGGGTTAGACACTTCATCAAACGCTATTTTACCAATAGGTGGGGAAGGGAGTCGGATTCATGCCTTCCTTAACGGCATTAGTATCAGTCTCAGTCTCAGTAGGAGCTTGCACTCGGCTCGCCCAGTTGATATTCCGTGCCTTCAACCGATCGGCCACCAGCACTCCTAAAAAGTTGTTAAGAATACCAAATCACTATCTTAACGGAAACAGTCAACCTCCGAATGTACATGTATGACTCGAAATTGTTCGCGAAGGACAAAATAAAAACAACAGCAACAAAACTGAAAACATCTTATAAACAACATGATCAACTCGCCATCGCAGTCAATAATTGAACAACAGTAGCATCAAAAATTAAAGTCCAGTAAAAAAAAAAAAACCATTGAAAAATAAATCTCGTCAGTAATTCGATTTATGACATAACAGACGTTTTACACCAGAAAACATAGTAGTAAACTGAGTAAACGAAAACATTCTTGAGAATATAGATGTTATTTCCACTGGAAAACATTTGAAATTGGGTAAAGAAACATCTAGAAACATCTACATTTTCCAGAATCTAGATTCTCTTGCCCAAATCCACCGAAAAACAAAACAACATTTTTTGAAGCGATCTGTCGGAGTACTGATGTCAATTTTCATGTCTGTATTTGTCTCTTTATAGATGTGAGCATTGAGACACAAACAAACACATGCACACACGTTCAAAAGGGAATAGAACCCTTCGCTACCTTTGGTGGCAACGGTCATTCGAGAGTTAGGATTTTCAAAGATATATGTAAATGCTTCAATTCACTATGAGAACAGAGTAAGGCAAAATGCAATTCTTTGGTCGCTATAATCTCTAGTCTTCCTTCGGTGTCTCTCTAAAGACTTCCAGTAGTGATCTGTGGAGTTCTAACTTTAATGTCTATTTTAATATGCGGTTCCCACGTGTTGTATGGCCAAGATCGCTGGGTCACACCAAGACACATCAAGACAGGCATATATAAAAAGGGCTAGAACTTTTCGATACCTTTCGAGGCTACGGTAATAAAAATTGAATATAACATAAGGAGTAAAAGGTAGCTGTTATTCTTAGTTAATACAATTATAATCCATATAGTATCAAAAAAAGAAAATGATAAGTATCAAATCACCGTAGTCCCACAAATAGCACCCACCGAGCAATAAGCAAAGTTGACTACACTTTCTTTTCTCTTTGCTTGTCCGTGTGTGTGTGTGTGTGTGTGTGTTTGTGTGTCCGGGTATTCCTGGTCACATTTTGGGGGCTATAACCTTCTCACTTTGCTCGTGTGTGTGTGTGTCCGGGGGCCCTTGTTACATTTTGGAGGTACAGCCTTGAACATTTGCATGATAACACAAGGTACTGTCTGAAAATGCTTTGCTCATTTGAAAACAATACTCCTGGGGGTCTCTATGGTCATTTTGAAGCAATAAGGCCTAAATCCTATGCAGGAATTTTCCATATAACTTTAAAATAAAATTGTAGATAATTTTAGATAAAAGATCTATTTTTGGAAAGAATTGTCGATAAAAAATCTATTTTTTGAGATAATTTTAGATAAAAGATCCATTTTTTGAGATAATTGTAGATAGAAGATCTATGTTTTGAAGTTAATTTTAGATAAAAAAATTTTTTTAGATAATTTTAGATAAAAGATCTATTCTTTGAAGATAATTCCAGAAAAAAGATCTGTTTTGTAGATAACTTTTGATAAAAGATTTTTTTTGAGATGAATGTTGATAAACGGTCTATTCTTTGAAGGTAATTTTAAATAAATGATCTATTTTTTGTTGATAATCAGTTGAAAGATCTATTTTTGAAGATGATTTTAGAGAAAAGTTCTGGTAAATACATGAGCTCCGGTGATTCATTTGTGAGAGGTACAGATATTGAATATAAATTTTAGTTGAATTCATTATTGTATGTGTAACTTATCAATGCCATAGCAAGAGTATTTGATGCTTAAAAGGTAGCTTTTAATCATATAAATCAGACCAGTGTTGAATTTATATTAATGTGGCCTGAATAGCTCAATAGAAACACAGTATAGGAGTCTTTATCTAAAGCTGAAACGAGTTTGAAACATCTGCACCATTCATTACAAACGTTGCTGAATAAATATTGAGCAAGAACCATAAGTTCAACGATACGTCCACCATCCGTGGTAATAGTAACAGAAGTTGGGGAAAGGAGGACGAGGAAGAAAAAGAGGAAGGTGAGGATTGTTCGCCCCAACGTCAGGAGCAAAGTTAATATCAGTCCAGCAAGATATGACTGAGAAAATTGATATTCAGCATTACTAGTTGTGGTGGTAGTAGTAGCAGTGAGAGGAAGAAGAGGAGGAAGAAGAGGAAGATATGGATGGTTCATTCGAAAGCCAGGACCAAGTTACATGCTAATCTAACTTGATTCGGCTTAGAAATTTGATATTTAACATGTTAGTGACCGACCGAACAAGAAGTATTTTATAGAGATTCGTGGACGCATCTAAAAAAATTGTTTGCCTCTGTTACTTGGCACTGCAGGAAAATGAGTATCTCTCTTTACACATGGCTGGTTCAAAAGCTGTTGAATGGACGGAACGCAACATTAAGCGAACAACGAAAATAAGTAGACGAACGATAGAAATACTCTTTGAATGAAGGCTCCGTCCACATTGCATTTCTAATCTTGGAATGGAATAACAAGATCCTTCAGTTTCCATACACACAACACTTAACAATGTGCAGGTGTCATCTGTCACGCAAAGGGATGCAATTGACGTAGTAAGATGGAATTTCATTCATGCAACGATTCAAAAGTGATAAAAACAAAGGTACATAAAATGCAATGCGTGTTCAGATCTGCCACCATTTTTGACGACACGAGAAAAACTAGAGTTGAAAGAATAATCGAATTGAGACGTTCACAAATTCTTACATTGATAGTTGGGATGACCAAACGTTGGCTTTTTCATCTGTTACACAAAAATGGAGAGAGATGCGAGTCATGCTGGAATTTCGGAAAACATTTTTAAAATAGTCTCCTGGGGGAATTCCACAGGAACGGTCCCTCGGTCACAAAGTACGTAAAATACCTTCCTAAAAACAAGTGGATTGTTTCCATAGCAACGCAGTTTGAAATGGGAAATGGGAAAAGTACTGTCAAAATAGAGAGAATTGTGGGAAAAATACCAGAAAATAGAAAAAGGAAATAAATCAGCTGAGAACCGGGAAAACAGTGTTAAAGTAAATAAATAACTCACCCCACGGGATCTGAATCTACGTAAAGCATATATAATTAGCTGTTTATATAACTCGTGGTCCTACGGGGAGATTTTATTCAACAAGTACATATAAACTAACATTCTCTCTAATGATTACATGTGCATCTCATCATCGCAGTCGATAGTGGAACGACTGCAGCGTCGAAATATGAAATCACGTGAAAGATTCAACCGAAGGATGAATGTGGTCAGAATGAATTCTATTTATGACATCACAGGAAAATGACTGAAATGAAGTAAACAAGAATATCAAGATTTTTGTGAATGTAGACGTTATTTTCAGTGGAAAACATTTGAAACATTGTAAAGAAACATCAAGAAATATTCAGTTTCTGTAGAATCTAGACGTTATTCATGAACTCGTCAAAATAAGATCTTTTTGTCCCAAAAATCAGAAAAAAAGAGTTCTTAGAAAGGGCCCAGTTGTAAATGCGAATTTTCAAGTCTCTAAACAAAACGGTATGGCCAGGAGCACTGGAACACAAACACTCAAACACATGCACACATAAAAAAGCGATAGAACCCTTCTATACTTTTGGTGGCTACGATTGTTCGGAAGTTAAGATTTTTTAAATCGGTAAAAGGATAGGTATCCGAATTACGGAGCTTGAAGAGTGTTAAAGTTTGTTGTCAATAGGATATTTATGGTTCTTCCTCGTGGCTGTCAGAGTTTCCTATTTTTAACCGGTGTCAAAGGTCAGTGTTCAAGCCCAAATAAGAGCCAGGATTCTGAATGCCGATCTAAAAAGCAGGTCCTCACTACTTAAAGGCATATTTGCTGTTATACATGATAAACCTTTTCTTATCACGGGATCTTGAAAATTGGGCAATTGCAACATTTCCTGTTTCAAAATGTCTGCTGTTCCAGAGGGTTTGGGTTAGTATTTTTAGGGTTAGTTCACCATCAGCATCTGTTATCCTGCAGCTCTTACAACAACCATTTTAAAACGGGAAAGGTAACTATTTCCGGGAAATGACCTGTAACATGTAAACAATGTCATTTATAGGAATGACTTATCCTTTTGCTGATATATTCAAAAATAATAAGATCCCATTAACCCTAAAGAGAAGGGTGTATAACCAATGCATTCACCCAATAGTAACATATGGAACTGAAACATGGAACCTAACCAAGAGACAGATCTGCACATGAAAGAATTATGCTGAGCCTCACATGGAGAGACCACAAGACAGCACAGTACATTCAGAAAATGAAGGGGTCAGGGACATCGTAGAATCCATTCAAAATTTCAAATGGCAGTGGGCTGATCATGTTTAATTAATTAAAGCACTTGCATCTACATTTAAAACGCCATTACGTTTTTATCCGGAACATTTGTCAAGGGAGAAAACTATTAAATGCTTACTGTTGTTTCCTTCACTCATTTATCTATGGCGTCTGAAAGGATGTTGATAATCATCTGTAATCTGGAAACCGAGTGTTATGAAAATAACTCAAATGGCAATGGGCTGGCCATGTTGCAAGAATGGCAGATAACCGATGGACATCGCGACTCACGACATGGATCCCCTGTGATCACATGCAGAACCGAGGCCGGCAGAATATTAGATGGAGAGACGAGCGAGCCAAATTGAGAAAGTACTGGCTCCTCGACGCCCTTGATAAATAAGTGTGGCGAATCCTGGGGACGGTCTATGTCCGAAGATGGATGATGAAAGACTGATGATGATGATCTATCTATCTAACTCACACTATCGCCTCACTTCCAGTCTAAATCGAATGAAAAAACATTGTTTGTAGATCAGTGGTCCTTAAACACTCACTACTCGGAGAACCCTTTGCAATGGTTAAATCTTCGAGGGATCCCCTTCAGAAACAAATTTCTCTTCCTCGTATATCAATATTTACATCTTTATGTAACCATCGGATATCAAACTTGTTTTTAGAAGTATCTGAATATTCAAATACCCGAAAGAAAAATAGACACGACTGAACAGCGTCCATGTTACGCAAATAACCCAAATGTTTTTAATATTAACGTAACTGTTCAGATAAGTATTTATCATTTAGTTATGAGTCAGGACTTGAATATTATGAACAATAATATCCGTATCTCACATCGATATGATGTAGCGAGCCTGGCACTTCTCTACCGCTATTTTCATGGAAAGTGTCTGGAGGGACTCCATCATCTGGTTCCACTAGTAAGACATTTTCCAGATCAAACACTTTTTGCTATCTCTAGTGAATCCCATCCACACTTTGAACCTGGAACTACTTGAACTCTATACATACAGTGGTCCCTAGGCTTTGCATAAAGTGATAGAGTAAAAAAAAAAAAAACAAATATTTTTTCCACATCTTAGATGTAAGCGATAGCTTCAGTTTTTTAAAAAATTTCTATCCGATGTCGTGTTTTGTGGTGTCTATCAAGATAAAGTATTTCATTACATTGGGGAGTGTTTTCACAAACAATGCAAAACGGTTGTCCTATAGAACCAACTAAAAATGATAACTCATTTTCCCTCTAGTCATTGAATTAAAACTTACTATCACTTTCTGCTCTTCTTCCGTTCATTTCCTATTGTAATGTGATGTGTGACTGGAAGTAAAAGAAAAAAAAAGGCTCAATTTTGAATGAGTACAAACCCTAAATATCCATACGTGACTCATTTGCAACTGACCTGAGCTGTTTGGTGCCTGATGAACCCAGATCCCACAAACTGTGCACCCATTAAAAAGTTACAGAGCGAATGCAGTACAAATTCTGTAGTTCAGGTTCTAATCTCTCTTATGTACACCAAAATCTGACACTCAAATGGTGTGTCACTTCGCGTCTAATAAGGGAGGTAATAAGAACCGAAAAATATTTTTTTATCGAAGTAGAAATTGGTAGTAACTTCTTTAAATCATTGGAATAAAACTATCTAACAAGAAGAGATGCATACACATGCACGTAAATATGCACACGCATTCGCACACTCACATCCATACAAGCACACACGATCTAATATTAACTTGTCAACGCACTCTTAGATATGTTGCCAAATATACTCACATACTGACAAAGTCACACATATACATTGTACGGCTGTCGCATGCACTAAGACTGACTCATTGATATGGACACTCATTATTACTTATACACACGCTCAAAGAACAAATCTTTTGGAAGTCCTTCCCCCCCCCGTCTGACCAATTGGAATTGAATTGTTCATTTCAAGTGAAAGAATTAAAACAGAAATGTTTGTTGCTTTTTGCCTGAGAAGGCTTTCTTCTTCTTCTTCTTCTTCTTCTTCTTCTTCTTCTTCTTCTTCTTCTTCTTCTTCTTCTTCTTCTTCATTATTATTATTATTATTATTATTATTATTATTATTATTGGAGAGCAAGGTGCCACTTTTAGTCTTTGGATGCACCGCTTTTAGCGCATGTGTCATTGATTGGCGATCTTTACTCTTGATCAATGTGTTTGATATAAGCAAAGCTGCGTGGGACGATAAATAGGATCTTTTGTTTTTCCCAACGATCAGCGGGGTAGGGTAAGGGCAGGGGATAACAACCGTCTAATCGAATCACTGAATGATTGTTGCTTATATTGATTCGACGAATGTCTTGAAACAATACGAGTGTAAACGCGAGATTTTCAATATTCCTGTAGCATAATAGACTTGATATCTATTGATAGGAACCGAATATTAATTGAGTTTGGACGCCGGAGTACATGACGTCTTTGTCTCGGGGTAAAGAGTTCATTTATGGTCAGTTTGAAGGGCAGCGGAGCTGATTTCCGGATCGGTATGTCAAAGAAGAGAGGGAAGGAAGAAAAAAAAAAAAAGAAAAAAAGGATTTGGAAGGAGAAAAAGAAAGGTGGGACTAAAAGGAGGGATAAAAAGAGATTTGGAATGAGAGAAAACGGGAAGACCGGAATAAAAGAGAGAAGGAAAGAAAAACAGAAAGAAAGGACTTGAAAAAAAAAAAAAAAAAGAAAGGAAGTAGGCACAAAAAGGGAAAAAAAGAAGCTAAAAAAAGGACGTGAAGAAATAAAGAAACAAAGAAGACAAAACTCAACTAGCGAGAAAAGGGAGAGAGAGAGAGAGAGAGAGGGAGAGATTACTTTGAAAAATAAAAAAAGAAAGGGCTATAAAAATGCAGAAAGAGGGATATCAAGAAAGGAGGAATGAAGGGAGTAAAGAAAGAAAGAAAGAATGAATAAGAGGACAGGGTTTACACTTATTGAACCCAGACATGCGTTCTATCGTAAATAAACAAGAATATTTAATAATATTCTTCATCTGAGTCATGTGATAAAACTTATATTAGTATATATAAATTGTAGATATAATTTAATACATATTCTTCTGCTAAAATAACACTTGTGCTACCAAGGAAGCCTTCATCACATGATGACCCTGGGGTAAGCATGATTTCAGGGCCAAGACATTATTACAGCTAACCTAGGGCACCCCAGCAGTACCTTATAATATCAGCAGACATATTTTAATGAATTTGAAAGATGTACATTTATTAATTCATTAGTGTCTGTTTGTTGATCCACTCAATATCTCCAAAGGTTCTTAATAAATTTCAATGGCATTTGTGAAAGGGTTGGTCATGTGCTGAATAAAACATTCAGGGGTAGATCCAGGAATTTTCGCAATTAATCCTACTGCATTTATCTATTATGAACCGATTTTCATTTAGTTTTTTTTTTGACAGCGGTGTTGACAGAGGTATGCGTTCTCTGGGTGCTTTTGAGTACCTATTGTGTTTACAACTTCGCAGTTTGGGCTCAAGAGCCCAGTCGTCAAACGTTAATTAAATTGAATTAAAGCAAACAAAAAATTAGTTAGATGATGTGAGATTTTAATTAACTGACCAGGTGACAACGGTTAGACGCTGAGTGGCCCCCCCTCCCCAGGCCGTATGGATGATCATGGGATGCTCAATTATCAGAATACCCCTCTCTGCTTCGCTGTTGGTCCGTCGGATCTTCGTTGTAAAAGCTATCGGAGGGACCTCAAATTGTCAGTCAAAACACCTGAAGGGGGTGACGGCGACCCACACATCCTGGTTTTGAAAGTAACTGGAGTTTGAACTCAAGCCACCGATTACCATTGTCCAAGCCGTTATTGCCAATTGCACCTCATATGCAAACAAAAGAATTCGCCAGGAAAATAAAAGAAGACGAACAAACTGAATCATGGCGTGGATTTTTAATTTGCGCAGCATATTTTTTAATTTGGTTGCTCTATTTCAAGATTTGGAAACCATATTACGAAAAGATTTGGACACCATGCACCTTAAAGATTTGGCTACCATACCCCCTCCCCCCCAAAAAAATTGGGACACCTTATTTTCAAAAGTTTGGGCACAATATTTTTACAGGTTTGGACACCATACTTTAAAAAGATTGGACACCACATTTTTTAAAGATTTGGGCACCATATTCTTGAAGATTTTGACACCATATTTTTTAAAATAAAATTTGGGCACTGTATTTTTAAAGATTTGGGCATCATATTTTTAAAGATTTGGACACCATATTTCTAAAGATTTAGGCACCATATTTTTAAAGATTTTTGGCACCATATCTTTAAAGATTTGGACACCGTATTTTTAAAGATTTTTGTAAGATTGTAAAGTAAACGCCCGTTGCTTTGCGAACAGTATACCCAAAGCTCTGTACTGTGTCAGTATTTTTAAAGAGTAATTTTGGATATTAACGCTAGCAATTGTTAACTAAAATACTTTATTAATTTTGGGTGAAAAAAAAAACGAAATTGACGTATCAACAATAGCAGTAGTAGCTGTAGTTATATTGCATCAGCAGCCAGCGAATGAGCACACTCAGTAGAACAGCTAATTTTGAGTTTGTGTGTCAGCATTAATTTCTTACTCTCTTTCTGTTTGTCATAAATATAAGAACGATATGTTTGGAAGTCGACCGCTGCTGGGGGCGACCCGAAAGTCCCTCTTTTGTTCGTTACTATCGGAGTAAAGGAGGACACGAATCCAATCTCTAATCTCCTGTTCTAATCACACAGCTTACGGTGGACTCAGTTAGCTGCAGGACACATGAAAATTTTTCACACTCTTCACTCATACCAGGAATTAAACCTGGGTCCTTCTGCGTGAGAGGCAGTCGTTTCTAATCATTACATCATCTGCGCAGACTAATGATATAGACCTTCTCCAGGATTCGCCACACTTCTCTATGGTGAGCGTTATGGAGCCAATACTTTCTGAATTTGTACAGTTCGTCTCATTATCTCATATTCTGCTGGCCTCGCTTCTGCATTTGATATATGGGGATCCATGTCATGAGTCGTGTTGTCCATCAGTTTTCTGCCATTTTCGCAACATGGCCAGCCCACTGCCATTCGAGTTTTGTAATGGATCCTATGATGTCTCGGACGCTTGTTTTCTCCCTGATATACTGCGCTGTCTTGTGATTTCTCCATGTGAGGTTGAGCATGATTCTTTCATGTGCACGTTGTATGGTTCTCAGTTTGAGACGATCGGGAGGATGGAGTGGTTGTATACCTTCCTTTTGAGGATTAATGGGATCGTCTTGTTTTTGAAGATTGAGCTTGTACTGTCGCAGGCTTGCCATCATAGTGATTTTTCGCTTGGTTTCTTTTTCTTTTGAGGATTTAATGGAGATTCGTTGACCTAGGTAGATGTATTGGTCTACTTTCTCCATTTTTACGTCCTTGATTTTGATCGTTGTGTTTTTATTCACGACGTGATTATTGCATTGTTTTGCTGGAGTTAATGCTTCCTCCAACTAATCCTAGATGAACTAAACGAGGAAAGCAAAAAAGTCGGCCTAATTATATGCAAACCGTCAAATATCGGTATTACACTATCCGGGCAAAGAAAATCAAATCATCACAGACGATGTCCACCCAGCTTTTCTACGCCACAGAAAATAGACTAATCCACGATATGACACAAAACAAGTTTAAACCTTGCGTCACATCTTGTCACCTATGGAGCTGAAACATGGAACCTAACCGAGAGACTGAGAAGCAAACAACATGCACATGGAAGAATCATGCTGACCCAACCTCTTTTTCTGGCCTTTTTTGGCTCTGATCAAAGTGATCATTCTGGCTACAATTAATATACCTCAAACAAAGTAGAGTGGATTACTTTTTCTTCAGATCAGGTTGAGGGAAATATCATGGGATCACCAACAAAGACAAATCTCAATTTATACTTTGTTGCACCTCTCCGGTATTTTATGATGGTCTGAATTCGTAGAGGCATAAAGCTTACCAATGAGAAACAATATTCTCCATCAAGCTAGTCTTGACTTTCTCGAAGCTGTGCAGGATGGAGCCTTGTAATGGAATATTTTAAAATATTTCCACCATGATTTTTCAATGGGATTCAGATCCAGTCTGTTTGCTAGACAAGAGTCGTCGATATGCCTCTCCTAAAAAAAAAGTTTTAACACTCTTTGCTGGAGGACAAGATACATTATCATCCGGGGAAATGATTTCATTATCAAATCTACTTTCAATGGATAGAATGGGAAAATATAAAAAATTTCACTTTGCACCTGCGTATCCCATTAGTCCTGAAGAGGAGGGTATACAACTAATGCATCCTCCTGATAGTCACCGATGGAGCTGAAACATGGAACCTAACCGAGAGACTGAGAAGCATGCAACCTGCACATGGAAGAATCCTGCCGACCCAACCTCTTTTTGTGGCTTTTTTTTGCTCTGATCAAAGTGTAGTATCTGCACCACAGCTTTGGCCGAGGTCACAATACTGACACTTGACATTCAAATGGGCTGGACACTGGTTGCACAGGTGTGTTCAAGACGAGTGCGCAGGTGTAATGCGTTAGTTAATGAAGGGATACTGAGGCTGCACATTGCTTAGTGCATTGCTTAACACATTGGGAACCTTTGGGTTCATTCTTGGGTTCTCCCGTTATTACTCGGCTCAGCGGGGAAATGTAGTCCGCACCGGGGCGGCGCTGTCTCTAAGAAGGACAGGTCGGGCGAGTCCTGACGCTTTCGCGACCTCGATGGTGTCGGCTGAAGCTATTTTTCATGGGGTACTCAACTCTTTCATATTAAATCTAACCTTGTGTCATATCTCGCCCCAGTAAATAGGACACTTGCCATTCAAATGGACCGGAGATTGTGTGGTGGGTGAGCACCAAGTGTGCAGGTGAAATGCGTTTGCCAATGTGGGGACACATTGCTACGCGCATTTGAGGACCTATGGACCTATGGACTCGGCTCCATCAATTATTACTTGGTCCAGCAACGGGGAAGCAGTTCATCTTCAGGCGTTGCTGTCCCATTACACTAAGAGGGACAGGTCGAGCTCGTCCAGACGCCTTCACGACCTCGGTTGCGGCATCTGGAGTAATCTTTTAGGGGTTCTTCACTTTCCCTCGTTAAAATGACCTTATGTCGCATCTTTCCCTTGTGGGAGCGCAAGTATATACATGCTCAACCTCAGATGGAGAGATCACAAAATAAAACAGTATAACAAGAATCTGAGACATCATGGAATCCATTAAAAACTCAAATGGCAATGGGTTGGTCATGTTGCAAGAATGGCAGACAACCGATGGATATCACGACTCATGACATGGATTCCCAGAGATCAAATGCTCAACCAAGGCTAGCAGGATACAAGAGAGATAAATTTAGAAAGTATTGGCTCCTCGACGCCCTTGATAGAGAAGTATGGTGAATCCTAGGGTTTTATCTCCAATGATGGACCTTAAAAGGATGTTGATGGACAGCTGAGGTTATGATTGTCATATCCTCTGGTCTTTCACCTGGCTCACTCCTCCTTATCAATGAGTGGGGAAATTTGCTTGTTTTCCTCGTGTAGTCATTTTCTTATGTTTGATTGAAACGACATCAGATAAAAATTCCATCACCATCCTTTGGTCAATGCAGATTCGTGATTCATCACCGATTATCACTTTCATCCAATCACTTACACTCCATTATTGCTTCTCAATCATCATCACCGTTATCATCATCAACACCAGCATGTTAGCGTCCGTCGTTGAACATAGTCTTTCATTAGGATACTAAGGGTCTCGCTGTGATGTGTGCCGCGAAGCCACTGCTTTTAAAACTTGTTCTGTACATCGTGCCATTTAATTTTTTGGCCAACTACATTTTCGCGCATGATCTCTAGGGGTCCACGTTGTTAGTTGTGATGTCCAGCAGTTTGTCATTTGAGTTTTCTGATGGATTCTATTCTATCTCTGACTCCTGTTTTTTTCCTCTCTAATACACTGCACTGTCTTGTGATCTCTCCAGGTTATGTTGAGCATGATTCTCCTCGTTGCACGTTGCATGGTTTTTAGTTCGAGGGTCAATCTTTTGATTAGATTCCAGGTTTCAGCTCCATAGGAGACTATCGGGAGAACGCGATGGTCATATACTCATCATTTTAGGACTAATGGGGTTTTCCTGTTTTTGAAGGTTGAGCTTGCTCTACTGAAAGCTAGCCAACCTGGGGTAATTCTTTGTTTAGATGTTTGTGTCGATTTTCGTTTGTCTTTTCTGTATGAACATTCCATTGCATTCAGCCGATTTTTGACAATTCTGTCGCAAACATTCATTTCTGTTTCTACCCATTTGTTTTTCCTTTGTTTCATTGTGCATTTTCAGTTTTCAATTTCCAAGGAACTTAGCACTGAGTTTTCTATTCTGACGCTTTGATGTCTTCCCTGATCTGCCAAAATGTTTTCCTTCATAGTTTTCCCATTTTGATAATAGTTACACCACATTTTAGACACAGCTGACCGGAAACAACCAACAGTTTTTGTCACAATGCGTGCAGGATTTCCTTTGCAAAGGAGTAAGATAATCCTTTCTATTATTTCAATTAAGAGTTCTCTTATTCCTATCCAATTAGCCAAGTCCAACAGCTCCGCAAGTAATCTCTCTTGACTGCTGACTGATTTGCATATTTAGATCTGTGCTGGTATTTGTTTCAGAAATGCAAATCATAAGATTCCTTAATCTTTTTCTCAACATTGAGTGTTCCCATCATTTTTTCCTCTTCTTGATGCAGAATGAAAAATGACATTTATTCAAATAACTTAATCTAGCTTGTGTCAAGGGTAATTTGTGAAGCCAGATGTTTCACATTTTAAATATAAATTGTTTTGAGTCATATCTGTGACTTGTTTATTCTTTGCAAAGTAAAACGCTGAGTGAACATCTAGGTGTAATGATTCCATAATTTTGCCAGGGGTGGTAAAAATGAAAAAAATAGAAGAAATACATTCATACCTACAATACAAACCTGTTCTCATAGATTCATCGTATATTACCAGTAAGAAAAAATGCGTACCTGATCAATGTGTTATCATAATAGTAAAAACTTCAAAAATACTAAACAAGAATATTTAATATTGATATTCACACACGACGTCATTATGTATAGCAAGTATTATGAAAAATACATCTCTTGATTATAGAATGAACACACTGGCTAAATGAGCAACGCTGACTTATATAATAGAAACAAATGATTAGTGCCTGACTTTCGAAATCGTTGTCATTTCGAACACTAAAACTCTTGATGTATATTTACAAATTGGAGAACCCTTGTTCTAACTACAAGATAACCTTAATTACGATTACAATTGTTTGGGTTTTATGAAAGTTATAACAAAATCAACGTTTGTGTAAAAACTCAACTTACTAATGTTATGAACAGAGCACTAAACGTGACTTCTTGATTATCTATCTATCTATCTATCTATCTATCTATCTATCTATCTATCTACTGATAGCCTCTTGTTATTTACCTCTGCAAACGAAGTTGAAAGTGATGTATGTATTTACCCTTGTTTGTCAGTGTGTTCACACATTATCTTCAAAAGTTCTCAATGAATTTTATTGACATCTAATCGAAGGGGGGGCATGGGCAAAGTAAAAATGGTTGGAGTTTAGACGGATCAAGGAATTCATTTTCGATTGAGAGATATTTTCCCATGTTAAGACAATAGTTCGAAGTATGAAACTCACATAATACCTTCGAAAGTTTTCAATGAATCTCATCAATTGTTTTGTGCCTTGAAAATAAAGTCGGCAACATTACTCGAGCTAGATCTTCTCACAAGAACAGAACTAGCGCATCTATGGTCTGGAATTTGTCTGACTCCACACTGAGTTGGAATATACTTATTCCCCTGTAACAAGAAGAACACTTTTCACCAACTCTTTACTACCTGACTATCACATCACGTTAAACCTAACCGATGCATGAAATTGTCATTTCCCGACGGTGAACCGAAATCACGACCATATGATTAGAAGGTAGCGACTATACAAATTGAGTTGAACTGGTAAATTTATTTATTATATATATACAGTACAAAAGTTGCAGTAATCATCTTCAATTGGAAGAGAAGTGAAATTTGAGCCTGCAGCTATCACACTTGTCAGGCCTTTGCACTTGTTAACACTTGCTGTAATGTGTGACGAACTTATTATCTGTTCTTAGTAGATTCTTATCTCTACTTCCAAACTTAGGTAAATTGAACCGCCTTTTACACCTGAAAATGTGTAAAGGTCGATGAAAATTATCATCGCCAGATGATATATATCCAGTTGAATACCTGACATTTAAATAAAATATGTACAACAAAATAAAACTTGGTATGAAAATGTGAATATACCGTTTGTATATAAACTTATTTTTTTCTCATAAGATGCCATATTTTTGATAATTTACCACTGCCAACAAAGTTTGAAGAGCTACTTGTATTCACTCGTGTCTTTCTGTTTATCTATCTCTTAAAGTCCTCAAATGATAATATGATATGAATTGATGGAAATTCGTTTTTATCAAAAGATGTACAATATCAAGATTTGACTATGGAATCAGCATTAAAACCGTTGGAGATGATTTCTCTGTAGTACTTTATTGCTTGTTTGTACATGGTCTCTAAAACCTCCCGGGCAACTAATGTAGAGAGAGAAAAAAAATAGAATTTGAACTAAGAGACTTTGCTGTCTTCCGCTATTCGTTAATGGTTGCCATCAGGTTTCTAAAAACTAAAAAAAGCATTCAGAGACCACATACCTTTTCCGAAGCCAGTATCACTAAAACTGTATAAAAAGAATTAGTTCACATAGCTATGATGCAGAAAAGGACACAGTAAAAATCGATCATAGATTTGATAAATTCTTTCCTAATCCATGGAGAATTTTAGGAGATATTGCGTAATCATATAACTACGATGCACCTGTAAAAATCCAATTCAAAATTTAATCAAGATAGAAATTTTAGCTCATGGTCCACCCTTCCACAGAATATCATTGAAATTCCGAACTTTTTCCAAATATTGTGTGAACAAATATGAGTGAATATACACAAAGAAAAAATACCTCTGCATAGAAAAAAGATTTTTGGATCCTACCCAAATCTAACAGTTAGTCTCTTCGCGTTGACATATAGCAACGATGCAGGGAAGATATTTGTATAAAAATTCCTGGATCTGATCCCAAATTTTAATCACTTCTCCGGATCCCATTGGTCATCTTTCCAAATTTGATTGGACTTCATCGAGAACTTTTGGAGATATTGTGTGGTGTTGACATATGGCTACAATGTACGAGCCAGAAAAATCATTGATCCGTCCCCAAGTCTAACCAATTCTTCTTCTTTAAACCACGGTCCACCCTTCCACAAAATATCATCGAAATCTTTTGAGAGCTTCTAGAGATGTTGTGTGGATAAAAAGACGGACAGACAAAGAGACCGACAGACAGATTGACACGAGTTAATAAATACAAGTTGGTATCAGAATGCTCCCGTATTATGAGTGCTGGGATTGTACCGTTCAACAAATATGCGCGTTAAGCTAAAAAAATCATTATTACCCAGCCTACAGAGTCAGTGGGCTCCATGTTATCTCGTCATATTCTCGTATTACACAAGATTTTGTGAGGTTGTGTGAGAACTATCGTTACGATTGCATCAAATCTTGCGTGAAACTCGGCAAATCTGTTACCAAAAACCCTTGGAATACTTCTAGCGAACATTCTGTCGATCGAACAAAGGTTTTGAGTGGAGTCCCAAGGCTGGTCGAGTTCCGGGTGAAAATTACAATAATTCATCAAATGTTTTTCATCCGTCTCTCATCGCATAACTAAAGGACCGCTAGAGCTAATGCTGCCAAGGTTTCTGGGGTTACTCGTAGGAGCATGTTTCGGCACATTCATTTTTTGAAAATATCGAATTTCTTTTGGTGGAGTTTCCGATAGTCCCTTGTATACCTCGTTTAGCTTCATTGGCATCAATTACTGATAGAATTAGGTATTGAATTCGCAATCAAACTCTTGGCTATAATTCCATCGTGTCAATAAACGAACGAAAAAGGATAAAGCAACTAAATTCTCCGTCTTCCACGAATTGTAACTGGTCGCAGAATGAAAATACCATTTCCAATACCAGTATCACACAAATCAATCACCATAGTAGTAGTAGTAGTAGTAGTACCAGCATCAGAACTAATTATCTGAAACATTATACAAAAATATCTAAAAACATAGATCTTTCATCTAAACTTATGAAAAAAGATGGATTTTTTTACCTAAAATTATTTTAAAAAATAGATCTTTCATCAAAGCAAAAAGATTTCATCTATAATTATCTAAAGAATACCAGCCCAAGATTTTATCTTTGGTGGTCCAAAATGATCAAAGAGACGCCGAAAAACATTTTTTAGAAAAGAAGAAAAAAAAAGGAGAAAGAAAGAAAGAAAGTAAGGAGTTTTCAGATGGAGTCTAGTGATGTGCTGATACATATTTACAAGGTTGTTGCCCCGGAAATGCGATCAGGAGCGCACGGACAGACCGACCCCCATTGCACACAGATAGAAAGACAGATATACACATTAACATGGACACCCGGAGAGATATTCAAAAAGAGAAGAATATGTAGCCTAGTCAATAACTGAACAATCGTAGCGTCCAAATTTGAAGTCATGTAATGAAATTCCATCAAATAATAAATGTTTTCAGAGTAAATTCTATTTATAACATCACTAGCATCTTCTACTGGAAGTATTTAAAATACAATGAAAGAACAGCTAGTAACATCTAGATTTTCGAGAATCTAAATATCATGTCTATTGGAAAACATCTTACATAGAGTGAAAAGAAACATCTCCAGAATCTAGATATTATTAATAAAGCCGTCTGAATGAGCCCCTTACCCCATTAAAGTTCAAAAGCCCCCTTCTCTTTTGTGTTTTCGTGTTGTCTATCAAATTCAATATATATATATATATATATATATATATATATATAAATATATATATATAGATATACATATATAGTCTAGAAAGTTTTACAGCTTTAAACACTAAACATAAAAACTTCTTCAAAATTTTTTGTCTCGCGTCAGTCACCTATTTCCCAATATCTGTCAATGCAATGTATGTAATTTTCTTCAATATTTTCCCTTGTTTTACATAAACCTTGTTATTATGATACAATTTGTAATTTTTCTCTTGTCGGAATCATCAGTTGTTTTTCATGTAACCATTTCGAGGATTCTAAATTCTATACTTCAAATTTTATATAAACATACCATCTCCATTTCAGCTATGATCTTAATATATAACTCATGTCATAAATGTTGTTTGTAATTTATGTAGGGTATTATAATGTTGTATTGTATATGGATACTATTTTATACTACATGTCATTTGATATTTTGAAACTGGGCTTAATTACTTAGTTTACCCCCAAAACGTATCAAACGATGAGGGATCAGTAAGTATAACCACACATGTGACCCTCTGTTCGTGTCACTTCTATTGAATGTTCACCTATGTGAATATCAAACGTGCTGTATCGGTTTTAATCTCAGACTGCACGCAAACCAATTTATGATATCATCTTTAAGAATTATTCTTACACAGAAAATCTTCCAGTTGATTTTCTGCCAACACATTTAACTGGAGAATTTGAGAATATTTCCCACGAAACTGGAAGTTAATTTTTCCATATATATATATATATATATATATATATATATATATATATATATATAAAGTCCCAAAATATTGCTTTATACAGATATAAGAAATATTAAAAAAACAGAATATGGGAGGTACAGAATATAGAAAGAAATATGAAAAATATAGATTTAAGAAATATTTAATTACGCAAGATATGCCCCTCGATGACCCGAAATTGGGAGTGGGTGAAGAAAAAATACCATCTCATGAACATTGGTCGCCTGTGTGATGTTGATATCGGCGTAAATCTCAGACTGATATTGTAACTCAATCAAAGTCAACCATTGTCATAGAAAGATCACAGAGCACAGAATTCTAATGTGTTCACAAGAGCAACAAATTCGAAATATGAAGAATGTAACTCTTATAATCGATTTTTGACTAGCATCATCCAATCTAAAACAGATTCGGTGATGGTAGTCAAAAATTAACAATAAAAAAAGTGACTACGCTTCCTCCAAGGAATTCATAGACTATCAAGTACAAACCTCAGGTAAGTATATAAGATTATGGCGTATGTCGATTTGTGCGTGTTTTAATCTTCTAACACAAGAACTACACATCCTTAGGCAAAAGTAAATGCATATTTGTTATCAGCACGTTTCAATTTACCTGCTGCACGTATTTTTGGTCGAATTTTGCAGTTTTTAGTGAGTTCTATTCAACATATGAGTGTACTGCTGAAAGAGACACTTCGTGTAAATCAGGTTAGCAGGTTGGAAATAAATGATGTCATGTGTCGTGTCTATGAGGATGTCTGTAAAGAAAAGAGTTATTTTCTCTCTTCCAAATTTGGGTATGGATGACCAAAAGTGGGAAGTATAAAGTGTTAGGTAGAATTTCGAATGGAAATGGAATAGACATGACTCTTTTAGTGATAAGTGGTTTGTGTTACGTAAGGAGAAATACATTAAATGACGTATTTTTACTGAATTGACAAAATCTAAGTTATCTATTTCCGAGCTATACTGGGAATCTATTCCAGTAGACAATAGTCTTTTGACTGATTTTCAGTCCTTAATATAGCAAAATCAATTACAATTAATGGCGATAAAACGTAAGAGAAATACGATGAAAGAAATACTAGTCAATAATGGTAAAAATCGATAATGCTGAATCTAGAAATATTATCAAAGTAATGTATGCTGAATCGTATAACTAGATGTATCAGTGCTGTCTTAAGTTACGGTTGTTAGAGCTTAGTCCAGTCGAATTTCATCAAAAAATCAAAACCGGAACAAAATCGGTACCAAACAAAGTGCACTTTCATGTAAAATAACTCACGAACTCCCAAGACATTGATCTTTGGAGATTTCTTTTATAAGCACAAAGTGAAGAGTGGTATGGAAGCCAAAAAAAAAAAAAATAGTGGCTTTCAAAACTCCTTTGTTTTAATACAATCTTCAGAATGATCGGCCACAAATCTAGTTGAGGAGATAGGAGTCTAGTCATGTTCACTTTATGGTGGTTAATTCGAATAGCCATTGGGTTAATTATAAAATGGCTATCATCATCATCATCATCATCATCATCAGTTTTTCAACATCCGTCGTTGGACATAGACCTTCCCCAGGATTCGCCACACTTCTCTATCATGGGCATCGTGGAACCAGTACTTTCTTAATTTGTCTAGCTCATCTCTCCATTTATTACTCTGCCGGCCTCGGTTGCACATGTGATCTCCAGGGATCCATGTCGTGAGTTACAATGTCCATCGGTTGTCTGCCATTCTTGCAACATGGCCAGCTCACTGCCATTTTAGATTTTTAATGGATTCTATGATGTCTTTTCTCTGATATAATGTGCTATCTTATGATCTCCACGTATGAGGCCCAGCATAATTCTTTCATGTGCACCTCGCATATGGCTGTAAAATGGCCATCCTGATTGATTGAGCAAGGTGCACAATTGAAAAAGTATTGTTATTACTTTACAATCTGAGTTTTTTTTTTCAATGAAGTAAGCGAGCAAATTATTATGAAGATACACAGAGTGTGTATAACTATATTGTGTTGTAGGCGAACAGCTCAATCTGGTGTGAAGCACTCTGAAATGCAAGTAGCATATCAGATTATGGAACATTTTATGTTATAACTTTTTGAAGATAGAATATTAACAACAAGGTTAAATCATACCTAAAAATCATGAGGATTGAGAAGAGAATAGTTGCCAGTTTTTCTATGAAATTTAAGGGCAGTCATTTTGAAATTAAAAGTGGACGACTATGAACGTTTATTTCTTCCAATCAGGACTGAGTCATTGCGAATGGATCCACCCCAAAATTGAATCGACTCTCCCCTGGCATATTGTTAACTCCAATTTTTTGAGAACCTTTGGAGACATCCCGTAGAGCGACATGACTTCAATGTAATTCCATGGAACGGTTAGCCTAAGAATAATGAAGAAGTGATTAAATTTTGGGCTGGATCCAGGAATTCGCTTCTGATTGAAAGATATTTTTTCAATTTCATTATTTCATATAATTCAGTAATCGCCCCCGTCTCTCCACACGTTATCTCTAAAAGGTCTCAACAAATTTTAATGGAATTTTGCGGAAAGTTCACAACTTGATAAGGAAGAATTGATTGAATTTTGGGTTGAATCTACATTTTTTTATCGCCTCTGTCTGTCCATACAATAAATCATCGACAAATTTTGATAAAGTTCTGTGTAACCTCAGGGTCATTGGATTTTGGAGCAGATTTATGAATTCGTTTGTGATTCAGAGATATTTTTCCGTTTTTATATTTTTCATAATTCTGTATTCGCCCATGACCGTTTATACGATATCTTCAAAAGTTCCCAATGAATCCCGATGAAATTGTATGGAGCGGAAAGGCACGCATTAAGTAAAATGTGATTAAATTTGGGTAAGATCAAGGTGTTTGTTTTTGATTGAAAGATATTTTGCAGATTTATTTCCAGAAATGTCTGTATTTGCTCCTGGCTGTTCACACAATATTTCCCAAATTCTCGATGAATTTCAAGTTTCTTTCGTGAATAGATGATGCCTATATCACGTAAGACATGATTAAATTTTGGAGCGAATCGAGGAATTGGCTTTTGATTGAGGATATTTTTACGTTTTTCTTCCTTCATTTCTGGCTAAGTCCTATCTCTATAGAATATCTACGAGAGTTTCCCATGAATTTCAACGAAGTTTTATGGAACGATTAACTACGGGATAAGAAAGAAGTCCTCAAATTTGGGAATGAATCTAGGAATATCGAGAGATACTTCAGCATTTTTATTCGTACATTTCTGTCTGTCCACACGATATCCTCAAAGGTTCTCAATAAAAATCAATTTTGTCGAAAAGTGGGAAATAGTTCAAGGAGAAGTAATTGAGATTGGGATGGATCCATTCACAATGATTTAGTCATGATTGGGAGAAATATACGTTCACAGTCGTCCACATTGAATTTCAAAATGACTGCCCTTAAATTTCATAGAAAAACTCCCTTCAACAATTCCCTTCTTAATCTGCACGATTTTTACATATGATTTAATCTTGATGTCCATATCCAACCTCCGAAAGGTTATAACATAAAATGTTCCAGAATCCGATATGCTACTTGCATTTCAGAGTGCTTCACACCAGATTGGGCTGTTCGTCTACAACACAATATAGTTATACACACTCTTTGTATCTTCATAACATTTTCCTTGCTTACTTCATTGAAAAAAAAAACTCAAATTGTAAAATAAGAACAATACTTTTTCAATTATGTAGCTTGCTTGATCAATCAGGATAGCCACTTTACAGTCGGTTATAAACATTTTATAACTAACCCTAAGGCTGTTCAAATCAATTGCAATAAAACTGATGATCACCTCACATTTATTGGAAAAAATATACGTTCATAGTCGTCGATTTTTAATTTAAAAATTGCCAGCCATCAAAGAAAAACTTCCAACAATTGCTTTCCTAGCCGGCATGGTTTATTGATTTAATCTGATTGCTAAAATTATACACACAAATAAATAAGTATAATGTTAAAGTTTTTGAAAATCACCGAATTAGCCTCAAACGATGCCCTCTGCAAACAGTCATTGAATATTGAATATTAATCGTAGTTTACTTATATCACATGTAGATAAAGTTCAGGTATTTCACTGGCAATGTCTATATCATTATTGACGATTTTGTATTTTTGACTGAAAAGCAAAAACTGATTGAAAATGGCATTAAGACTACGACTTTGAAGTCATTTTTTCTTATTATTCCACATGGAATGGAGCAACATTTAATGCGAAAATTGCTAATGGTGTATCTACTTCTGTGCCCAACTGTAATTTGACTGGATTTGCATTGGACTCTCGGAGATCAGATCTCAAATTCGATAATCACTCATCTCTACCAACAAGGTTGGAAGAGGTATATGTATTCAACCGTGTCCGCCGTCAGTCAGTCTGTTTGTCTGTCAGTTCGTTTGTCTTCCATCTGGGTGAACCATGGGCCACGGAAAGAGTGATTATATTTTGGGGCGGATCCAGGTATTTGTTTTCGATCCAAAGATATTTCTTTTATAATTCTGCTAGAAAAGAGATTGGAAACGGAGAGCAAATGAAAAAAGCTAAATCTGAATTTCAAGGAGAGTAACTGGATATTATTTTTACATTAGATATTCTATTCCTTATTTTACTGTTATTTTATTGTGCACAGCGTTGGAAGAGGTATGTGCTCGCCGAGTGCTATTTCGTTGTGTGTGCAATGTCTCTTCTGAAAAGATAAAATCCAATCTGAGAAGATGGCCTTCAACGATTTGGCTCACACTGAGGCTGGTACTTTTATAGCCTGCTAAATCCCCCAAGTCGAAACATCAACTCCCTGAAGGGAGTGATCGCAGAACTTTTTAGTGTGCAAGAGATTTCGACTCTGAACTGGTCAGACGTCTTCCACAAAAGAGCAAAGGGCCAAATAATTGCAAGTCAATTTTTTGTCCGTTGAATAGTTGCAACCAGAAGACTTGCTTGTCGGGACTGAATTTAAATTGATAGAATCTGGTGCAAAACATTTCCTTCTAGCTTTGTAATTAGAAAATATTGAAATTAGCTGATATCAAAATGAAATATTCATAAGATTGAGATGATGATTTAACGCAAAGTCCTTCAAAGATCAATAATCTATCTTTATGAAAATGATAAATCCCTAAACAAATTCAGACAAAATATTTTGTTGCTTTTTTACTTGCAAATACTAAATCTCATTACAACTCGCCATCGCAGTCAATAATTGAATAATCGTAGCGTCAGAATTTGAAGTCAGGCGAAGAAGATTCCATCGAAAAAAAGATATGGTCAGAATAAATTCTGTTTATGACATCTCTAGTATTTTCTACTTGAAAACACCTAAAGAGAGTAAAACATCTAAAAACTATTCACATCCAAGTAAGGGGCAACAAATTAAAAAAAAATTGGGGGAGGGGTGTAATGGAGTACAGATGCTAACTTTTTACTCTGTAGACAAAACGGTATGGTCAGGGGCGCTGGAACACTCAAACACATATAGAAAGGGATAGAACCCTCAGCCACCTTTGGTAGCTACAGTGGTTCAAAAGGTCTGGTGAGTCATTAAATAGAAGCTATTATGTGACCAATATCCATAGCAGCAAACCGTGTTGGGGTGATCAATTAAAACATCGGAAGAAGGGTTGATTAATAAACAAGTTACTTATCTCACTTTTGTTGAGCAGTAATTGCTGAAGAATGTGAAATTTTAAAAACCAGGCGTGTACGAACTAGGGACCAATTTAGTATAGAATTACTTTGCAAACTGAACTATTCACTGCAAACCTATTTAGGAGGAAATCATAGATATTTTTTTGTGGAGGAGTAAAAAATATTTAAATTTTCACCACTCCAGTCCTCAAAAAATTCCTCATGAATATCTAATTAAAGAATAAAATGAAATACTAATCTTGTCATTTACAGGAGGAAATAATAAATATATTGAGTTTGAAAGCTATAAAACTTTCTGGTGTAATACAAAAAAAGGCAAGATTTACTTTATCTGTTTTACCCTTAAAACGATTGTTAGTCATATTATTTGGGAACGTTACTTTAGAATAGGTAATAGAATATTTGATCAGATTATAGGTATCCCTATGAGAACTGATCCTGTGTTCTATTGGGTAAATTTAAATTTACATAGACATAGTTACATATTCATGTCGTCTGTAATTAGAACTAATTTGAAGTGAGCTCGCTACTTTTCATGTTGTACCCGTTTTATTGACGACATATGTACTTGTAATGATGAAGGATGGTCCAGAAAATTGAATAGTAATATACACCCTGATGATCTTGAAGCAAAGTGGGAACGCAACGGAATACAGGCAACGTTCCTAGATTTGGATATTAAAATCGAGGATTGAATGTTTGTCTATGAACTGTTCGATAAACAAGATTAATTTCCGTCCCATATCGTACGTATGCCATTCAGAACAAGTAGTACTCCATAACATGTATTTTACAGAACTATATTATTAGAATATTTGAAGACAGCACAAGCTACACTTAGATTTATTAATTTTTGTCGCGAGAATTGTTTCTTTAGTGGTAAGAATCGTCAATGAAGACGGCAAAACAAGTAAGAATTTTAGACGTAAGAAGATCCCAATAATCCTAAAGAGAAGGGTGTATAACCATTGCATCCTCCCAATAGTCACTTATGGCGCCGAAACATGGAACCTAACCAAGAGATAGACCCGTAAATTGAGAACCATGCAACGTGCACATGAAAGAATAATGCTGGGCCTCACATGGAGAGACCATAAGACAGAACAGTGCATCCGAGAAAAGACAAGAGTCAGGGAAATCATAGAATCCATTAAAAATCTCAAATGGCAGTGGGCTGACCATGTTGCAAGAATGGCAGACAACCGATGGACATCACGACTCACGACATGGATCCCCTGAGATCACATGCGCAACCGAGGCTGGGGAAAAGGAAAACATTTGGCTCCGGTCAAATTGTCTGACCAATAGGTAGTTAGGTGGGGTGGGATATTTATTATGGAATGCCTAGTAATAAATTGTCCAAGTATATTAATGGAATCGCCCATTGAGGTGTTACTACCCGCTAGATTGTGGTTTGGTTTCTCTTCAACCTTGTTTATAAGGCTAATTTCTTTGATGATTTAAAAGAAAAAATATGATGAAAGTGAGATAGTATACGACGCGGAAAAATTAATTTTTAGGTTAGTGGGAAACAATTATCAACTTTTTCGGCTGAATATATTGGTAGAAAATCAACTCAGAGAAGTTTCCTGTGTAATTAGATTTTTTAAAGATGATATCATAAGTTTGTTCGAGTGTTATCTGCAATTAAAACGGACACAACAGATTTAATTTTCTCATGGATGAACACTCAATAGAAGAGACACGAACGAGTCACGTCTGTTGTTATACAGTTTGATCTCTCAATGTCAAATACATTATAGGTTGCATACGTAAGTAAGCCCTGTGTTTAAAGAAATGAATGATGTATAGTATTTGATAACATTCATATAAAAAAACATTATAGTAAAACTCTATATAAACGAACAAATTTAGTAAGGCATAAGCTATGTATAAAAATCATAGCTGAAAGGGGAAGTGGTGCTTAATCAACACTGCTGGCGTGCCATGTTGATATAACTGTTCTGTCTTTAAATCCTTGAGACAGTTACATGGTAAACAACTTATGATCCCATCAAGAGAAGATTTACACGTAGTACCATAATATCAAGGCATATGTAGAACATTGAAAACAATGAAGAAAATTACATAGATCAAATTAACAGATATTGGGAAACAAGTGACTGGAATGACACAAAAATGTTTTTGGAAAAAAGTTTTCTTTAATGTGTTCAGTATATAAAGCTGTACAGCTTTCTAGATTATATATATATATATATATATATATATATATATATATATATTTGGATAATATTTTTATTTTTGAGGCACTGATTATTTATTTTCATTTCGGACGTTTTGACGCAGATTAACTTGAACTGTAAACAAGTTTACTCGATGTAAGATGATGATTTTGCTCAATAGTGAAATGAAGCAGGTCACACCCAGAATAACTGTTTTGTAAACATTAAGTGATACCATAAGAACCAAACTAAAAACAAGATTATCATCATCATCATCATCATCATCATCAGTCTTTTAACGTCTGTCGTTGGACATAGACCTTCCACAGGATTTGCCACAATTCTCTATCAATGGCGTCGCGGAGCCAGTATTTTCTGAATCTGTCCAGTTCATCTCTCCATCTTGTATTCTGTCGGCCTCGGTTTTTCGCATGTGATCTCTGGTGATCCATGTTGTGAGATGTGATGTCCATCGGTTGTCTTTCATTCTTACAACATGGCCTGCCCATTGCCATTTGAGTTTTTTAAATAGTTCCTATGATGTCATAGACACCTGTTTTCTTCATTATATACTGTGCTGTCTTGTGCTCTCTCCATGTAAGGTTGAGCCTGATTCTCTCATGCGTCTCCTCTAAGAATTAACAGTGTGATTTTCATGGTTCATTGGTCGTGATATCGGATGCTTTCGTTGGGGGTGGATGGATTTTTCAAGAAAAATACTCTCTGTCTGCCGTTCCAAACTATGCACAATTCTACAATAAACGAATTAAGTATTCAAAGAAAAAAAACCCCCAAAGCAAAAACAAAAAACAAAAAGAATCTCAATCCAAATCCATCTGTAAATTCTTTTTCACGAGGATGAATGAGTGGATGATATGAAAAACCAGATTGAGACAGAAATCATACAGCAATGATCAGCAAGATTATCTTGTTAACCGTTGTTAATCGATTAAATCCTCATCAAATCTCCGAATATAGATGGTATGGTACCAATTCATGCTAAGATACTACCTTAAACATTTGCTGAACATATGTGCTAGTTTCTTCTCTGTTTATTTGTGCATTGATCCCACTGGTTAATTCACAGTCCTATTATGACATAACAACGAAGATCACGTCATAAAAACTGTTGCAACTTCATGTCCGATCACACTTTAAACAGCTTGAGTTAAGTTGATATGCGAAAAAAAGAAACCCTGAAAATTAGGATACTTGATGAATTAGAATGAATTATTTGATAAAATATGTTCAGGCTCCCTTGTCCCGTTCCATACATAAATGATGTTAGTACTAATATAATGACCAGGGTGCTTTTTTTCATGTCTGTAAAACTTGAATCTTTCACTCAGGGTTTAAAATTTTTCTGATAAAAATACCTCTCACCCACCCAAATTTACCCTCTTTATATATATATATATATATATATATATATATATATATATATATATATATATATATATATATATATATATATATATATATATATATATATATATATATATATAGCTGATAAAAATAGCTCCTACTCACCTAATGAAACAAATTTTTTGTCTTTATATACATATATGTATATATATATATATATATATATATATATATAGCTGATAAAAATAGCTCCTACTCACCTAATGAAACAAATTTTTTGTCTTCATATACATATATGTATATATATATATATATATATATATATATATATATATATATATATATATATATATATAGCTGATAAAAATAGCTCCTACTCACCTAATGAAACAAATTTTTTGTCTTCATATACATATATGTATATATATATATATATATATATATATATATATATATAGCTGATAAAAATAGCTCCTACTCACCTAATGAAACAAATTTTTTGTCTTCATATACATATATGTATATATATATATATATATATATATATATATATATAGCTGATAAAAATAGCTCCTACTCACCTAATGAAACAAATTTTTTGTCTTCATATACATATATGTATATATATATATATATATATATATATATATATATAGCTGATAAAAATAGCTCCTACTCACCTAATGAAACAAATTTTTTGTCTTCATATACATATATGTATATATATATATATATATATATATATATATATATATATATATATATATAGCTGATAAAAATAGCTCCTACTCACCTAATGAAACAAATTTTTTGTCTTTATATACATACATACATATATATATATATATATATATATATATATATATATATATATATATATATATATATATATATATATATATATATATATATGAGGATGGTGAATTTGTTTCAGTGGGTGGGTAAGAGGTATTTTTATAACAAAAATCTTTCAAAAAAGTTTTACAGAGTCAAGTTTATATTAGAAGTCTTTGATATTAACTAGTACTTGTATTATTCCAGACAATCATAATTTAATGAAATCAAAATTTGCCAATATGGAATTAATTGGGTTCTGAATATCGATTGATAATGAATATCTCCCGGTAAGCGGTGAAATCCTAATCCCAATTTGCGACGGCTTATATCTGCGAAGCTGTGTTTTTGGCTTCAGTTTTGATTAAAAAATGTCGTGCAAAATTCAACCTGGAATAGGAAATGGCGGTAGCAAAATCCAGTTTGGTTCCAAGATTTGTGAAACTGAGAGGTGAACAACAGCCTCATCGATCTGCATCCGCAGGGGGTGCAAAAGTGGCATTTTTTTCCCTCTTCTTGATCAGGCCTTTCTACCAAGGGAGAGTCGGTTTGAAAGCTTTAACCTCATAGAAAGGTGTCAGTATGAACAGTGAAGACCCAGAAAGAATTTAGGCACTTTGTAATCCTTCACCTGACAACCAACATTCTGATATATCTGCCCCCCCCCGGACACCAATGGTCTTACCCACCCCATTTGTAATTAGGATTATTAAAAGAGAAAATAGATGTATAACTTTTAAAATGAATTCGAATTGAATGATACACCCGAAACAGTTTAACTGCAAGGAAGTAAATCCAATTGCTTCGGGCTTCCTGATTTAGGGCAACAGGAAAATCTTTATGAACCTAGGGTGTAGTGATTTGTAAGTATTTGGGAACCATTGCTATATCCGATGAATAAAGAGTGAAAACTAGAAAGAATGAAATTAATCCGAGATTTTTTTTTTCTCTCTAATCTGAACGATACTGACTTTTATAAACTGGAAACAAAATACTTTTTAATGACGATCATAGAATACTGTGTTCCATTCTTGTTGGTTTCTTAGGTTTGATAACAGCGGTTGGATTACCATCAACGCTGATATTCTTGGTCTGCTAAAAACACTTATTTTGGGTGTTACCCTATTAATTTATAATCACTATCGTATATCGGGTAAAACTTAATCCCAGATCAGTTTTGACACTTTTCTCTCAGTGCATGGTGGTGAAATTTACTTTTTTAGACAAAACAACATATGTTATTATGTTTTGAGTCTTTTTTGTTTCTTACTAGCCAGCTCGCTGGTATGCTATCCCATTCTGGCCGTATCTATCAATATCAAAGGCAAGCAAATCATAGATTCATTTACCTAAAAACTGACCATTCTCATACTGACCCCACTTTTTACTGACCCTTCGTATTTCAGACCAACCTGACTCTCACGGACACAGATACAAACACCTCCTTACCCCTCCTCTCACTGGTGCTTCTCATTTCAGACCAACCTGATTTTCTTCAAGACGGATACAAACAACTCCCTTCAACTTTTATCAAACAACCGAAATCACACAAGTCGCCTCATTTCATTCCTCAAATCTCAAAAATGTAAACAGCATACAGTTTTCTCAGCAACTGCTGAAAAGTTCTTCGAAAAAGGTGGTTGACAATCATCGAACTGCATCAAAACATTCCCACGTAAGAATACAAATTTTCGAAATGTACCACCTACTTTTTTTCTTTTGAATTTCTCTTCATCTTGTCAATTGTCAAATCATCAACGCACCTACATAAATGAAAAGTTACCGACTGTTCAATGTCAGCTAAAAACTAATATTTTCGAGACAAATATGAATATGGTAGGGACTTCATTTAGCAATAGAATATAATCCTTCAAGAATTTCCGTGGTAGAAACTGTCTGAGAAATGGCATAAGTATTACAAATCGACATAATAACAATATATTACCATTGTTTCCAGTCTCATCCACAGTCTGGAGTCAGGTTAAGCTACGGGATCAGATAACATTGCAGTTGTGGCTCTCAAAACCCTTTTCCTCGGAGTTGTCCTTGATGTTAACAAAGTTGTTCAATCATTGATTTAAGGAAAGGTGTTCCCTGAGTTTGCAGAAGCTGTCGTCTGTTTACCCAGTTGTCAAAAACGCTGGCGAACGTTTCAGTCTCTCTCAATATCGACCAATGAATCTTCTGAGCATGATTAGTAAGGTCCATGAGTCTGTCATCAATATGCATGTCTTCATTCACTGTGATAAAGATAATCTTTCAGGTGACATCCAATATTGTTTTCGATCTCTCAGATCCGCCGCTGACGTGCTGTTATCATCCACAAAATCAGTGGAGCACTGAAAGGCAGCTTTGTCGAACGTGCTATTGAACAGCTCCTACAAAGGACTGCTCCACAAGCTCACCAGTTATGGATCTTCGACAGAGTGCATTCAATCAGAGGGTCCTTTCCAACTGTGATTAAGTGTTCAGAGGATCTCCATTGCCCGGTTTGATCAATACAGGATTTTCAAGTCAGGTCACGATTTGCTATCTTTGGTAATTCTCATTCACACTTTCTGACCATTCCACACACCCGTTGCAATTTTCACTCAAATAGTCTCCTCCCCAGAATTGCAGTTCCTAGAAACAAGCAACCCCAAAGTGCTTTCCTGTCATGTAAAATATTCAACTCTTTGAATCTAAGGTCAACAAACATCTTGCGGGCCACTCATGAGATTACCTTAACCCCATAGCTATAGTGGCTGCTGGGCTTTGTATAGGATGACCCTGAATACAAAAATAAATAAGATTTAAAAAAAAAAACTGATAACGCAGAGAAGTGGTTCATTCTTAACAGAACAAAGGAAAGAGTTTGTAATACATGGGATAATAAATCTGTCAGAATGAGGCCCCCAAAAGGCCACAAAAATATTTTGAAAAAGCATTTCTAGAAGAGGTCTTGTGGAATACTAATGCCAATTTAGACAAAATGCTATGCCCATGAGCGCTGGAACACTCAAACTAATAAACCGATCCGTATAAGACCCCCAAAAGGTCAGGAAAGCACCCCCAAAGAGGAAACGATATTTCTAGAAGAGGTATACTGGAGTGCTGATGCCAATTTTCAAGTTTGTAGACAAAATGGCATGGCCAGAAGAGCTCAGAGAAACAAAGAATCAAACAATGGAATATACAAACACATAAACAAGCACTCAACCATATTGAGAAGGATGGCACCCTTCGCCCCCTTTGATGGATACAGAAATTCAAAGACTATAACAAAGGAATATTATATCTCCTTTTTTTTTGTTCAGACGCCTCAATAGTTTGTCCGAATTTATTAGCTGATACATTATTATTTCTAATATTTGGACTAGTTTTTATTTTTCATTTTCTTGGTGTTGCTTTCTATCACAATCAGGTCGTTTATTATATTCTACGACCTTTGCTTGATCGATTAAGTAGCGTCCATTTCAGACAGTCTCCCTAGAATGCAAGTTCAAATCTTTCCGAGGGATAATTTAAAAAAAATTCTCAATTATGTTTCTTGCTCAACGCATTAGATATGGAAAACTGCAAGTGTAATAGTTATCAATTGCAAAATAAAAGCCCTTGTCGATTGCAAGACAATCGATTGCAAGATAAGGCACACAGTTCACAGATAAAAGTGAGTTGCCATCAATCACAATAACGACAGGGATTTCTGTCATCTGCTGTTAATAGATTAACGATCGTAAATGCCATCGTATTATTCCCTTAATACGATAACTTCATTACTCTTAGATATATTTCAAAGATATTCTGAATGTGGGCTTGTGAAAATATCGTTGTTTCTGTAAACAATTGAGAAATTTTCCCAAATCCTTAGCCATTCTTCTGAAGTTTTACTATAATGTTGTCAGAATCCACGGAAAAATGGTGAGTTACGGTCGATCCGATTGTTTTTTTTACATTTCATATGTGAACAACCAGTTGTTAACATGCAAAAAATATTGAACTTTTGAACTACTCAACCGATAAGAATGAAGATTTGTAGTCAGGTTGTTGGGCACCTAATTACTGAAAACGTATAGTTTTTTTAGAATTTGTTTGAAAAAAAATCGGTCATTTCGGAGTTAGTAGCTCTGATAAACAATTAATTACTCTCTCTGTCTCTGTCTCTCTGTCTGTCTCTCTCTCTCTCTTTCTCTCTCTCTCTTTCTCTGGGGATTTTTCTACTTTTGAGGATTTTTCGTCCAATTAAAAACACCTGCAACGGAGTCTCGTATATCATAAATTTTCCTCTAACGTCACCACAATAACTTTATTTCTGTTCAATCCTGATCAAGGATAACGGCCTTAGCTGACTTGTGATTGAAAAAAAAACAAAAACAAAAACAAAAAACAAACTAAAATCAAAGTGAAGGTAAATTGTAGTCAAAAATTATAAATGATGTGTTAAAATTTTCCCCGAATGTTGAACATCAACTCCAGACTCCGACTTGGACCGCAGTTTGATAAAATAATTTTCCTCCTGGTCTAAAGCGTGGGTTGATTTAATGAATATCAAGCCGCAGGTGTTCCTTTGGAAGAGATGGACAAGAAAACAACACAAAACTGTGAAAAGCTATTAATCACGGATACAGTGCCCACGTGTGATAGAATAAAACATTTGAGTTATTGGTTATTGTGAATGTCGCAGTCACAGAAAGGAATCTTCATCAAGGTTGCTAATTTAGAAGTCGCTTTTCAATTTTTGGATTTTGGAATTCACTCAAAAATTCAGACAAAAACATCTCCATTGGCAACACTGGACTTTAAAACGTAAATAATGTTGTTTTTTTACTAATTTAAACATTGTCAAGAAGCAAAACAGAAAGGCATCTGAATTGACAGCCCTGGTCTTGATTACTGTTCTGATGAAGCCTTAATACAGCGGACAGGCAAGGTTTTTCAAATATGCGAAGAATCAGTGACATATTTGTGTCAAATCATCATTCATACATCACCAGGAAAATATCAATTAAGCGTAAAGGTAATGTTTATCAGAAAAATGCAATAAATATTTTTTAGATGAACATTGAATGATAAATTATCGGTCTACTTGGTCACTCAATAGGAACCATCAAGTAACCAAAGTTTTTTAGCAGCGAATTAGGGGTTATCAATTAAAAAAGATGGGGATCAATGAAAAAAATTAACTTTGTCGCCTTTTGTTTGACATTGATCACTAAAAATTCTGAATTTTACAAAAAACGATTTGGCACAAACTAGGGACCGAAGTAACACGAACTTATATTGCAAATTGAACCCTCAAACTAAAACCTTATTCGAGGACGGATTGGATTCTGAAAAAAAAACAATACAAAACTTTTTTATAGAAATGATAGCAGAAAATGTTTAGATTTTCAGGTATTTATGCAGTCTGTACGCGTGATGTATACATACATACATAACCAGTCATCCAGCCAGTCAGCCAGCCAGCCAGCCAGACAGACAGACCATTTTGCAAATGTAAAAATCCTATTTGGACAGTTTTGGTGATGTCTAGAAGATGAACGTAGCAAAGTCACGCCATTCAGGCATTAGAAGAGCGTTGCCAAAAATATCATTCAGTAATATGTACTTAAGACGTCATTAAATATGTGGAAACGAGCATATAGTTTGCGTTCCGGTACACACACAACATTTTGAACTGAATTGTTCTAAGATTTGAGATAAGTGACTTATAGAGTCTCAACGAAAAATCCTACAGAACCCATAATCTCTGCTATTTACAAATAGCAGGACTGCTGAGCCAAATAATTTTGCATCTTGTGGTAGAAGGAATAAGGAAAAATTTAATATTGATTCATTTCAGAATGGCTGCTAGCAACAACTGTTTTCAGATCAATTTTCCCATCAGCGATGGATATAATATGATATTGAGGATATGATTTGTTGAATTTATTTACCATACATAGTTTTGGGAAATTGCAATTCATTGAGAATACAAGATAGCCGCCATAACTGTTACGTTAACTAGTCTATGTCAAAAGCATTTTTTTTTTATGTTGTCTCTAATTTAGAACTTCAGAATTGCCCAGAAACTTCTTTTTATTTTACAATTCAAGATACCCCCTCATGTGAAAGGTCAGGGTTGATGCTTTTATCACAAAATACACAAGTATCTTGAAATTTTCAGCTAAGTGGCTTCACTAAAAACATTGCTGGGTAAAGAACAAGAAAAGAAAAAAAAAAACTTATATAATGGACAACGTGATTATCTGTCTGTAACCACGGACTTTTATACTTGAAAGTAACCATTTTACTGATGAAAATATCTCCTACCTCATTTGAAGCAAAAGACCAATCCATTGTAACGAGCTTTTTTTTAGTTCCTTCGAAAAAAAAAAAAAATTCCAAGAATTTGATCACAGGTAGTCTTCCCTTATCGAAGGTCTGCTTAACGCCACTGTTTCGCCTTTTCAAAGAGCAAACGTATTGCTCAGCTTTTATTTTGCAGCAAGTCATTATAGAGGCAGCACAACCCATCTCTCTCTCTTCTACATCGAAATCTCCTGTACCTCCCATCACGGCAACCTCTGATGACTCAGCCTCTCATGACATCCTCGCACTTTTGCGGGTCTTCCACAAAAGAAATGGTTCCCTTATGATAATATGATTATTGGCAATTGCCACTTCGCTTTACACAATTTCGGCTTACAAAAGGCTCTACGTTCAGATAGAAAGAAAAAGAGGAAAACATTATTCTTTTTTCACGGGGATTGACTTGTAGCACAACAGGTCTGGTTAGTCACTCAATAGAAATCGTCACAAGACCTACGTTTTCTGGTAGCATGTCATGTTGGGGGTGATCAATAAAAATAATTTCTTTCTAATAGAAAAAATCAGTGGATAGTAATTTCTTTCCGCATAAACTTACATTGCAAATTGATCCCCCACCCCACTGAGAGCCTATTTGAGGAGATTTAAAAACAAAAAAAAACAAAACATAGTAAAGAGAAAACGTTAACATTTTCAGAGCTCTACCTCCATCAGTGTGTCCTGTACGCATGATTTATTCATACATAGTCAGCTACACCAACCTAAAAATTAAAGAAAGCTATCTCGATAGTTTTGGTGACAGTTTTGGTTGATGGTTTCTAATATAATGGAAATTCACCTTCTTGAAACCAGTGTCTTTGCTGTCTCCTCTAATTCGTTTTGAAACACCCGAAAAACAAATAGCACACACCCTCGATCATTTGTCTACGGTGATTTTCGGCACGCTCGTCTTAGAGACTGATGCCAATAAGTTTGATTCTCATTGAGCTTCGTGTCAGATTAAGCTAAGTTTGCAGCTAGCATAAAGGAATAGCCAAGTATATTGCTATTGCATTACTAGTAAGAATCGATCCTTATTGAGTTATTGGAAACATAAATTCATATACATTTATATATGTGTTTGGATATAACAGACCTTTAGCAGTTCTGAGCAGAAAAAAAGCAGTCCGTTTATCAGAGAATCTCTAATCGTTCTTTGTGGAAGGCGAATGAAGAAACACTCACCTCGTTTAATTCAACCAAGACCTTATCTTTTTCTCTAAAACAGCCTACATCTTTTCACAATGGAACTCTGTAAGCTAAATGCTCGGCTTTGAGGGAAAGAAGACACCTCTTCTCCGATAAGTCAGAATTCATGTGAAAAACTATTACCTTTTAACTCGAGAGTGGTGATGAAACACATCATTATTATTAACAATGGGTCTGAAAATTTCAGGATTTGTTTCCGAAATATCTAGTGAAAACCGATAAGTTTTGGTCGTGCCTGGAATTTTAACACAGACTTGTTTTCTTTTTTGGAACTAAGAAATTTGCCTGTATTTAGTGTCGAGTTGATGTACACCGGGAATTTAATTTTGAAAGCTAAGCATAATTTGATATTCGCTATAGGCAACTTTAAATTGTCTCCGGTAAGTGAAACCCTAAGACTTTAGAGAAACAAATTTTATCGAGATTTAACGATTTTATAAAAGCTGGAAGCTTGAATTTAAAGATTCTTTAAAATAAAATATAATTAGGAAAGATAGATTAGACTTTGTTCACAGTATCTGATGGCACATTTGCAGATATGACGTAAACTGAACACCTATAAAAAAACTTTTAAATGGGGGGGGAGGGTAAGAAACAATTTTTCCCTGTTATAATAAGGAGTAAGTGCTTAAATTGTCATCACTCTAGCTCCTTTGGTACAGCCTGTACGCGCTACATATAGATAGATAGGCGGGCAAAATTACATGAAAACTGAAGAAACCTTTGCTGGTTTTGCTTGATTAGTTACAGACAACAATAACTTGGGAAAGCAGATTAAAAAAATAATGCCACAAAAAAGTGTTTTCTTCGATGTCCTAAAGTTCAGAACATTATATATGTGTGTAAATAATAAATCACATCTTAATGACGTTGTTTATGCTTTATTTCTTGTTTTGTGTTGATTTTGCATCAATTGTTTCAAACGACTGCGTATAGAATTGATAAAGATCTGCTGCATTAAGAGTCTGGAATGTTGATAAAAGAGACCCAACGTAAAAAACAAACAAACAAACACAGATAATCAAACAAACGAAGCTGGCAACTGAGTTCTCAACTTGGAATTTTCAACTAAATACAAATAATGTACATGAAAAAAACTAACGATGATTTTTCCAAAAGAATTCGGTTCCATAGAAGCTTCACAAACCCTCACGTATATAAGCAGACATGCTCGTTCGTTCGTCCGTTCGTTCGTTCTCTCTCTTTCTCTCTCTCTCTCTCTCTCTCTCTCTATCTACCTATCTGTCTCTCTCTCTCTCTAGATATATATAAATATACATGATTCAGTTCTACTCCTGAAAGATTCCCCATTTTTGGGGTCATGCAAGGGAGGGAGCTACATGAAAATATTCGTTTTTTGTTTATTTTCTTGCATTTTTTATTGCGTTTCTTAGTTTATAAGATTGAAAAAATCATGTTTAAAAAAGGCTCTTGTTAGGGAAGGTCTGTCGTCTGTTTTAGATTTAAGAATAATGTAATTCTGGAGGGGTGCTTGGTTGTTGAATTATATTTAGGGAAGTTTTGGTTGGGAACAATTGATGCAAAATTGCCACAAAACGAGAAATGAAATATAAACAACGTCATTAAGACATGATTTTTATTTATATACATATATAATGATTATATCTATCTATCTATCTATCTATCTATCTATCTATCTATCTATCAATCTCTCTCTCTCTCTCTCTCTCTCTCTCTCTCTCTCTCTATATATATATATATATATATATATATATATATATATATATATATATTCTTCAAGCGAATGATCATTTTCCTGAAGAAGCCAAAACGGGACAGGTACAAAAACGTGTTTGTGTAACGAATCCTTTACTTCATCATATTTTAAGCTCTACCTTAATGTTTAATGATGAATATGTCGAGCGCTTAAAGAAATAAACCGATGTAAATATTTTCCCACGATTACCAAGAAATAAACCAATAACACACACACACACACACACACTCACATATATATATATATATATATATATATATATATATATATATATATATATATATATAATTAAACAATTGTGTCATCCACAGACAGCTGTTTCATTGTATTACAACTCTTTAGAGTGGCTATGGACAATCCATTATCTACGCTTTCATGGCGGAGATTGTTTTAGCAACCACGGTTGCTTGGCAACCAAAGTCGCGTCGGCTGGAGCCATTTTGGGATGGAAAGCTCCTATTTTCCACACGTTAAGCTTGCCTTTGTGTCACATTTTGCTGTGGTGGGACAGCGAATGGGCCGGAGTTTGTGTTATGCTTGGCTGCAATGCGTTAGCCAATGAGGTTATACTGAGGCCGCGTATTGCTACACGCACTGGGAACCTTCGAGTTTCCTTTCTATTACTCGGCTCAGCTGCATGGAATATGGCATCCCGGGGCAGCACTGTTCCATTGCAACGGAACAGGTCGGACTAGTCGTGAAGCCATTTTCTCCTATTTTCTCCGCGTAAAGCCTCAACCTTGTGTCACATTTTGCTCTGGTGGGATAGTAAATAAATAGACCATCCACGAGATAGTATCGACCCAGAGACTGGCATCTTATCTCAGTCCTACGCAGAACTGGACGGTCAGAGTGCTCTACTCCTAAGTTGGGAGGGCTTCTTCAAGCGAATGATCATTTTCCTGAAGAAGCCCAAACGGGACAGGTACAAAAACGTGTTTGTGTAACGAATCCTTTACTTCATCATATTTTAAGCTCTACCTTAATGTTTAATGATGAATATGTCGAGCGCTTAAAGAAATAAACCGATGTAAATATTTTCCCACGATTACCAAGAAATAAACCAATAACACATCGGATATTATATTATATTCCTTATTTGTATTTTGTATATATATATATATATATATATATTGGGGTTCGAAGTTGTTTGTTTTTATGTTTATTATTATTATTATTATTATTATTATTATTATAATTATTATTATTATTATAATTATTATTATTATAATTATTATAATTATTATTATTATTATTATTATTATTATTATTATTATTATTATTATTATTATTATCTCCAATGGGGCAGGGGGGCTGAAAATCTTAAGACGTACTCCTTATTATGTCTAGTTTTTCTTAAATCCTCCTTCCCAAATACGTGGTTCATTTTACTTCGTAACTGTGAATTTCACATCAGATACTGTGAACAAAGTCTAATTCACTAATCATCATTATCATTGAAAAAAAATAAAACAAAAACAAAAACAAAAACAGTTTAATGATTATAATATCTCTTCCCAAAATGATCAAATCATTATATAGCAAGTTTGGAAGATTCTTACAAGAGTCAGTATTACCAGTATGATGGCTGGTAAGTTGTTTTGTATTAGATTGGGGTATTGAAATACTTCTAATATTCTAGTGTAGAGGGAAGATGTACCAATAAGTAGTTGCCGGGAAATAAGGATCTATCTAATGGGCGATTGGCTGGTGGAACATATCTCTGGTTCCTGGCAAGTCTGTGACGACACAAATTAACACTGTAGGGGAAAGGCCAAAAGCCATTTTGAATAAACCCACGTGTTCACCCACGCGAGCCACCATTATGAATATTGAGGTACGAATGATAAAATTATCAGAATGAAGTAAGTTCATTTGACTGGAAATGTAAATGAATGCAGATGTTTTTAGACACGTTTAATAACAGACAAAATAACCAATTAGTCAATAGAAATGGTACATATGTTGCTTAGACTTGAAACGTGTAACATTTGACACATATTAACCAAAATACTGAAACTCTTGGAAAAGTGGCTACGAAAGATAATTAGTTGCTTGAGCTTAATCGAGAGGAAAAGAATTAGTAAGGAGACAATTGGCATATCGAGTCTTGTGCAGTTTTGTTTCCCTATCAATAGGGCCTGATAACTCTTGTCTTCAATAACTGATTGTCATAATAGGCCATGATAGATTATAAAAAAAGCTGTTGATTAGGTGAGGTGAAGGTGAGCTATCGGGGCGAATGAAGTAAGTTCAGTCAGTGTTAAGACACCAGGAAGCTTCTACGGATTCTCAACACAGAGGAAGATTATTGACAAAAGATGATACTCCTTATCTTTTGAGAAATGAGATGATATCATTATATAAAGTTACGTTCGGACTTTTATTCTCATCTTGTTAATTTTTTCAACACATCGTTATAAGACTTTGGAAAAAACAATCTAAGGAAGTGTCTAGTGTTGAGTGATACTGAGATGATGTAAGTTGGGAATTTAATTTGGAATGCTTAGTAAAATTTAATATTCTCTGGAGGCATTTTTAAATTGTCTCTGGTGAGTAAAATGATAAGACTTTGGAGAAACAAATATTGTCAAGATTAAACAAGTTCACGAAAGCCGGAAGCTTGAATTTAAAGATTCATTGGAGTAAAATGAAATTAGGGAAGAGAGATTAGACTTTGTTCACAGTATCAGATATGAAATTCGCAGTTATGAAGTAAATTGAACTCCGACTAAAATGTATTGGGGAACGGGATTTAAGAAAAACTAGACATAATAAGGAGTATGTCTTAAGATTTTCAGCCCCCTGTCCCATTGGAGGGTCCTCTACACGTTATGTATAGATAAATAGATAGAGAGTCAGGCAGGCAGACCCCCCCCCCCAAAAAAGTGAAGACACTATGACTATGTTTGGTGAAAGTTTTCTAATAACATGAGACAAAAATTTCCAAACATGTGCCGTGCCATTTTGGTGTGTCACCAATAATTTCAGGGTGTGTCAGGGAAGCAAATATAATTTTGTATTTTATTTATTTTCAGAAGATATTTTTCTTGAGTTTGTGGAACTTTTCGAACGACGCATTCGACTTGGCTAAGAAAACTCAAGTCATGTGTCACAAATTTAAAAAAAAAATCAGTGCAAATAGATTGGATAGCTCTGCCATGACGTATGGGTACTGCCTATACCATTAAGAACACTGGGTATAGTCTTGAAGCTTTCTACAAAATGTTGGAAGAGCTAAAGGACCAAAAGAGAATTGAGACGGATCAGCAAGAATTCACAACCAAACGGCACTATTCATCTTTGAGGAAAATAGCGAGTGTTTTTTCTTTCGTCGTAATAATAATAATAATAATAATAATAATAATAATAATAATAATAATAATAATAATAATAATAATAATAATAATAATAATAATAATAATAATAATGTGCAATTATGGTAATGCACAAAGAAAGGCTCGCAATGGCAGAAGGAATCGAACTCCCTGACAACAGGAAGATTAGAGCACTGACTGCACAAGGCCAATACAAATACCTGGGAGTTCTCGAATGTGACACAATAAAACGGGAAGATATGAGGAAAAGAATAAAGAGAGAATACCTTAGGAAGATAAGGAAAATATTACAGACCAAATTAAACAGCAGGAATCTTATAAAAGAAATGAACACATGGGCTTTATTGGTAGAAAGATACACAGGACCATTACTAGGATGGACAAAGGAAGAACTCCAATCAATGGACCGACGAACAAGGAAGCTTACACCCCAGAGATGACATGGGTTGGCTATACGTAAAGAGAAAAGAAGGTGGCAGTGGGCTGATCAGCATAGAGGACTGTGTCCTGAGAGCCAAAACAGGTCTAGAAAAGTACGTGCGAACAAACAGTGAAGACATCGTAAAGAGTGCACAAAGCAGCGCTACGAACTAGAAAAAAGTAGAAAACAATGGAACAGCACAGCAAATGAGGAAAGAAAAATGAGAAAAGAAAAAATTGTATGGAGAATCTTAAAGACAGATACAATATGTGGCAGACAAGAAATCATGGACATGGCTACGGAAAGGAAACTTGAAGAGAGAAACGGAATCGCTCATCATGGCAGCTCAAAAGAATCAGGACAAATCATATAAAAACTAAAATCGACAGAACACAGACAAACAGCAAATGCCGCCTGAGCAGTGAAAGAGATGAGACCGTAATCCACATAACTAGTGAATGTAGTCAAGTCGCCCAGAAGGACTATAAGCACAGACACGATAGAGTAGCAACGGTGATATACTGGGAACTGAGTAAACGAATGGGATTCAACAATACAGAAAAGTGGTACCAGCACAAACCGTAGATAGCGCTGGAGAATGGAAACCACAAACTACTCTGAGCCTTTGACATCCAAACTGACAACCTCATCTAGGCGAGAAGACCGAACTCGGTGATCGTAGACAAGAAGAGGAAAACCTGCCAAATAATAGACGTGACTGTGCCTGCAGAGCATAGAGTAAAAAGGGACGAGAGTAAAAACTGAAAAAATACCATTTGGCATGAAAAACGAAGAAAGTGTGGAACATAAAAGTCAGGGTAGTACCAGTAATAATATGCACACAAGGAACTGTTCCAAAAGCATTAAGGGCGAGGATAAAAAGAAGGATTGAGACTGTACAGACCACAGCACTGCTAGGAACTGCACGGATATTGCGGAGAGTGCTACAAATATAATATCTACGACCTTAACTGTTAGCAGTGGCCTAAAAGACTGGGAAGGAGAAAAAAAAAACAAAAAAAACAACAAACCATATGGTAGCAGATGAGGGATAGTTGAGGGACGGATGAGATGTTGGCTGAAGACTTGAGGAGACTTACTGTCACTCAGCCTTTAGTAATGACCACAGGGCAACCGGTGTGGAACTGTAAACTGCAGTATTGATGTGGACTGTGAGAGTTTGGACAAAATTCTCCGTCATAGTTCATAACATCTGAACCCAAGGAAGACATCTCTGGGCAACAAATTACATCGCTTAAGTCTAATGTTGTATTGCGCTCATAGATGTTTATTGCAAATCAACAGAGACAAGGAGACTGAGCTGAATTTTTCACTCGTGTTAATCAACCACACCCATCATTGATTTCTGATTTTGGACATTAACAGTTTCATAGGCCAAAGTACGCCATGCGCGACAGTTGGTGAAATATTTGATTAAGTTTCTATTGAGTGGAAAATCTTTTCGAATTAAGATAGGATACGTATTGTTGTGTGTTGTGTTGCTCATTTCTCCCTTTACTAAATAAAAAAAAGAATCACACACGCAATTGAAGGGAGATAAGTGACTGTAACGACTTGTAGGTATCAGTAGTGAAAGACTTATTACATTGAAATGAATTTTGTCCAATTGTTGCTTGTACTATTCTCCTTTGAAAGGTTCATATTGCATCCGTCCGATATTTATTACATTCAGAATAGTTGTAATGACAGACTCATCTGTTCAATCATCTGTGTATTGAGCAGAAATGATTCTGCTTCTACAGGCCAATAAGTCGACTCAACTGCATCTACACATTTTTTTTCTGCAGTAATCACCATCCGCATCACCAAAACGCTAGATGGAAACCAACCCCGAGAACAAGCTGAATTCGGAAGATGCTACTCGACCATTGACAATCTCCATTCAGTAAATCAACTAAATAAAAATGCAGCTGAATATAAAATGCCTCTTGCAGTAGCATTTTCAACTTTTAAAAAAGAGTAAGACAAGGAGACATCAGCTCACCCGAACTTTCCATAGCCTGTCTTGAGATGATCTTCAGAAACCTTGACTGGCGAAATGTAGGAATCTGAATAGACAGCAAATACCTAAGTGACCTCAGATTCACTGACTACATCTTCCTTTTTACAAAAAAATCTTCACGATCTCCAAGTAATGCAAAACGAACTGAACGAAGAGAGCATTAAAGTTAAACTAGACATAAACTCCAGTAAAACAAATGTCACGTTCAACAAACGCGAAAAAGACACAAAAACCCAAATCGAAACGCAGACTTGACATGAGTAGACAACTGCATCTACATCGGACAACGAATCTCTATGAAACCCGGAAAAGGAGAAGAAATCAAGCGAAGACTCACCCTAGCGATCTTACAGTAAAGCAAGCTCAACATTTAAGAACAAGGAAATCTCCTTCGTTTTGAAAAGATGGATCTACCACCAATGCCCTCTCCCGATAGTCACCTATGGAGCTGAAACGACATGGAATCTAACCAAAAGATTGAACTTCGATCTAGAAACAAAGTGCATATCAAAGAATCATGCCCAACATCACACGAGGAGATCACAAAAAACAGTGCAGTATATTACAGAAAAAAAAAACCATCCATCAGGGAACTCAAATGGCTATGGGCTGGTCATGTTGCAAGAATGTCAGCCAACCACTGGACATCACGTCTCACAACATGGATCCCCAGAGTTCATATGCGAAATTGTGGCCGGCCAAATAGAAGATGACGTGACGGAATAGACAAGTTCAGAAAGTATTGGCTCTGCGACGCTCATGATAGAGGAGACTGACGAATCCTGGGGAAGGTCTCTGTCCAACAACGGACGCTAAAAAGTTGCTGCTTATGATGATTCTGGACATTTATTGAGAAATGATTTGCCAAATGGAGCTAGCTGTATGATATATTGTACAAACTTCGTGCGAGAAACATTATGTAAAGTACATAATATCTTATATCCATTTGATACTAAATAGTAAAATATATTATCAATGACCTTGAAATGGCCGATAGGGGTTGAATGATTTATAGTCGGTTGAATATGAGTCTGTTCCAATCTTCAGGGTCGAATTAATAGGCAAATACATTGATTTTTGTATTAAAGTTTTGTACTGAGTTGGTAATTATTTTCTTTCGATTTAAACATACACGATTCCAAATGCAACCATCTTGGGAAATGGCCATCACGATCATGAAATAATTAATTTTAGTTGGATTCATTGAAATATCAAGCTGATATACCTAAGGTAAAACCTCTGAAAATTAAGTAATTTTGTCCAGCGTGTAACACTTCACCTTATGTTGCGCTAAGGGAACGTACAATTAAAAATATTACTATTTCCTCTGAAAGGTCGACAGGATAGGGAATATTCAAATTATTAAATTTATTTACAAAGAAATGTTTTCTTCGAGGTCCTGAAAGTTCAGAGGAATTACTGGCACGGTCTAGTATTTCTTTTAGAATTTATTAGAAATAATTACGAAAATATTTGAGTACTAAAGATTCCTACAAAGCAGAGGTAGCTTAAGGTATGAGATTAGGTCTAGTTTAGTCCCATCTGATCATGGTAGGATGAGCTTAGAAATTAAAAATTTACCAAAAACTAGAACCCCCACCCAAATAAAGTCCAAAATAGGGATCTGAGTAAATCGGATCATTCGCCTGAAGAAGCCCCAAAAGGGCAGAGACATAAACGTGTCTGTGTAGCAAATCCATTATTTTATATATATATATATATATATATATATATATATATATATATATATATATATATATACCATCATACATCGAAATTGACGGGAGAGTCCATCGGAGAGTAAGAGTTTATAGTATGTAAAAATCAGAGGAGAATGAAGAGGTGATCTGGGCAAAGAAAAATTGAATTTTTTGAAGTGTGAAGAAGAGAACAGGCGGAGGAAGCCGTGTCTGTGTCTTCTTAAAAAGTTGGAAAATTCCCAAACTGACGGCTGAGATCTTGGCTTGAAGCGAACGGATTATTATTGATTTTAAACTGATGTCTTGTGAGAGGAAGTCTGGACTTTTACAAAGTTAACATTTAATGAGCAGACACACTTTTTAGTAGTAATGTGATGACAGTGGTTTTTTTTTCTGTTGATGACATCGTTATGGGAAAAGTTTTGGAAGCCAACAACTTTCGCAAAGTTCCACTTCAGAAAGTCTTTATTAGACGTGGCGTCTGAAACATCGAAAGTCCCTTGTAGAATGTTCCTCCGGGATTAAGAATATCTTCATGTTCTATAAATGATAAGTAAGGTTTGTGTGTATAATTACACATTACAACTCTGCTCTGCTTGTTGCATGTTCAGTATCGTTAGCTCAAAACATTCTTCTCCGGAAGCCCAGAAGAAGTCCAAATATTAGACGAAAGTTTAGCTACCAATAAAGAACTCAAGACTAATCAGCCTCAAGTCTTTTCTTTTCCTAATTTTCAACTTTCTTCGAATCATCTTGTCGGATCTATATCCACTTTTCTAACATATGTATATATATGTATGTGTGTATGCATGAATGTGTATGTCTATGGGATATCTTGCCAGAAACCTTTCTTTCATACACGTTCTTTTGTTGGTCCAAATTTCTCTATTTTTCAAATGATATTCTCTTTCACTGGTTAAAAGGTGCAAATGAAGTTTCTAAAATTCATGGTGTATTTTTTTAAATTTATTATTATTATTATTATTATTATTATTATTATTATTATTATTATTATTATTATTATTATTATTATTATTATTATTATTAAAATTAGTTTTCTTTGAAATCGCACGGCTGGGTCAATCAAGAAATTAAATAGAACTTCAACTAACAGACGAAAATGACGGAACCAGCATGCGGCGCCAAGTATTGTTGAAACTATAATTGAAACAGCTCTGCGACTCCCAAGTGGACGAACCTTGAGAAAGACCAGTGATACTTAAAAGAAGTTGGAAGATCAAAAAGAAAATAAAAAAAGCTGGGATGAAAAACATCATGAATTCTGGGTCTTCATTCCTTTAAACCAGCAATAGAGAATACCATTAGAGAACTGGATAAATTTGAACCGACAAAAAATGTTGATATTATTATTCACACACACACACACAAACACGCACACACACATATACACGCATATATTTACATATATACATATAAGTAAATCTTAGTTTAAAAAGTGCTCAAAACCACCGGTAGAGCGATTATAAAATGAGTAAAAGATTTTTCAATGGTTCATTACAGATTGTGGTTTCTGTTTCACATGAAAAAAAGGTCATTTGAAATTTTTTAGAAAGTGAAATAGAATGCACAATTGGTAATGAACCACTGAAAAAATCTTTACTCATTATATGCATATTGAGAAAGATTTGTCATTGTCATTACAAATTTGGTACTCAATATTAGGGAAATAGAGTCAAGTGAACTTTCCATTTTTTACTGCTTAAAAGATAAATTTAATTCGTCGAATTTTATGTAGTCCCTAAGTATCCACAACTATGTGCTAAGCAAGCCATCCTTAATCCACCCAGTGTTATTTCGACGTGTTATATCATAGATATTAAAAAAAAATTGTTTTTAGATCTTGGTGCATGTAATTTAGTTATATTTTTTTCATTCATATTTGTGATTTCATTCTTACTATGACGTCCCTGGCCTGTTTTACAACAGGAAAAAATGTATACATATATATGAACTATTGTGTCATCCACAGACAGCCGTTTCGTTGTATTACAACTCTTCAGTGAGGCTATAGACTATCCATTATCCCACCCATTACCACGAGGCAGGATCGAAACCTTAGCTTCGGACCCGAAGGCTGGTATCCTCCCTCTACTCCAAGGTTGAATTTAAGCGATATATTTATTCATCGTATATATTCCTCATCCACCAGAGTTCTCCATTCCATGCTGGAAGAGCATTGCATTACATTCATCTGCTCCCTCAGGGTTAGATTTCACTTTCACATGACCTGTCTGCCCATTTTTCATATATGGAGGGACAGATGAAAAACGGGTAGACAGGTCATGTGAAAGTGAAATAAAACACTGGGGGAGCAGATAAAAGTAGAAAGATGTACTTCCTATTACAAAATACACCACAAGAAGCTGATACATGCTGATAAAAAAGTGTCTGAAACATTCCAAGTAATCTATAACACTGGAGTATAAAAAAGATTTCATTTTATTTCACACACACACACACACACACACACACACACATATATATATATATATATATATATATATATATATATGTATATCCTCTTGATAATTTGTTGAAACCGGTCTGAGTACATTTATGTGAGCTTATACGAGGAATAATACATTTTGTTTTTCCAAAATATCCAAAAGTTATAAAATATCAGATAATCTCATTCGAATTAAGTGCCTTACTCGGGAAATCTTGAATTGAATGCATATAACAGTGCATTTTTTAAAATTTTAAACCGTTATGCGTTTTTTAATAGAATAAAGTAATATTCAACTATTTTCATGAATTATACCATTGTAAAACCCTATTCATTTAAGCTAAACGTTTTCTTTTTGCTATTCATTCTGGTTTATTTGAGGTTTTCAAGCGAATTCGGGTAATTCTAATGCATGAGTTGAAATTACAATGCAAAGCGGTGGAAACTGCTCGCAATATCAATCAACTATTTGGCCAGGGGACCGCCAATGAACGTGTTCAGAAAAATTCGAAACAAAATGGAAGACTTGGAGGTGTAGACGTCCCTCCGAGATTGACGATATCCAATGAGGGACATTATTGAGATAGACCCACGCAAACCAACACAAGTAGTCGCAGAGGAACTAAACGTTGACCATTCAACAATTATTAGACATTTGTAGAAAACTGGAACAGCAAAAAAAGCGCAAATGACTCTGAATAAAAAGACAAAAAAAGACCAGCCTGTCGCACAAACGACCCTGGAGAAATTGAACGAACTAGGTTAGGAAACTCTATCGCACCCAGACCACTCACTAGACCTTTCAAACAATTCTATCACTTCTGGTAAGGGGAGGTCTTGAACAACCAGTCATCAGCTCAAAAGTAGAGAGTGATGCAACTACCGTTAGCTTCGCCGGAACGATGTCCAATTTGGCATCAAACCGCCATGTGGGGGGAGGGGGGGCTTCACTCCACTGTTTCGCATCAGAGTTGTCCTTCTCTTAGACTGGTTGCCAATCCAAGTCTAGAGAACCTAATCTGCTCTATTTTACTTTAGCTTGGTAGTTATAAATGGATATAAGCCTTTCCCAGGTCACTACCGCAGAGTGAAGATAAACGGCCCCAATGAGAGGATAACACCCTTCAGGCTTAGAGAATAAGATTTAATGAACAGATTAGAAGTGGAAACTATTTACATTTTAGTCAATGATTCTTGAACGAAATCAAGTGAATAAAAAGTGATTGCGTGGAAAACTTGTCTAAAAATCTAGAACTTCGATTTGGGGAACTTCTAGTTACGCATTTATGGCTTTGGACGGTAGTTTTCTACACTATTGCAACTTTTGTAACGAACAAATGAGCCATGCAGACATAGCTCCCTTGAGCTGTGCGTGGACACGTATTGCAACCAGCGCACAAAAGGAAGTAATGTATGCACATTGAGTATCGAGATAATTTGTCAACTAGCTTTGTAATTGAATGAATTTTCATTTGACCATTTGCTGCAAATGGAAAATTATTAGTGTCATTTATTTCGGTATAAGGATTAAGGAACGCTGACCGATTAGAAAGTAGTTCAAAGTATAGAATAACATCTCAGTTAATAGAAACCGTCAAGTGATTGACAGCGTGCAGTGTTGGGGATGATCAATCGAACCGTTGGGAAAAGGGGTGATCAAGGAACAACTTATTTCTCTCGCCTTTTGTTCAATCACTAAAATGTCCGAGTTTAAAAACAAAGAGGAAAAAATTAGAGATGAATGAAGAGACAGACCTGCAAACTGAGAAGTATGCAACGTGCGCATAAGAGAATCATGTTCGACCTTACATGAAGCGATCACAAGACAGTACAGTATATAAGGAAGAAAATGGGTGTCCGTGACATCATAGAAACTATTAAAAACACTCAAATGGCAATGGGTGGGCCATGTTGCAAGAATGAAAGACGACCGATGGACATCACATCTCACAACATAGATCCCCAGAGATCACATGCGAAACTGGGGCCGACAGAACACAAGATTGAGAGATGAACTGGACAGATTCAGGAAATACTGGCTCTGCGACGCCCACGATAGAGAATTATGGTGAATCCTAGGGAAGGTCTATGTCCAACGACGGACATTAAAATACTGATAATGATGATAAATGATGACGTGAGGTTCATTCAATACGTCCCTAGTGATAGATAAATATGATCACATAGATAGATAGATAGATAGATAGATAGAGAGAGAGAGAGAGAGAGAGAGAGAGAGAGAGAGAGATGTGAACAGGCTGTGATAAATACATAGATAGATATTAATAGGCTGACACAGATGGATATGATCACAGAGAGGGAGAAAATGCAAAACTCGGCAAAGCAGACCACTATATTTATCTAGGACAACGAATCTCCATGAGATCTTCAAACGAGGAGGAAATTAAGCGAAGAATCACTTTTGGATAGCGAGCCTTCGGCAGAGCAACCTCAACTTTCAAGAATCAGATGATCCCAATAATCCAATAAACATCAGAACTCTGTAATTTGTAAAGCCATTAGTTATCTTGTAAGTTTCGATAAAATCTCATCTTTCATCATCAGTCTTTCAACGTCCGTCGTTGGACACAAACCTTCCCCAGGATTCGCCACACTTCTCTATCATAGGCGTTGCAGATCCAGTACTTTCTGAATTTGTCCAGCTCGTCTCTCCATTTAATATTCTGCAGGCCTCGTTTGCGCATGTGATCTCAGGGGATCCATGTCGGGAGTCGTGATATCCATCGGTTGCAACATGGCCAGACCACCGCCATTTGAAATTTTTAATGGATTCTATCATGTCCCTGACTCTTGTCTTTTCTCGGGTGTACTGTGCTGTCTTGCGGTATCTCCATGTGAGGCCCGGCATAATTCTTTCATGTGCACGTTGCATGGTTCTCAATTTGCGGATCTGTCTCTTGGTTAGATTCTCATCTTTACCTCCTCTCAAACACTGGAGTACCTACGTGGGGCGGGTGACTCCATCAGAGGGGTGACATCATGATGTTTCAGCAGAAAATTCAATCACTACTTCTGGCACTATTTTGCAGCGATTATAGCAAACCTTCAGATATTTTCCAGCCATTATGGACGAATCTAGTAATTTTCAACTATTAAAAGTGGCCATTTAAAGTCTAACAGTCTTTCTTTTTTTTTTTGCACGTTTTGACGTTTTTTTCTTTTTTTTCAAGGTTGTGTGAACGCAACACTGGTGATGACATTCTGAGTCACCGCCTCAGATGAGACCAACCCAAAGTAGTCATGCATAACCTTTTTAGTCTATATTAATAACCCAAGTTTATAGAAAGAAATTACCACAAATTTTTGCATATTATGACAACTAAAACTTAAAAGCAATATTGCAGATGGGTTATTGAAAGACCTGATCTAAGATCCGCTTCTTGCCTCTATCTGAGCAAGTAAGCAGTGATCAAAATTCTGGAGTGGGAAGCTGTAGTAATCCAAGGAACTCAAGTTAGGCCCATTATCCGTTTTTATTTTGCTGAACTACATCCGTCATGACCAGCGAGTAACACTGGTTTTGTTGATCAATTGAAACCAAAGAATTTAATCTGCTGCCTGCACACGTTGTGGGGCGGTGGGTGACGGTGGGTGACGGTGAATGTAGCGGTCGTCAGTCTCAGTAAGTAAAAATGTTTTTTTTTCTCTCTACTTTCAATCTCGTTTCTGGAATCCAGCGTGTCATGTAACTAGAGCAACAATTGGCTGAGGCAGACGATTTCTGATTGGTTGGTCAATCTTACTCCAGCTCCTTTTCCCTTTGTTTAGGTATATATGAATCTCTTTTTGTTTTCTGCCTTTGATTATTTTCATCATTATTATCATTCAGAATGTTTCATCGTTACTTATAGAACTCAACCCAACATTTTAGCTATATACGGTGTCGACCATCTTGGTAGAATAATATCAACGAAAACTCTCGAGGTGTGTACACTTGATTTTTGAATAGCTGGTAAGTAAACTTTCAAGTGCTTCTTATTTTCCTTTTGTTTGTATCATAAAACACACACACATACACTCACACACACACACACACACACACACACACACACACGTACACACACACAGAGGCCCCCAAGAGACTCATGTACGCACACACACCCAGTCCATTGCATATACATGCGCGTACAAAAACACACGTACACACGTACACGAATACACACATACGCACATGTATACATATATTAGAAACCGTCAACTAAAACTGTCAACCAAGGCTTCTCTCTATTTTTAATTAGGTCTAGTAGGCTTGCTGGCTAGCTATCAACTGAAAATTAAAACACATATTCTTTATTATGTCAGCAAAAAATATTTTTACACCTATGATAGATTTCCAGTGAAGGGTTCAGTTTACAATGTAAGTTCATGCTAAACTGAGACGTATTTTGTGCCCACTTGTTTTTTTCCCCAATTCAGTCTATTTAGTGATCCCTGCCCAACAAAAGGCGAGAGAAGTAACTTATTTGTTGATCACCCCCTTTTTTTATTCATTGGTCACCCTCAACACAGCATACCACCAAAAACCGTTTATCCCTTGACAGTTTGTATTGATTGACTAACCAGACCTGTTTATTCTCTCTGATCATTTGCAATTTCATCATTTTTTTAAAACTGATAATGGAATAATGTACATGGATATTTTCTTTTGTGTAAAACTGAATTTTATGGTGGATCCATGAACATTTATTCTCTTTGGTGATGGCGTCGACAAAGGTATGCGCTCTCTGAGTGCTTCCTAGTTTCAGAATTACGTAGTTTTATCACAATCGACGGGTTGATTGTTACAGAAAGGAAGTATCTACATATCAGGCTATAGACTTATTGAATCAACCTCATTTTTACGCATATAAACATATTTTTCACAATCATCCTAACGACTAGACTGCCACCTATCTCTCTTTCTATCTATTTATATATCTCTTCATATCTATCTATCTATCTATCTATCTATCTATCTATCTATCTCTGTTTCTCTCTCTCTCACTCTTTCTCTGTGATCATATCTATCTATCTATTTATCCGTGTCAGTCTGTTCACATCTATCTATGTCTGTTCCCCTCTCTCTCTCTCTCTCTGATCATATCCATCTGTGTCAGCCTATTCATATCTATCTATGTATTTATCACAGCCTGTTCACATCTATCTGTTTCTGTTTCTCTCTCTCTCTCTCTTAGTCTGTCTGTCTGTCTGTCTGTCTGTCTGTCTGTCTGTCTGTCTGTCTGTCTGTCTCTCTCTCTCTCTCTCTCTCTCTCTCTCTCTCTCTCTATATATATATATATATATATATATATCTCAATGTGATCATATCTATCTATCACTAGGGACTTATTGAATGAACCTCATGTCATCATTTATCATCATTATCAGTATTTTAATGTCCGTCGTTGGACATAGACCTCCCCTAGGATTCACCACAATTCTCTATCGTGGGTGTCGTAGAGCCAGTATTTCCTGAATCTGTCCAGTTCATCTCTCCATCTTGTGTTCTGTCTGCCTCGGTTTTCGCCTGTGATCTCTGGGGATCCATGTTGTGAGATGTGATGTCCATCGGTCGTCTGTCATTCTTGCAACATGACCTACCCATTGCCATTTGAGTGTTTTTAATAGTTTCTATGATGTCACGGACACCCGTTTTCTTCCTTATATACTGTACAGTCTTGTGATCTCTTCATGTAAGGTCGAACATGATTCTCTTATGCGCACGTTGCATACTTCTCAGTTTGCAGGTCTGTCTCTGGGTTAGGTTCGATGTTTCAGCTCCATAAGTGACTGTCGGGAGAATGCATTGGTTGTCTACTCTCCTTTTTATGATTATTGGGATCATCTCGTTTTTGAAAGTTGAGCTTGCTCTGCCGAAGGCTTGCCATCCCAGAGTGATTCTTCGCTTGATTTCCTCCTCTTTTTAAGGTCTCATGGAGATTTGTTGTCCTAGGTAGATGTAGTGGTCTACTTTGCCGAGTTTTGCATTTTCTATCTTGACAGTTATGTTTTTATTCTCAATATGATTATCGCACAATCATCTTTACAATCATCCTAACGATTTGACTGCCCTCTCTCTTTCTCTCTTTCTCCATCTTTCTATCCATCTATCTCTATATATCTATTCGTATCTATCTATCTATCTTATTCAGTCGGTTCATTTCTATCCATCTATCTATCCATCTATCTATTTATCTATGTATTCATCTATTTATCTAAGTCATTAGCTTGACCTTGATCCAAAGTTTAACAAATATCCAGGTTAATTGAACGTTCACCCGCGAATACAAGAGCAACACCAATTTTAATGGCGCCCAGGAAACTGCGTTGCCCATGTCAAAATACCAATGGAGGCGGTATGTTTGCTTGAAAAGCGAGTGCATTCACACCGAGTCCAAAGTTAATCAGACACGCTACAACCGAAAATTCAACTAGGTTATTTTGACCCAGGGTTATGCATGAAATCGTTCACCATACTGACAATCCCCGCAAATACAAATGTCTATCGGATAGATATTTTATCTTCCTCTCTCTTCATTAAAAAAAAAAAAATACCATAGCTCATTTATTACGTACCGAATACCCTGCGTTATTCAGACTAGAGAGTAGCTATACGTAGCCTTGAATTTTAGTTATCATGGAACATTATTGGATTCCCAGTTAGAAGTTATTTTTTTTTACCTCATTAATGGTATTTCTTTCCACTGCGTTTGTAACAGCCCTGTGTCTGAGATATTCTCAGTGCATTTTTTGGAATATTTACAATGCATTGTTTAGAAAGAGAAGATTAACATACACACATTATCTTGAATATATATTATAGTCAACCTTCTTTGGGCACGCGCTGCATTTGGTTATCGTTTAAAGTCGCTTTTCTTTTACATTTACTCAGTAAGAATAAATCAACTTGAACCTTTCCCTACGGACCGGTCAGATCTGCCAGACCAAACACGTGCGTTTGTTTACAAGCGAATATAATAAGACCTATTGGCCATAGAGGGTTACACCCAATTCAATTATCTGGAGCAATGAAGTCAGCTGTAGTGGACATAGCCAACAAAAACGTAAAACTGAAAAAAAAAAAAAACGCTAATAATTTAGCGGACGCAAAGACAACCGCTCAGCGCTAACTTTTATGAAATGAATTCAGATTCGGTTCTCGTTTTGTTGCTTTTAAACCCTTAAAAAACAGATCTAGACAGATGGATTTTTTTATATGTTGTAGGTTAGATATACTGTTTTAAATAAACAGTATGTTGAATGAAAACTAATATTCAATTTCATTCCTTCATTTAATTATCTATGTACACCTTGATCATCATCTGATATTCGCATGCTATACCATTTTTGGAAAGCTCTGTCTCTTCAAGACTGTTTTTTTGCGGGGGTTTTTATAGAAAAAGAAATTTGAAATGTTGTAGCTTGGACATAGAGCTTTAAATAATCTTTATGCTTAATGTAAACTAATGTTTAATTCTATTTGTTCGTTTAATCATTTATTCACACCTTGTTCATCACCTGATATGCTATGTATTTTTGGCAAGCTCTATGTCTGATCAAAAGCATAATAGAGCTCTGTGGGTTTGTTTTCAAGAGCAAAATACCGAATAGAAGCTAAATTTACGTAATGAAAGTTAGCACTGAGCGATTATTTTTGCGTTTGTTGAATTTTTATCAGTTTATCAGTTTAGGCTTTTCGTTAGATCTATCTATCACTGTTTTATGAAGCAGCGTTGTTTTCCGAAATTAGCAATTTATTTTTCATTCCTTACTAATAGATGATCGAATTTCGATTCTATGACCACCAGTCATAGACTTTGGAATATTCAGAATGCCGTGTTGACAATTCTTGACACTTTTGACAAATTTGAAACTTACTGGTTACACAAAGAAGCTTAGGGATTAGAAAGTAGCTGTAGAGCCAAAAGCGTTAGATACTCTGGTTCTCGTCTGACCATCGAAGTTGAGCAACTGGGGATCATATAATGAGCCTCTTTCGACGTCTCTGTTAGTCCCCTTGGGAGTATTCCAATCTCCACACTACGCTCGATTACACGAGCTGACACTTCCCGGGTGGCTATAAAGAATTTGCAGAATGCGGAACACTACCATTCGCCAACCAATCCTTACTTATAGGTTGGGGTTTAGGAATAGTTGTAACCAAATGAAGGTCACAATTCCAATAATGTCTAAAATAATCCAATTACTTAATTCCTGAGCTTCAGACAAAGGTCTAAACGAGTGATACAAGGGCTAAGCTTTCTCCTATCTCATTTGTTTTGCTTTGACCTTGACCACAAATTAGTAATGAGTTGCACTAAATGTTTATTAAAAGTACTTGCATGCCTTAGCGAGAAGTTAGTCGCTATAAAAAGATAAAGGAAAACAGCGGTGTCACATATAGAATGAATTATGATTTTTAGTAAACAACATGGAAAATAGTAGTATTTAAATTATGTTTATCATATTATAATAATAAAGTATTTAAGATACCGAAGAAACAGCAAAACAAAAATGGATTTGTACATTCGAATAATAAGAAAGGATATGAACAAAAGTCGAAACATGTTAGTATAATAAACTTGATTCAAATACTACAATTTTTCTCATTGTTCACTTCTTAATATTATCTACAGACTCATCAAATGAATTATAATAGTAGACACTGCTTAGAAATGCTAGTTGAACAGATACATAAAAAATGCATGAGTATCCAGTGGGGCCTGATCTGGAGTATTTATCCATTCGAGCCATTATATGATATATATATATATATATATATATATATATATATATATATATATATATATATATATATATATATATTTGGAATACTACGTAATATCCGATGTGTGATGGGTTTATTTCAAAAAGCGCTCGATCCATTCAACATTAAACTTTAGGTTGAACTAGAGTAAAGATTAAAATATGATGAAGTAATGATTCGCTGCACAAACGCGTTTATGTTTCTGCCTGCTTGGGCTTCTTCAGGCGAATGATTCGGTTTAATTTAAATTCTGATTCGGGACATTTTATTGAGGGGGTCTATGTTTCCAGGCTGTAGGATCTTCTCTTCTATTTATGAATCTTTTTTTTGTTCAGTGGTTGGTCCTCATTTGTTATGTTTTTCTGCTTTATTCAATGGGGATACTGTGCTTTTTAGTTACTATGAATTATACACTAGGAGGATATTTCATTGGCATTTTCGTTATCAGTATGTTATTAAACCATCAGTTCTTTGTGGTATGTTTCTTCTTTGAGAGTATTTTATTCTCACATAAATCTGTTTCCAGTGTTAGGGTACACTTTTATATGATATTAGTTATCAATTTGATTATTCTGGGTTCGGTCAGTTCCAATACGTTTAAGATAATTATGGCGATTGTGTTGTTTTCTAAAGCAGCTGTAGGTCTAAAATGATGATATTGTTCATAGTAATAACAAAAGGAATAAGATAGCTATGGTGGTTGACTTTTAATAAATCTATACATGGGGTATTGAATTATGTTTTTTGATAGAAATTTTGAGTGATGCTAGCGTTTTAACGCTACTTCATTTTCTCTGTTTCGTAATTCTGCATTTTTCTTTTCGTTCTATGGGCAAAAGTGAGGATTTCTAACTTCTGATCTAAGCATAGGTAACATGGGGTTGCAATATTCTGGCATATATGTGTTTGTTTCAATATTTCCCATTTTACTGTTGATCTGGGTTTGCTTCTAATTAGTCTCCAATAATATGTTGACAGTGATGAACTGTTTTTTTATTTTTCGTTTGTAAATGATGATAACTCCATGCTAACTATATCTGAATGTAAGAATAAAAATTACTACCTTCACTAAGATGACAGACTTACTAAGAAAGAAAAATGAGGTAGCTGTCAAGAGTTGGCATATCTCGAAATTTCTGAACCTAATTCAAAGTCCCATAGACAGGCATACCAAAATCTACCACCACAGTTACATAATAATAATAATAATAATAATAATAATAATAATAATAATAATAATAATAATAATAATAATAATTTGCAATCTCACACCAGTTGCCTGGTGGTAACCGCTGGACGTTGAGTGACAGCAAGTCTCCTCAAGTCTCCAGCCCTTCTCTCCTAGTACTCATAGGTCACAGTAATACTGCAGTTTACAGTTTCTCACCGGTTGCCCAGTGGTCATTGCTGAAGGCTGAGTGACAATAAGTCTCCTCAGGTCTTCAGCCAACATCTCTTCTCTCTTTCGCCTATCATGCGATGATTTCATTGAAACGATCTCAGCTCTCAGTTTCTTTTCTAAAAAGAAAATCTCATAGAAATTCAAATATATCTGTGAGTTTTTTTCTCCACAGGGATTAATTAGTAGTTGATACAAATCTAAGTTCAGAAGCTGGTGCTTAGTCTGTATCTCTTACTTAATGTCGAAGGTGTGGTTTTCCATGAGACCCTCAAAAGGAGAAAAAATCAATTTCCTCAGTATCTGCGCAGTTCCTAGCAGTGCTGTGGTTTGTACAGTCTCAATCCTTCCCCTTATCCCGATCTCCTCCAGTCTCGCCTTCAGTGTTTTTGGGACAGTTCCCAGGGCACCCACTATGACTGGCACTACCCTTGCTTTCATGTTCCACATCTTCAGTTCTCTCGCTAGGTCCTGGTATTTTTCCTGTTTTTCACTCTCCTTCATCTTTACTCTATGGTCTGCAGGTACAGCCATGTCTACTATTTGACAGGTCTTCCTCTTCTTCTTGTCTACAAAAACCAAGTCTGGTCTTCTTGCTTGGATGGGGTGGTCGGTTTGGATGTCAAAGTCCCATTATTATTATTATTATTATTATTATTATTATTATTATTATTATTATTATTATTATTATTATTATTATTATTATTATATCCCTTACCTCTATAAGCACAATTTGATCCTTTAAGACAAATCACTATATCTTTTCATGATTATCTTGGATATATTGAAGCTAATCCACTAAAAATATTGAGAGAATTAAACATAAACAAATAACACCATGTAAAAATGAATCCTAAAACTAACAGACAGATGACAATGATATGATATATCTCCTGTAACTAAAGCAGTCCCACTTAAATGATTGATCACCAATGCAACTTGGAAAAAGTGTCGAAAAAACTCCCAGTATAACTAACATAATATATACTAGCGGCCATAAGCATATTGATCAAAACCTCTTTTCCCCATCTGGCGATAAATAAACAAACAGATATGAAAATATTTATTAAAAAGAAAAATTAATAGTAAAACACCGCAAAAAATACCATCTGATAAATTAACCAGAATAATATCTATAACGATTTAAAAACCCACACACCAATAACGTATCTACAAAAATATTGCGAAAAATGAAATGAAAAAACTAATTAAAAGAACTTAACGCAACTAATAAAGCAGAACACTTAAGATACTCCGAATTAAAAGAAAAAATACTTTAAGATACCACAAATGGATAAACTAGAAAAACGAAAAAAGGAGGCATGAATACAATAGGGCAGGGCTTTATATATATATATATATATATATATATATATATATATATATGAATCATTATTATATATATGTATATACATTATTTCTCTCGCACTTCATTGGTAAATATAATTATATTATTAATATATATGTATATAAATATTCATGCACGAATGAACTCTTCAAATACCCCAACACACGCACACACATACACACACACACACACACACACATATATGATTATAAATTGAACTTTGGAATGATCACCGCTCATTCCACAGTTAATATATCACTTGGCCTAGACAACGTAGATAGAATAAAGACATTCACACACATTGTACCCAGACATACGTTATCTCATGGGTAAACAAGAAAAACTAAGAAGATAAAAAAGTATTCCTTATTTGCTGTTTTAATCACTCACCCCTTATACATACATACATACATATATATATATATACATATATATATATATATATATATATATATATATATATATATATATATATATATATATATACTTTAACCATTTTCTAACTATTATCTCTCTTTTGCCTCCAAGTCAATGAAAAGTATCCTTGCCTTCAATAAGAAGGCATGAATTAATCGTGTATGAAAGCCCCTTCGTGCAATAAACGGATGATTTCCCATAGGACATTCACAACTTATCACACTGATAAAAATGTTTCGTAGACAAACCTAAATTACTCTAATTTGTTTTGCCTATATTTCCTAGTTTGTCCCACGGTATATTTACTCATTAGTTGAACAGATATATATTCTGAGAGTAACTAATAAACTTTGGTGTAACAAATTAGAGTATTAAAAAATATCTGTGAAACATTTTTTTATTGATTCTTGGAAGTCTCTCGACTGGCTCAATCTATTTTGGATAAATATGTAATGGTGATAAATATTTCTAATTTTACGTCTATCCAAGTATAACAAAAGAGGAAATCAGGCGAAGAATCATCCTAGGTTGGAAAAGATTTCGGTACAGAAATCTCAATCCTCAAGAAATTCCATTATTTCCAAAAGGAAAGATCAACAGCCAATCCATCCTCACGATAGTCACCTATGAAGCCAAAAGATTGGCCCTTAAAATGACAACCATGCAACGTTCCCAGGAGAGAATCCTGCTCAACATCAAAAGAGGCCACAAGACAGAACAGCATATTAGAGAAAAGAAACATGAGTCATTTGTGTAGAATCCATAAGAAAACTCAAAGCTCAATGGGCTGGCCATGTTGCAACAATGTCAGACAACCCCTTGACATCAAGACTTAACGGGAATCCCCAAATCCTCCAAGATGTAGCGACAAACTAAACAAGTCAAGAAAGTACTGTCTCTACAACGCCTCTAATAGAGGTCTGACAAATCTTGGGAAAGGTTTAACGACGGATGCTGAAAATCTGGGTTTTTTTTTGGTTTTTTTTTGGACTGGTTAGACCATGAGTGAAGGTCGTCTGAACGTTGCGTCCAAACATTGTCTGGTGTGACAGTGTAGCACAATAGCAGTCTCTGTTTCATCCGGTGCGAATAAGCAAAGATGCCTGGATTGCAAGGATTGCTACAGTATGTTTCCTCCAATGACTCTTCTCTGCAGTAAGCTGACCGCATATGCGTTCGCAGTACTATCGCGGATATAGTCCGTAACCAGGCATAACGATCCTCAGCCTGTATTGTCCCGGAGAGATATTGCAGACTTTAAGATCACTTTTGTAGATGTCCTTGAAACGGAGTGAGGGGCGACCGACCCACCTGGTGTCAACAGCCAGCTGTCCGTGTAAGATATCTTTCGGCAGTCTCTCATCCAACAATGCGTGGAACATGTACCACTTATCGAAGGCAGCGCTGGCTCAACAGAGAGTATATGTTCTGAATTTTGGCGTGCTGCAAGATCTCACAGTATGGGATACATCTGATCTCAAGGTTTCACCTGACCCATCCCGTAGAGAAAGGACTGAGGGTGCCATCTTGCCTTGTGTAGGTAGTCCAGGACTTTCTGCTCTTCTCCTGAAGCTGGTGGAGGGAGAAAATCGTCGGTCGCCGGCTGCTCAAGTCTGTAAATAGGTTATGTATGTATGCATTAGTGTATGTACACATGACTATATAAACCACACCTTCATCATCATCATCATCATCATCATCATCATTCTCTTTACGTCCGTCGTTGGATATAAACCTTCCCCAGGATTCCCCACACTTCTCTATCGTGAGCGTCGCAGAGCAAGTACTTTCCGAATTCGTTAACCTCGTCTCTACATCTATACTCTGCCGGCCTCGGTTGCGCATGTGATCTCTGGGGATCCATGTCGTGAGTCGTGATATCCATCGGTTGTCTGCCAGTCTAGCGACATGGCCAGCCCATTACTATTTGAGTTTTGTTATGAATTTTATGATGTCTCAGACCCCTGTCTTCTCTCGGATGTATTGTGCTGTTTTGTGGTCTCTCCATGTGAGGTTGAGCATAATTCTTTGATGTGCAAGTTGCATAGTTCTCAGTTTTCAGGTCTGTCTCTTGGTTGAGTTCTATGTTTCAGCTCCATGAGTGACTATTGGGAGGATGCATTGGTTGTATACATTTCTTTTTAGGATTAATGAGATCTTCTTGTTTTTGAATGTTGAGCTCACCCATCCTGCCATCCTAAGGTTATTCACCGCTTGATTTCTTTTCCTTTTGAGGGTCTCATGGAGAACCACACCTTCAACATTAAGTAAGAGATATAGACTAAGCATCAGCTTCTGAACTTAGATTTGTATCAATTAATTTGAAATTTCTTTTTAATTTGTATTAATTTGGTGACTAGTATATCTCTGAATTCTTGAGATGAGGTATTATTATTATTTCTATTATTATTCGGACCATCCTCATCTTGGTTGAATTAATCCCCGTGAAAAAAAAAAAAACACAGATATATTTGAATTTCTATGAGATTTTCTTTTTAGAAAAGAAACTGAGAGCTGAGATCAATTCAATGAAATCATCCATAGTTTAAGATACTGAGTAAAGTATATTTTATCACTGAAATATCTACCTTCAAGTGGAAGAGTCCATTATCAAAGGCAGGGGAACGGAGAAATCATTATTCAATATATAAATAGATCTCTCGGTCAAATTCATCAGCGACGCGTAGTCAAGATGTTAGTATTCAAATCTATTGAACGTGTGTTCACTTCTTACTGGGAGGCTCAAAATGATTAATTTTTCTATAATTTCTATGGATAGATTAATATTTTCGAATGTTTCTTATTTTGAAAATCGTTTTCAGTCACACAAGTTTTTGATTAGCTTTAAGCAAAGGATGAGAATAAAACTAATGCTTTCTTGCCAACAAACCGTGTGTCAGCTACTGCAGTGCGTCGCCCTTTGGCAGCTGGACACATGTCTCATTAGTTTCCCTCTCTTTCATTAAGTTTGAAGAGAGGGAGAGTAAAACTTATGTCTCCAGCGTGACCTGAACTGATAAACAAACTTACAAACAAACAAATTCGGTAACTAGTATATCTCTGAATTCTTGAGATGAGGTATTATTATTATTTCTATTATTATTCGGACCATCCTCATCTTGGTTGTTTTTCATACAACGTTTCGGCCATTGTACTCTACGGCCTTCATCAGGTATCATCTCAGTGTGAGACAACAATAATACTACTAATGCTAAGAGGGGAGTGCGATCAATATACCCCCGTCGGTTAAATAAAGGGTTCGGTTCGTTACTTTCCCTCTACCAGATGATACCTGATGAAGGCTGTAGAGTACAACGGCCGAAACGTTGTATGAAAAACAACCAAGATGAGGATGGTCCGAATAATAATAGAAATAAAATTTGGTGACGATTCTCTTTATGTATATAGACGATCATTTCTCAAAGTGTGACTGACAGACGGACACATTGTTGCTTATTATAATATAGAGAACCAAAATTACTAGAGGACATTAACCAACAGAGCCCTTTTTATCGTATTCACGTGTCATTACATATGTTCGACCGAATATTTCTTATCGCAAAACCATACCAGAAATATTTCTGCTTGCATAAGCGGATAAGATTTAATGCAATTAGAAAATGTCCCCTCCAACAAAAAGTCAAATCTCTCCTGTTCCTTTTTGGTTAAGAATAGATTTCCTGTTGACAAGATTGTTTACCATTGGTCTATCGTATGTTTGTCACTTACACTTGTTACTAATTTATTTCTTTCAAGAAAAAAGAAAAGTAAATTTGATTTTATATCTAAAATCTCTACATACGCGTATATATATATATAATATTAATTGTAGAGAGTGAGATAAACTCGGGAGTAAAATGTATGGAAGTTTGGTTTATTTATCTGCATATGTTTTTATTAATGGTCTAGACGTGTTTCTGGAGGTATTCTGATCTTCAATACTTCAATGCTGTGTGTACTTTTAGAGGTTATAGATTCGATGTAGAACATGAGTCCACCATCAGGAGCTTTGCTTTGGGAGCAAAAAAATGTTATCCCGTCTGCTGGGGGCATCCAGTTGTGTGAGAGAAAGTCCAGCCAGTGATAAAGTCTATGGTTTAGCGGCAGCAGTGGGTCTTGGAGGGAGCATAAGGTGTCAGGGTAGGAGAGAAGTGATGTGGTGTTAGATTGTGTAGATATGTTAGGGATAGCGTAAATTGAGGGAGATGAAGCTATATATATAGCTTCATCTCCCTCAATTTAATGTCTGTTCCTTATATATATATATATATATATATATATATATATATATATATATATATATATATATATATATATATATATATATATATAAGGAACGGACATTATTTGGTTTGACGAAATGAATTATGAATTGCGGTACATTATATAGAAACTCATTAGAAATGATTTCCCGTCGTTAAACGGTTAATACATCATTCAATTCAGGCAACGTAAATAGAATAAACAATTAAAGAAAATGAGACTGCAGCAGGAATCGAACCTGCCAACAGAATGCGTACATCGACGGGAAATCAATTTCCTACATTTTACAACGCAATTTATGTATAATTCTATCGGACCAAATTATTTCTTGAATTCATAATGTTGCATTGAAAGCTACGGAAAGGACCGGAAATGAACGGGATGTGAATTTGGGTTGAAAGTAGTTTTTGTCCTTTACATTACAGGCATGCTGTTTAGCACTATAGTAAGTGCATCGCTACGATGAAGAAGTCACCTCCTGGTGGCGAGTTCGATTCCTGCAACAGCCCAATTTTCTTCAACTTTTTATTCTACTAAAGTTGTCTAATAGTTGAATTATACATTAACCGTGTAACGACGGGAAATCATTTCAGATAAGTTTTGATATGATACAGCGCAATTTATAATAAATATACATATACTTTATAAGAAAATTCGAAAACTCATGATAATTCATCATCCATACATACGGTGTTTAGAATGAAAATAAGATATCACTCATCAGGTAAGTTTGAACTTCAAAATTTGAATCTTAGTCTCTTCCTAGTATCTTTGTTGGTGTAATCTAGTGGTTTACATCGATGGGTAATTATAAATCAAGCATCTCAAAATATTAGAATATAAAATATATACGTCATCACATAATCAATTGATGAATTTAACCCCTTTATTATGAAATGAAAATTAGAATTTCATGAGAAAAAATAGAATATTTGTCATCAAGCAATTCTAAAATTCAAAATTTCAATTGTACACGTCTCACGGGACATAAACCGTTCTATTCCTAGCAACAATAGCCCCTTCTCACATGTTTTTGTGTATGGTATCCCCACATTAAACTGACCTTGTGTCACACTCTGTTCTTGTGGTTGGTTGGACAAATTGGTTTTAATAAAAGGATTATTTAAAATCGAGCATTGCAAAATATTAAAATGTAAAATATCTTCGTCATAACATCATCAATTAATGAATTTATTTATCTTATTTCGGAATGAAATTTAGTTCTGCAATCAAGGGAAAGACTTCTGATTTAAAGATCATCATTGACCCAGACGTGCAGAAAATCACATAAAGTTATTGCTTGAAAAAAAAAATACTTGTTCTCTGAATCAATGAATGTATGACTGAAAAGGCCCAACAGCCAGAGGGGTGGCTCAAGCCTTGCGAGTACCTTCAAGAAGAGTTTATTTGACAATTTCGATAAAATCAATTAAATAAATGGACGGAGACAGGGTTGAGTACATCAAGGGATATTGCACACAGACGACCCCTGGAGATGGCATACTTCAACGAGCCTTCTCTCGACGGTAGGCAACATTGCAACTGACTGACACGGGCCACTGAGAGGCAGAAATCGAGTGTTGTTCAATGGTCTGAACTGGAGTTTTCGGACAGGAGCAAGTTTTGTAAATTGTTCAGAAACCAAAGTTCGATGAAGGGTAAGGAGGTCCCCCACAGTTGTTTGGAATCTAGTGTTTAGTTCCTGCAGTTTGTGATGTCATGTTTTCCGTTGGTATTGGAACACTGTGTTTTTCAGGGTCACTGTCAACGAAACAGTCTGCCAGAAGATCTTGGGGCTCTTTGATTCTGTCATCTGAGAAGTTATTCCGTGATGCAGAATTTGCGTTCCAGCAGGATTTAACTACTGTACATAAAAAGTTAACCAATGCTTGGTTTCATGATAATCACATCACTGCTCCCTTGGCCGGTTAACTCACCGGACTTGAACCCAGTTGACAATTTATGGACCGTGATTACGAAGAAGACCAACTTACCTCTTGTAAATCAAGCTGAGCTCCAGGCTGCTATAGAGTGTGTCCGGGCATCCAGCAGACCTAAGCAGTGCTACTGGTTTATTCAATGTCACGACGTTTTCAGGCAGTCATTAACACCAGAGGAGGTCCAATCAATCTATGCTTTTTAAGGTTCTCTATTGTAATGATAGTTGTTTAGATATTCTATTTATATTCCAATATTTTGCAATTCTCGATTTTAAATAATCCTTCGATGGAAACTTATTTGTCCGACTCTCCACGAGAACATATTGTAACACAAGGTTGGTTTAATGTGGGGATACCATGCACAAAAACGTGTGGGTCGGAACCACTGTTGCTAGGAATAGAACGGTTTGTGTCCCGTCAGACGAATACAATTGTAATTTCGAAGTTCAGAATTGTCTGATGACATATTCTATTTTTTCAAATTTTCTTTTCGTAATAAAATGAACAAATTCATTAATTGATTTTGTGATGACGTATATAATTTGTATTCTAATATTTTGAGATGCTTGATTTATTATAATCCATAGATAAAAACCACACCAACAAAGAGACTACGAATAGCTGGAGTTTTGCACGACAAATATAATTGAAATTTCGAAATTCAGACTTACCGTATATATAACGAAACGCGCATTCACATACATACTTATAAGCAGAATTTTGATGTAAAACCTTCATTGTATACAGTGCACTCAATGCCATTAATATTGTTCTTAGTTGAATACATCACCAAGGAAGCTGAGTACGTTGAAAAATATCTATTGAGTGAAATGAATGATTTACCGACGAGCTGATATACAAATATTTGGCCAACTCATATCTTTATTATATGCTTATTTTGCAGAGTTATTTCGTGCTTTTAATTTCGTACAAATGTTTGCCAGATGTCCTGCTAATTATTCTAGGGCAATTATTGTCATTTACTCAAGAGTAATTAGTGCAGTTATAGATTCATGTTCCTGATCAGCATCCGTTTTTTCTATATACAGGGATGTTGGTTATGCTGTTCGACCATTATTTGAGATTTATACAATATATTTCTGGAGGGTGTTTTGTAATTATTTCCATCATTAGGTTGCTTGGAAAGTAATGTCGCATTTCAAAGAAATTCCTTGCTAATGTTGAATATTGAATAGGAACTTGTTCAAATACAGCAAATTTTAAGTATTGTGCCGAATAGAAAATCCTCATTATTGATTTCCTACTCGATACAATATTTAGCATTTGTAAAATTTTAACGAGTTTTCATCCCGATTTCAGAGTTGCGAAATTACTTTTCGAACACACACACATATATACATATATATATATATATATATATATGGATGGTATATTTTTCTCACTCCTCTCGCTTTCATACACACATACACGCATGCGTGCGCGCACACACACACACATATATATAGTTATAGATGCGTTATATTACTTTGAAACTCTGTTTGAAATGATCTTCTGTTATTACATGGTGAGTGCATCTTTTGACCGAGACAACGTATATAAAATAAAGAATTAAATAAAATGGGACTGCTGCGGGAATTGAACCTGAAACCAATAGGTAGCTGCAACAAAGCAGCGTCACTCTTACCACTGAGCTGAGGACCTGAGAGATATACAAGGGCCCAAATAACTACTTTATCTCCAAATTTTCATTTTGTTCGTTTACTGTCGATATCTGTTCTAATTGTCTCTCAACGTGGACAATTATATCATTATGGAATTGGATATATATAATCCGACAGAAAAAAATTATAAATGCGTTAAAACATCCCTCATAGTCTTTTCATCAGAAAGCCTCCAAACTCTTTGGATTGACAACACACTTTTAAAAAAAGGAGAATTTCCAACCTTCCTTGATAACAAGAAATGAGTGAATAAATAAAAATCTTCGTATAAAATCCACCTGTTTCAACATCAAATTCATAAAAGTGGCACTCTTCAATTCTGTAAGAATGGTAGTCTACACTATCGTGTCTTGTCATCAATCACAGGCTCCGGTGCGAAACTTTCTTGGTGCAAATCACATGATTTATTTTTTCACTCTTTTCCTGGATCAAAAGAATTAGAACTTTTATCGAATATATCTCGTTTGTACTATCTGTGACTTACAGCGTGCATTATTTAATAGTTTCGCATTGATCTGAATTATTGGCTGAAATTCAGAGAAAGCATGGTTAATATTCTATGAATTATTTGAAACAGCATCTTCGTCTTCATCTCTCTCTCCCTTTCTCTCTCTCTCTCTCTCTCTCTCTCTCTCTCTCTCTCTCTCTCTCTTCATTACTTATATTATCCTTTTCCAGGTGTAAATATGTATCCGTGAAATTTTATTGATATTGTATTAAAAAAGAAAAAAATTTGATTTCGAAGAAGACACGCACGCACCAACACAGTTTTTTTTAATTTTTTATTTTTTTAAATATTTGGAACAAATTTTGTTATGTCGAAGGTGTTTAAGGATGTTAGAAAGAGCCCTTTGAAATCTACCGAATGTCCCTTTGCACTCACAACGATAGCCAGCGTTGTGCAGGGAAAATAACTCCAAATATGACAACACGGTGAAAAATATGTTCTTTAATGTATTTTTTATATACAAGGGAACAAATTGAAAAAAAAGGATTATTTACACCGAGAGCTTATTCTTCAGTTCTGATCTGTAATGTCAACAGAATGTAGTAGATTCACAGCCCAAGTCAAGTTGCGAAAAAGAAAAAGAATGACATCGTTTAACCACTAAAACCGGAAAACTGTATGAGATTTAAGTAGAAAGTTTTGGCGATTTCAGTCAATAAGACCTCCGTTACGTTTAGGAAATTTTTGATTTTTCACTTTGCGTGCGTGTGCCTATATTTATTCTCATTCTAACTAAAATCCTGGCCTTGAACCTCACTGTACGTCAAATTTTCGATGATACGGCTTTGAAGTTTTATGCTACTGCAAATGTGAACTAAATCATTTTGGGGATTTTCTTATTTTCAAATATGTTAAAAAAAATTACTGTTTTTGAAAAAATGATTTTGGATGGTCGTACGATAGACGAAAAGTAAGTTTGCAGTTCAACATTATAGTTAAGCACTAAATTGCACCCCCGTAACAAATTATCTTCTCATCGTGAATAGCAACCTCAAACTAAAAAGAAATTCCCTACAACTGACACAAAGGTAACAGAGGTGCTATTGATTTGGAGCAGAAAACGATTATCTGGAAAATAAATTTTCTAAAAGTGTTTTTTGATTTTGTTTTTATTTGTAAGAAAAACCATAACAAAAAAAGCACTGAAAAATACGATGAAAGTAAATAAAAGTCAAAAATAGATTGTGAAGGTTTACAGCAGGGTTTCTCAAACTTCTTTTTATTCGCAATCAATTAGATAAAAGTTTTCGTGACCCTTCGCTTCTCCCCCGTCATAAATGTACTAATATAACTTGTTGTTAGTAGTAACTTACTGTAACCGAATATAGAAAAAAAATGAACCCCAAGCCGTAAGAAAACTGCAAAATATACGGTGTTACCTATTTAAAAACGAAAAAAAAAAATGAAGTGTAACAGAAACGAAATTCATATTCATAAAATTATCAAAGAACATTGAATCATTCCACAATAAACATCGATAGGAGTAAATATCTGCATAGAGATTGAACAAAACTCTAGATATATAATTAACCTAGATATTTCTCAAAAAACCGCCATAATCATCACTCGACACCAGAGGGGTCTCGACCCCTAGTTTGAGATGCGATCGTTTACAATAAATCATCTGGTAAAAATAAATAGGCCGTTGCTAGCGAGTCAACATTCTATGATAAATGGTTCCTCCTGCTGGAGCTGCCGCAATTAATTTTTCTCATGTTGCCCCCTTTTTACCACTGCTTGATATGCACACAGACATCATTACAGTATATATATATATATATATATATATATATATATATATATATATATATATATATTACATCTGAGGATTAATAAACCTCACCTCTTAACACCTCACTCCCGAGTCTGTCTCACTCTCTACAGTACACATTACATATATATATATATATATATATATATATATATATATATATATATATATATATATATATATATATATATATATATATATTGTGCATATAGTATAGGTTTGCAATATAACATGATATGATATGATATAAAGCCATGTCTGATGTGTGATGGATTTATTTCATACAGAGCTCGATATATTCAACTTTAAACTAAAAGTGTTAAGTTGGTTTTGAGTAGAGCACACACTCTACAAACCAACAAAATAACAATGAAACAAAAGAAAAACTCCTCCCACCATAATAACCCCCCCCCCTAAATTTTCCCAAATTCCACAAACAGGAATCTAAAACATACATAATCATTCTCCTGAAGAGGCTCAAACAAGAAAGAAACATAATCATGTTTGTGTAGCGAATCTACTTTCTACTATATGTATATATGACAATAGATAAATAATTATGTCATCCATGTCAGACAGCTCTTTCGTTGCATTACAACTCTTCAGTGTGGCTATAGACTATCCATTATCCCGTCCAGTATCACGAGATAGGATCGAAACCTTGGCTACAAACCCAGTAAGGTTAAATTCAAGCCACATATTGACTCACGCATGAATTCCTCATCCACCAGACTGCTCTATTCCTAAGTTCAAAGAGCATTGCATAAGCTTATATTGAACGAGTTACCTCACTTAAAGAGTGCTCAACCCTGAATCAAGGAGCGTTACAACTTTAAACATTGAAAAAAAAAAGAAAAATTCTAATTTTTTGTGTGTAATTTTTTCAGTTTTTCCCTCTTGTTTTACACCCTCTCCAGCCCATTCGGCAGGCAAGTGTCAGTACTGGCGCCTTGGTCTCTGCCGGGGAACAGATACTACACTTTGATCATGTCAAAGACCGAGTGCGCCGGTGCAATGCGTTAGCCAATGAGGTTTTACTGAGGCTGCGCATCGCTACGCGCATTGGGAACCTTCGGGTTCCGTTTCTATTACTCGGCCTAACTGCAGGGAATATGGCATCCCAGGGTAGCACTGTTCCATTGCACTTAACAGAACAGGTCGGACTCGTCCTGACGCTTTCGTGGCGGGGGTTGCTTTGGTTACTTCGCAAAATTAAGTCGCGTCGGCTGGAGCTATTTTTCTGGGGTGTCTCCTTTTTTCCCCACGTGAAGCCCCGACCTTGTGTCACATTTTGCTCTTGTGGAATAGTAAATAAATAGGGACCCCCCTATACATACATATATATATATATACGTGTGTGTGTGTATGTGTGTATATATATGTATGTTGCATTTGGTACTGATTGCAGCTGCGACTGATAAATGTTAGTTAGGTCTCGCACTTTCTTATCGATGCCCACTTACTTCAGTGTTGTTCAATCACTCCTTGGATTAGCTTTAATGATTTTCTATTCCATCAAGCAAAATAAATTTGACAGTAGCGACAAATCGATTTTTTTTTACCTACAATCTTTTTTCAATCATACTCTCAGTACATTGAAAATCAGGAAAATGGAGTTTTTTCCCCCATTGAACAAGTATCAAAATAACCATTACTGACAGAACATGTTTATTATATCGTCTCTATTCTGGAATCTGTCTGTCTATTCATCTATATATCTATCTCAGTCTGTCCATATCTATTTATTTACCTATTCATTTATCTATATCTATCTATCTATCTATCTATCTATCTATCTATCTATCTATCAATTTTTCAAAGTAAAAGCTTCTTCAATTTACCAGAATAGAACAATAAAGTTCGGATTTTTATCCAAAAACCCATTTTTTCAACCATTAAGCGAGGGACCAGAGTCGATCAGAAGGAAATTAAAATCGTCTGGCTTTTGTAAAAATAGGTTTTTGAAATTTTATATTACCTTTTCCGGTTTTTAGCACCAGACGTCTGTTTTTTTTTTGTTTTTTTTTTCACCGAAACTAATTATATGGTGAATACCTCAGAGCTTCCAGTTACGAAACTGTTATGAAACTTGTATTTATGTTATCTTAGAAATGCATATACATACTTACATTCACACATATATATATATATATATATATATATATATATATATATACGAACAAGAAAAGATTAAGATGCTCCTTGTCTGTCATTTTCAATTATATATATACACACACACATTCATATATGTGTATATATGTATCACAAATATATATGCACATATATATGCACACACACACACACACATATATATATATATATATATATATATATATATATATATACTTTCACTCATATATGTATATATATATATATGTGTATACTCACACACATTGGATACTTTTTTTGTATATTCTGCTAGAATATTTAGCACCTTGCTCTATTCTCATGTATGATTTTTTTTCTTCCAATTCATATACGCAGTTTGTGTCAATTATTTGAACCAACAGAAATTTGTAAGACTTAGTTTAAAGAGTTAAAAAAGGACTTTTACGCAAGAAGAAACACATTTCATTGCAATCACCTTAACAAAGCATGCGTTTAGGCATCGTTAGCACTTCTGAACGCTATAAAAATTCTGGATAAAATCAATCAAGAAGATTGAAAATGCTAACTAATATTGTTATTTGGGAAAGCTCTCAAATCAGCTCGTTGAATTATCTCAACTTAAACCGATGTATATATGCAATCACAGATAAGAGCACGTAGAGTTTGTGTTGGTCCAAATAATTATGAACAGTACTGTAATATCTACAGAAGTACTATGTATATATATATATATATATATATATATATATATATATATATATACTTCAGACTGCTTTTGAGAATATTTGAGACCAGTCAGGATGTCTGTGGGGTTGGCAGTCTTACCTTACACGTTAATGAAATGGAAGCTGAGATTTACCTCGATAGTTAAAAACATTTTGTGTATGATTAATGATGATGATGATGATGACTATTATCATTATCCTTTTAACGCCCGTAATTGGACACAGATTAGCCAGGCCTCTCTATCGTGGGAACCACCGCGCCAAAATCCTTCGAACCTGTCTAATTCGTCAAGTCGACTTTTTTTTTGCCGTCCACAATTTCGCATAAAATGTCTGAGAATCCACGTTATGATTAATGAAATCTGGTAATTGTCTGACATTCTGGCAACATGGCCTTGCCCATTGCCATTGGAGTTTTTAATGGATTTTATGATATCTCTGACTCCATTTTCTCAGTAGTTGCCAAGATCTTTCAGTTTCCTTTTTTTCATATTGTGGCCTTATGATTGCAGTGTTCCAATCTTCTGGGACTTTACTCTGTTTGAGGCATTTGTTGAATGAACGGGATAGTTTCCTAGTGGTGAGTTTCTTGGATCATCATCATCATCTTTCCATTCTAGGTCCACAGTCGGACAGAAGTCTTTCTGAATCCTTCCGATGTCGATTGTATGGTTTCAGCTAATTGAGCAAAACGGTAGCCACTATTTTCAAGTGTGTTCTAAATTCAAAGTTGTTCTTTCCCTTGCCTAGTTGCATTGGAGGCCAGAGAAGCCATTGTACACTGCTATTTTAGCTATGGTGAGGATGATATGAATTCATGCTTTTCTCAAGGGAATTAGAGAGAAGTGATTGTAAATAACCTCAGCTGTATTCTGGACCCGGCACGCCGATTCCATTTTTCACTCTCTCAATACATAGCCATGTACATTTTTCATTTTGTGCTGCAAAAGAACAAATATTTTGATCAATTTTTACAAAGAGTTCCAAAGTGTCCATGGTCACGTGTTAAGCAAGTAACTTTTAATCTGATTCGTGTAATTTCAACATGTTGTCTTATGATTATTTCATCATCTAATTTTATGGTCTTAGTGATCTTGGTAATCTATTTTTATTTTTATTTATTTTTGTAATTCTGTTCTTTGCTTTGGAGTTTGCCAGCTGTTTTAGCATAGCCCTGTTTCAGGTGTATCAAAAAACAGGACAAGTTTTTTGTGATGGCATCTATATCTTCATAAATATTACTACTACATCTAAATAGTAAAAATGGTAAAAAATCATTTTCTGTTTTTATCAGAAATATGTATATTACATATATATAAGCATATATATATATATATATATATGCATATATATATATATATATATATATGTGTGTGTGTGTTCATATATACATATAAATACGTGCACACACATATGCACACACACATGTACACACACACACACACACACATATATATATATGTGTGTGTGTGAATATAAACTAATTAACTGAAGTTGTCATAGGATTTTAGCATTATTTTAGAATATATCCTTGAATTATTAACTCATGTCTCTATGAATTTACGAAAGCATTCCTATTTGAGCTAGCAATAGCTATTTTTCCCTGGTATTGTTCATGTCTACATATTCTTTTCCTGGTAGCTGTTCTCTACTAATTACTACCACCGTGCCAAAAATACGTCGAGTTATGATCAACTCACAAACAGTTCTCTTCAGCTTCATTCTAAACAACAACCCAAGATCTCCATGTAATATGATCGGGGTGTAGTTGCGTTGTGAAGCTGAAATTTGCAGTTGTTTGAACCTTGCAGTTGTGGAATGCGCACCTTCAAAGTCATATTCATGGCACCAAAATACTGTTTCTTTACAGCATCTCAATTGCGAATTCCGCATTTAAGCGTTTTTTCAGTCATTTCCACCTCACCATTCCTGTACTGAGGCTATAAAGTAGGGTCATACAAGGAAATACAATCCTTGAAACAATAAATGCTATGCTTACAATACGTATTTCTAATCCTCCCCCTATTAAAATGGCAAAGGATATAGAATGAGATGGGACTAAGGAGAATTCATAGACTTTACATACAAATCAATGTTTTCAACACCCACTCCAAATACACCAAGATCAGTTAAGTTTAAAAGCATGGTTGCTACAGGGTCAGACTCAACTCCTACTTCTATTTAGACTCAGGATGATTACTGTTACTTTTGTATTGTACGTATAATAGATTCTTAGATATATAAAACTTATCAGTTTGGCTCAGTTGGTCAGAGAACCGCTCGCTGTTTACATTGTCAGGATTTCAAATCATGACAAGGAAATGTTAGAATTATATACCTGTTTGGTTTAACGTAACAGATTATGCTTCTGTTTTTATCATTATTAATTGAATATACCCGACCAAAATGACTGACTTATTTAAGAATGAATCAATGCTAAGAAGCCTTAAGCTATAGGTTAAATTCTTTTTTGATAATTTAAGTAACCTAATTTCATTTCATTTTTTCAAAGTCTTAACTGAAGCCATTTTAATGTGTGATCAGACGTTTCAAGCCTATGACGTAATTGTTGAGTCATAGTAAGAAGGTAACTAGACTAATGAGAAGCGTCAACGACAAACAAACGGGCTGAAAATTTGCATGTAAACTCATTATATAGTTAGATTTAGATGATTGCTGATTGTTCCTAACAATTAGCGCTGAAATGTCTCATTGTTTGGAATTTTAGGCGGAATTTTCATATAAAAAAAAACAGTGCCTTTTATTCTAACATAATTTTGTTCTCCCATTTGCTGTATCCTTTTAAGCAACGTCAAAAAGAGAGTGAAATTCCGTTGAAAAAACTAGGTCTGGATAGTCACTCAATAGAAACCGTCATGCATCCGACGTCTTCTGGTAGCACACTGCAATCAATTAGAAAAAAAATTGGTAAAGGGGTGATCAATAAATAAGTTACTTCTTTCACCTTTTATTAGTCAGGGTCCACTAAGAAATCTGAATTTTCAAAAACAAAAAAAAAACTATCAAAAACAACAATTAAAAAAAGACAAAAACCAAGCGGACAGAAACTAAAGGATCAATTTTGCATAATTTTACATTTCAAATTGAAACCCCCCCACCTTAAAAAGTTATTTAGAGGGGAATACAAAAAAGTCTTAGAAATAAGGAGTAAATGTTCACATTTTCAGCCTCCTACCTCCATTGATGCGGCCTGTACACGTGATACACACGTACATAGCCAGCAAGACCAATTTGAAACTGAAAGAAACCTATGTTGACATAATTGGTGACCATTTTGGTTGAGAGTTTCAAGCAGAAAACGAAAACAAAAACAAATCAAAAAGAATACTACAATCATCAAGCAAGATAACACAGGCATATCTATCTTTCTGGTCCGGCTCTTTAAGATAATGTTAAAGCCGAGGTGGGGGTCATGGTTGCCAATATCCATGTGGTTTTTAAATTTATCGATTCTGGAGGTCATTCTCAAATTCGAAGAATTACCAAAAAAAATGAAAAATATTGGCAGCGCCGGACTTATAAAATCTAAAATTGACCAAAGAAATCTGAATATCGTCAACGTAGGACTCACAAATTCAAAAAAAACAAACAAAAAAAAACCAAAAACCAAAAAAACAAAACAAAACAAAACAGAAAAAAAAAAACACTATCTGTGTTGGCAACTCTAGATGGGGGGGGGGGAGGGGAGGAAAAAATGTATCACCATCACGAACAAATATCCGAGTCACACTTTTAACATAGTAGAATATATAGACCTGTCGAAATGATGAAGAAAGAAAGAAGGTTCGATAGAAAAAATGCACTTGGTGATCAGGTGTACTCGTCCCAATGAATGGATCCTTGATTACCTATTTCATAGAGAAGAAGGAAAAAGATAATCTATTAATACGACCTCTGGAGAATAGAGGGAAGCACGATAACGTCGCCACAGTCAACACATACATTGTATCTGCTTCTTTTGCTTTACAAAGAAAGAATTTAATGCAATGAACTTACTTACCTTTGTATTTGGATAGGTATACGTATTCAGCCGCGTCTTTCAGTCTATCTTTTCACACGATATCTCCAAAAGTGCTCAACAAGTTCCAATGAAACTTAGGCCATGCACTGGTGGGGGGGGGGGAGTGGTGAAATTTTGGAGCGGATCCATAAACAGAGAGAGAGATTTTTCCAATTTTGTCTTACGATTATGTAAATGCTCATGACTGTCCACTCGATATCTCCAAAAGTTCTCAAGGGCAGACAATGAGCAACTAAGGAAGTGAATAATTTTTTTGGTGGATCCATACACATTCACCTCCCTTGGTGGTAACATTGACAGAGGTATGTGCTCTCTGAGTGCTTCCTAGTTTCAGAATTACGTAGTTTTATCACAATCAACGGGTTGATTGTTACAGAAAGGAAGTATCTACATATCAGGCTACGGACTTATTGAATCAACCTCATTTTTACGCAAATAAACATATTTTTCACAATCATCCTAACAACTTGACTGCCCCCTATCTCTCTTTCTATGTATGTATCTCTATATATCTCTTCATATCTATCTATCTATCTATCTATCTATCTATCCATATCTGTTTCTCTCTTTCTATCTATTCATCTCTATATATCTCTTCATATCTATCCATCTATCTATCTATATCTGTTTCTCTCTCTCTCTTTCTCTGTGATCATATCTATCTATCTATTTATCCATGTCAGTCTGTTCATATCTATCTATTTTTGTTCCCTGCGCTCTCTCTCTGATCATATCTATGTATCTATCACAGCCTGTTCACATCTATTTGTTTGTTTATCTCTCTCTCTCTCTCTCCCTCTGTGATCATATATATATATATATATATATATATATATATATATATATATATATATATATATATATCCGTGTCTGCCTATTCATATCTATCTATCTCTGTTCATATCTAGCTATCAATCTATTCATCTGTCTATGCCAGTCTGTTTATATCTATCTATCTGTTTCTGTCTGTTCAAATCTAACTATCTGACAAAATATCTTAGTTTGTTAATATCTATTTACCCGCTACCCCCAATGTAAAATCTTCTTTTGCTTCCTCTCAGTTTCTTCCCACCCGCCTTTATTGTGCTGCAAAAGAAAGTCCCAGTTATCCACTCATCTATATACACAATAAACCAATCGTCCGTCCAGATTCCACAAAAATCCCGTAATTGTCGACCATTAACAATTTTTGACTTCCATTCTCTTTCATCGGGAATCATCCCCTCATTTGTCTTTCTCGCTTGAAAGGTGACACATTTGTTTTTTTGGGTTTTTTTTTTGTATTCCATCTCTTTTCTTCGTCTAGGGTGGCAATTTACCAACTATTGTAAACCGTCAACCGAAACTGTCACCCGACTGATTAACTGGCTGGCTTCTTCTTCTTCATCATCATCATCATCATCGGTCTTTTGACGTCCGTCGTTGGACATAGACCCTCCCCAGGATGTACCACGCTTCTCTATGAAGGGCGTCGCAGAGCCAGTACTTTCTGAATTTGTCTAGCTCGTCTCTCCATGTAATATTCTGCCGGCCTCGGTTGCGCATGTAATCATGGGGGATCTATGGCGTGAGTCGTGATGTCCATCGGTTGTCCGCTATTCTTGCAACATGGCCAGTCGACTGCCATTTGAGTTTTTTTTTATAATGGATTTTATGATGTCTCCGTCTCTTGTCTTCTACCGAATGTACTGTGAGGCCCAGCATTATTCTTTCATGTGCACGTTGCATGGTTCTCAGTTTGTGGATCTGTCTCTTGGTTAGGTTCTATGTTTCAGCTCCATAAGTGACTATTGGGAGGATGCATTGGTTATTTATCTATGTATCAAGCTTACTGGTCATAGTGATGTAGTTACACGACTGTAAATCTAAACGTTCACTTCTAACCATGTTGCTACAAAAAATATTAAACTTCTCCCTAAAACAAGCTTTTAGTGGGATGTTTCTATCTTAAATGTATGTTTATCCTAAAATAGACCAAAAATTTGTCATTGACCCGTTTTTGTTTTTTAAATTCAGATTTTCTTAGTGAGCACTGCTCAACAATAGGCAAGTGAAGTAACTTTTTTCTAATTCTTCAATTGATCATCCCCAACACAGCAAGTGGCTAAATATGTTGGTCACACAACGGTTTCTATTGAGTGAATAACCAGACTTGTCTTGAGCTTTTCGAAGACGATATAATTGTTAGGAAGCCTCGACACTTAGCCAAAGGAAAGCATTAAGAAAAGAGTCGACACGGTATGTTGGGGTGATCAATTAAACGATTGGAAAAAGAGATGATCTGCGAATATGTTACTTCTCTAATCTTTTGTTGGGAAGAGATCACTAAAAAAAATCCGAATTAAAAAAAAACAAAAAAACAAACAAATGTGAATGCTACCGAACAAGGAAGGTTCCAAATTTAATATAAACTTATACTGTAAATTGAACCATTCTAAGGACTTATTTTGAGGGTAATTTTACAAAAACCAAGAAAAGTTTTCTCTTGGCATAATAGCAATGAGGAGCAAATGTTTGAATTTTCGACCCTCGATTATGAACAGTTTTTATCATCAAGTGAGCGAGTGTCTGGAGAATTTACGAAAGAAAAACCTATGATACATAGATTATATCGTTATTGCTTTAAATTGTTCATATTTGTGCGCCGTTTTTAAAATCGAGCGAGAAAGTGCGTGGAACATCCTGATGGAGACCACTTTCCATACACAGCGTGAAAAAAAAAACACAGAAAAAAATATGTGTAGAAAGAATCAATCTTTTACAAAAGAAAAAAATCAAAGAGAATTTATGGCTTCGTCCCCCCAAATTATTATATAATAATAAGCAAGGTTGAAAAAATATGTAAGTTAGTCTAAAATTAAAATTTCGAGCTGCAACTAGGGTCCTTTTTGTGTATGTACGCTAATAGGCTTGAGGGGAAAGAAAAAAAATGAGCTCGTGAAAAGAATTATGTGTGAATTCGCCAATGGCTTACCTCAAAGGAGTTGTTCATTTTTTAATTTTTTGTTCTATCTAGATAAGCTGTTTCTTTGCATGAAGAGACCCTGTTTTGCCTAAGGAGGTTTTTTTTTCACATCAAGAGGTTAGGTCTTGGTCTATAGTGGCTATTTTTGCCTTAATGAGCTAATTTTGCCTTAAGAGGTTGTTTTTGCCAAAAGAGGTTACGTTAAAAACTTTTGCCTAAAGCGGCTGGGGTTTCCTTCTGTCTTGAGAGGCTGGTTGCTCAACTTCTCCAAAGTTGCTATGGGGAGATTATACTCCCTGTAGTCGAGCAGAATGGTGTAATCAACTTCAACTGTTCACGTGATTGTTTGTACGGGGAGCTTGAGATATTTGCATAAATGAATTTGTTTCAGCTGGACGACCAGTCAGTCGTCCAATCACGAGAAGAATGGTTCAGCAAGAATGTCAATGACGGAGACGACCAAAGCTGACTAACTTGTTTTGTGCAGGTGAACTTTTAAAGCGAGTCAGAATTGGGTCTAGTATATCAAACAAGCCCTGTTTCTTACATTTGCTTGTTCTGTAGACGCGGTGAATGTTTTCATGCATTCCCAGTTTGAATAACTAAAGCGAATTCTTGGTTGTAGCGTGTCTAATCTATTTTGCGGCCCGAATATTATCTTGCCAAAACGAACGTGCCGGCTCCATTCGTATTTCAGCAGCTTCGAGGCAGGTTTGCTGGTGCCCTCAAAATTGGCGCTGCTTTTGTATTCGCGAGTGAATGCACATATAGATATACACAAAGTTATTTGTTAAACGTAGCCAACTTTGGTTCTTAGCCAAGCTAATGGCTCCGGTAGATAGATAGATAGATATTTGAACAGATATATATATATATAATTTTACATATAAGAAAAATGTGTATATTATTAAAATGGGTGACTTAGGCTAGTATTTTCTGAACTTGTTTAGTTCGTCACGCCACTTTATATTTGGTCAGCCATGGCTATGCATGTGATCTCTGGGGATCCACGTTCTGAGTCGTGTTTGGATAGTTTTCAGCAGGGTCGGGTTGAGCAGTTACAGGGGTTGCAGCATATGTTATAAAGATGCCCTACATTAAGAAATTACGCACAAAAACTGACACATAAATTCTAACCTGTGAAGTAATTAAATTTCTTTATTTGTTATCCAGCCTGATGATACGATGAATATATCTGACGTGTCAGTTTTGGTATTACTTTTGTCTTTATCTTGATCTATGGGCCGTGGCTATGACTTCAGTTTCAAATGTCTTCGTATTTATGTGTTGTATACGTATCAAATAGACACCTTACTCCCAATAATTAGTGTATGAAAATAACTGGGACAGTGCCCATCCCGTAAATGAATATTTGGAAGGGACCAGGCTTTATGATATGTGGAGCAGTTTGCCACAATTGTCATGCGAAATAAATTTCCGTCCGTCGCACGGAACTACGGCTTCGAAGTATTTCCCACACACATACATACCCACAAAAATTTCTCAAATCATACTTAGGTAACTACAAATATGACTATTTTCTAAAAACTCCAATCTTGGAGGTTCAGTTGCTCATAGGAATTTAGAATGGGATAGTGCTACAGGAATAGAGCAGATGCAGAATCAATGAATTTGAATATATAGTTGCGCGGAGCCCTTGAAATTGCGGGGCTCTGTAGCAAATGTTGCTTTGGCAATATATATAATCCAGCCGTCGTCTTCGTTTTCCTTGAATCTTTTGAAATAACGATTGGATAAAACTATGAATCGCTTTCAAGGCCCTTACACGCTTACACACCGGCTCGCGCGCAAATACACTTTCCCCGAAAGAACACATCACACCCACACAAACATACACATAAAAACATACATATAACATACCCACACACATGTGCAGAAACACCACACATACACACCCCAAAACACAGAAATATAAACACGGACACATGATTAAATCCTAACACACACATACAAACCCACGCATATACACGCAAAAACATGCACACACAAATACAGACATAAAAAATATATACATAAACAGATACACACAAAAACACACAAATAAACACACACACACGATACGTACAAAAAAGTGCTCAACTTCAAAATAATGATTATCAAAAAAAGAAAATGCATCCTCCCGGTAGCCGCTTATGGAGCTGAAACATGGAACTCAACCAAGAGACAGACCTGAAAATTGAGAACTTTGTAACGTGCACATCAAAGTATCATGCTCAACCTCACATGAAGAGATCACAAGACAGCACAATGTATGAAGAAGAAAACGGGGGTCCGAGACATCATAGAATCTTTTAGGAAACTTAAATGACAACAAGCTGGCCATGTTGCAAGACTGTCATGCAACCGATGGACATCACGACTCACAACATGGATCCCCAGAGATCACATGTGGAATCGAGGCCGACAAAATACAAGATGGAGAGATCATAAAATACTGGCTCTGCAACGCCCATGATAGAAAAATGTGGCGAATCCTGGGGAAGGTCTATGTCCAACGACGGACGTTAAAAGACTTATGATGATGACTATCTTTCTGAAGCCTCAAGTAGAGGTTTAACAGTCAGCTTACATACCGAAGAACCGGTATGCATGACTGTATGGAAACAAAATTCTCATTTAATTACTCTGTCTTCCGAGGAACCTCTTATTTCAAAACACATTGTGGGCCTGCTAAGAATGAAGAGCTAAGTTTGAAAGGAATCATAGCCATTTTCTAAACTTTTTAGACACAGTTAATTACAAAATAACACTTATAACAAAGGAGCATAAAAAAATGTTGTTATTATTTTTTTTCTTCAAGAAAATTGTCGAAGTTTGCATTGCTGGTGTATCTAAAAAAGTTTTATTTTATGAATAGCTGAGACAAAAGTTTTGTTTTTCGTGCGTTTAAATAACAAACAGTTTGAGATAACTTCAGGCAGTGTGAGAAGCAAGAAAAAAAAGACTGAAAACTCTTTGCATTACATTAACATTTCATCATCATTATCAGTCTTTCAACGTCCGTCGTTGGACATAGACCTTCCCCAGGATCCGCCACAATTCCTTATCATGGGCGTCGTGGAGCCAGTATTTTCTGAATTGGTCAAGTTCATTTCTCCATGTTGTGTTTTGTCGTCCTCAGTTTCTCATGTGTTCTCTAGTGGATCCATTTTGTGAGTCGTGATGTCCATCGGTTATCTTTCATTCTTGCAACGTGGCCTGCCCATTGCCATTTGAGATTTTTAATAGTTTCTATGATGTCTCGGACTCCTGTTTTCTTTGTTATATACTGTGCTGTCTTCTGATTTCTCCATGTGAGGTTGAGCAGGATTCTCTCATGCGCACGCTGCATGCTTCTCAGTTTGTAAACGTGAGCGATTCCAAGGAGGGCAGATTTTGAGAGAACTCGTATGTCTGACTGGACGTCCAACCGTTTAACTATTATTATTATTATTATTATTATTATTATTATTATAGAGAAAGAGAGAGAGAGAAAGAAAGAGAAGGCGAGAGGGGGGAGACAGAGGAGATAGAGAAAGAGAAGAACAGTTCATGTGAGACAGAGAGACCATAGCGGAATTCATGTTTAAAACACGAAATCAGGAGAAGATACGACAGAATAGAAGTTTAGCTGAGAGAGATCGATACCTCTGAGGTTTCTTGAAAACGATCGCTGGCTTCATGCAGAACAATTAAACTCGAATCTATTTCTGCATTTGCTAATGGCCCTCTCCCTTGTAGATTTGTAAGGTTGCTACGAGATGTAAGGATGACTGTCTCGTTGTCCGTACGGATGGATGACTGCTTTGTCAGTAAAGCTGCCAGACTTAAGGATACTGGATTCGAGATCAGATCTTTGTAATCGTTTTTCGATGGAAGCCGCATGCATCAAACACTGCGATCACTCGTTTTCACGGTCTCTGCTTGATATAAAATAGGTCAGTACATCGGCGTAGATGCAAATTATTTATTCGAGAATTCGTGTATTCGTGCTTTCAAGTATGGCTTATGGACAAAGATCATAGCCCAACTATATATCATCATTGTTTTTCTCTCTTCCTCCTCGTATCAGTCCAACTACCTCATACCTCTCCCCTCCCAGGCAAATAACTCTTGACAATTGCACCCCGGACATCCCCCTCTCGAGTGTGATCATTTACGTATCCAGCTATTTCATTTCTAAACTTTAACTTTGGCTGCACTGTTACTACGCTATTGTCACGAGGAAATTATTCGGGAGCAATTATCCAGGGGCCAGTTCTCCATTTGCGAAGGTTGGGTTATGGTATACACGGGGGCCTCTCGAACTTATTTCACTTATGACCCCCTTTTGATAAGACAAACTTTTCTGTGACCTTTTATTCACTGTTATGAAAGCAATAAGTACTAACACTATCAATAATTAATCTTTTGACGCAATCTGATATTAAGTAAACATAGAAGCAAAACCGTCAGAAAAATTGCTAAAATCGAAACTACCAATATCAATGATAGGTTTTAGTGTTAAGTATTGTTATTTTGTCAGTTTCCTTCATCTTGGTTTATTTACAACGTTTCGGCCGTTGCACCTTACAGCCGTCTTCAAGAGATAATGGGCATTCTTCTAAACTCCAAGACGTGAGTTCAAAATTTTCCAAAAAAGAGCTCTGTTGACCTTTTGGGGACTTATTTGACGGGTTTATTCATAACATCTAGATGCTGGAGAATCTAGATATTTCTATATATTTTGGCCATCTATTTTAGATGTTTTCTGGTGAAAATGATGTCATGAATATAATTAATTCTTCGATGGGATTTTATTACCTGACTTCATATTATGACACCCCAGATGTTGAATCATCATCATCATCACCATCATTGTCTGTCGTTGTACATAAGTCTTCCACATGATTCGCCTGACCTCTCAATCATGGGCATCGCGGAGCAAGTCTTCTGTGAATTTATCTAGCTCGTCACGCCATTTTACTTTCCGTCGGCCACAACCTCGCACTTAATCTTTGGGGATCCACGTTGTCAGTCGTGATGTCCAGCGGTTGTCTGCCATTCTTGCAACAAGTCTAGCCCATTGCCATTCAAGTCTTCGAACAGTTTCTATGACCCTTGTTTTCTTGCTGATATAATGTACTGTCTTGTGATCTCTCCATGTGATGTGCATGATTCTCTCATGTGCACGTTGCATGGTTCTCACTTTGAGGGTCTCTCTTTTGTTAGGTTCCATGTTTCAGCTCCATAGGTGACTATCGATAGTTTACATTGGTTGCATACTTTCCTTTTTTTTCAGGAATAGTTGGATTCTTTTTTTTAGGACTCGTGGGGTATATTAACTGCACTTCCATCTTAGCATTAGTAGTATTATCATTGTCTCTCACTGGGATTGAACCAAGAACCATTAGATTACTTGAAAGAGTCGGCCCATATGCTTGGCAAGAAAAACTGCCTCAGTAATCCTTGCATTGAAATGGATACCATATGGGAACCTCTAATAATGAAAGACGGAAAACAGTAACATCAAATACCAAACAATTGTCACCTGAGGTTTAAAGCTCCTAAAAATTAGCGCCGGTTGTCCACATGGACACATCGCGTAGTGGTTGCTGAATCGGACAGAATTACTGCAAGAATTATTATTGTCTCACACTGGGATTGAACCTAGAACCATTAGATTAAATATATAACTGAAACGTAAGGAGAACGAAATCTATCTGAAACAATAGTGAATAGTGATGGCACGTTTTACAGTGAACCCCCAAAATAGTTGATTTTCATATAGAAGTAATAATAATTAGTTATATAAATATTATTTAAAAAATGTTTTCGAAATATTTCTGCATCCCCAAAATAAACTATACGTGAACCTCGGAGGGGGCCACTTACTTTGAGAAGTCCTAGTATGGAAATTCACTAATGCTGGACACCTCTCCGTGGTGCCATGGTTATCACGCTAGGCTAACCTACTATTACAACTTGAGTGAGCTCGATTATTACGGGATGCCCTTTACGTAGGGTCTTGGATCAGATCAAGCAAAGCTTGGCAAATACTGTACTTTCGTATAAAACACTAATCTGGGGAAAGCAATCAGTCTATGAAAAAGGAAGATCTTATTTCAAACTAAGGTTTAGTAGATACAAACGACATGATCTATTTTGAGTAAACTTACATCGCAGATTTGACCATCCACTAAAAACATGGAGGGGTTATGAACAAGAAAACCCTTTTTCGAGGTATGATAAGGAGTAAATGTTCAAATTTTATTTAGTTCGGCCTTCATCTGTAATACAGACATATAAAGCCAGCCAGCTGCACCAACTTGAAAAACCGAAGAAAGCTATGCTGTCAGTTTGTGTGGCAGATTTAATTGATAGTTTCTAATATCACAATACATCAAAATGTATGTTAAGAGTTATGCACTGCCAACCGAAGTTCAAAATTGATATTTATGGGAAATGGATAGATTGCAACCGGTGGTAGTCCTCAAATTAACATCATAAATTATGCGTCTTATACACTGGTAGATACGGTATCTATCGGTCTGATGCAAAGTACATATATATATATATATATATATATATATATATTACACCTATCCCTTATTCATGAGGATTAGAAGCGCCAGGAGGGCGAAAATGAGCTAAGTCTGTGAATAATATCTGCTGACCCGAAACTCATTCGGTTTTCCCCAAAACAAAATATTTTGACCAACACTTTACCATTCCTAAATGTTAAACGCACAAATAAAATAAGTGAATGCAGTAAAGTGCACAGTAAATTAGAACATGCATTTCATAAGCAAAAAAACATACATATCATAAAATCCTGGTACAGTGAATTGGAAAGACGTTTTAATTCAGCCTCCTTGGTTCTGGTGTGTAAACGACTTTTCAACTACAATTTTCTCCGGGTTTATATTGTCTCCATAAATAGTTTTTAGTTGAAAATGTTCTACAATCTATCTTCTTACCAATATCACAAAGACTATTATGATACAATCGATAGATTACAAGTTCCAGGCGTTTATTCGACACACGTCACTATTTATGGAAAATCTGTTGTAGTTATTATAAATCTATATACATGCATTTATGATTTCCAAGACTTTGTGCATTTTGTTTACACACTACAGCATATTTTCTATGATGCTTTTTTGCAATTCGCTGCAGAACTCACCAAAATCTCCCCTCTAATCATTCAAGACTGAATTGCAGATTATCGAAACTGCGAATGGAAAATGCGCAAATGGCAAGGGGTAACTGTACTTCAGTGAGTCTGATTCTCAGTAAGTGCCCCCTACGTATGGTCTTCTGCCCGATTGAGCTAAGCTTGGTAAATAAATATAACTGATGCAAAATATAGATCATTGGGTGCTTCGCTTTGGTGTAATGGTTAGCAATTGAATCTAACAGATCTTTACTACTGTAGTGAGTTTGATCCCTAATGGCCCGTACTTACGGATTTTTATCAGTTCTAGCGTTGACTTAGAGGATTTCCCTCTGCTATTATCAATTTCATTTTCTTTGCTTACTATCTCTATTGTGTCTTTATATTTGTCGTGTTTACTCTTATCTTTTCTGTTACTTCAACTATTTCACTTTTACTTTGAATATTTACCACTAACTGAAATTCGGCGATGTTTTCTCTGATCCAATTAGAATATATTTTTCTCTGACAAATGTCTTGTTTCTTTCGGTTTTAAGATAGAATTTAGCTCTGCAGGCCCCCATTCTATGGCTACTTCCTCTATCGACTTAGTTTACAACGATGATATCTCAAACCGTAAAAGCTTTATCAGGAAGTTTATTTTATTCTTTGTCTTGCTATTTTGTGTTTTCCCATGTCCGTATAAAATTTTAAAAGTATCCGATTTCGTTATTCTTTGTTTTTATTGAACAACCGTAGCCATCAAAGTTGGCGAAGAACTCTACCACTTTTTTTTAAATATGTGAGCATGTTTGTTTATGCGTATATGTGTTCCAGCAGTCCCTACTGTTTTGTCTACAGACTTGAAAATTGGCATCAGTATTCTATTAGACCCCATACAGAAATGATTTTTTTTTAATGTGGGGGAAAAAGATCTTTTGACCTTTTCAGGGCCTCATTTTGAATCTGTGATCTAAATGTTTCTAGATGTTTTAATTGTTTTGTTTTTTTTACTTTATTTCAGATGTTTTCCAGTGGAAAACGCCAGTAATTTCACGTATACAATTTATTCTGATCATATCTATCCTTCAATGGACCTTTTTTTTTACATGACTTCAAATTTTAACGCTACGGTTTTTCAATTATAGACTTTCATCATTCTTATATTTTCCTCAGTGGCGATATATGCATTGTCACATCAGCACGCTCACCATGAATTTTCATCGAGCCAAAAGGCTTCGGGGAAGTTCTTGTTGAAGGGCAACTGGAAATTATCTTTTTGTCCTTTGGGCGTAAACCCCAATTTGAACCTGACTTTCTGGTTGTCTATTTATATTCCAACTGTTAAGAGTAGATACTGCCAACAGCTATGACATTGATAAACATCAAAATAATTTCACTGCTTTTGCACGCTCCAATACTTTTCGTTGTTTCTCTTTGTTTTTCTAATTAAAATTCAATTTTCTTTCTTTTTTTTTCTTTCATTATTTATCTCTATATTTCTATGACCCTTTTTTGTTTTATTTGTTTTATTTATGTTATCGGTTCCCTTTCTGAAATCTTTCTTCCTTTCTTCCTTTCTTTCGTCCTTTCACTGTATTTTATTTTCATTTTTCTTTTCTTTATTTCTCTTTTCTTCTTTCATCTTTTACACGATTCTTTCTCTGCTAAAAATAATTTTTCTTCCTTTCATTACTCGATTCGTCTGATCGTTTTTTTGTTAGCAAAATACTTTCCTTCAACTTTTATAAAATGTCAACCAAAATTGTCACCAAAACTGTCTACATAGGTTTCTCCAGTTTTTAGGTAGGTCTGGCCTGCTATGTACGTGCTGCGCGCACAGACTTCACTGGTGAAGCTAGGGGACTAAAAATCTGAATATTTGCTATTTGTTATTTATGAAAAAGAAGTTTTTATTTATTTTGTTTGAATGCCCTTCCTAATTGTTTTTTTTTTTTTTTTGGCGGGGAGTTCACTTTGCAATGAAAGTTTATGCTAAATTCATCCCGTAGTTTGTTTCCAGCAGCATTTTTGCTCACTTTTAGAAAATTAAGACTTCTCAATGATCAAAATTAAATTTAAAATCGATCTGCCAACTCGACGTGCTGCCAAAAGACGTTGTTCACGTGACAGTTCTGAGTGATTAATCTGACCAATCATTTTATTCGTTTCTTTTATTAAAAAATGTCTTTTCATCTCGTTGTTTTTTTATTTTTTACACAGACCTTTCTTTTGCCCTTATATCTTAGTATACAACAATCAAAAATTAATATGACTAAAGGCAAACTGGTTGCATTGGTGTGTTCGGTTCAGACCAATTCCATTTTATTTTTTATTAAAGGGAACCCAGCCTGAGTTTAGTTGCAATGAAAAGTAACAATAATGAAGATGGAGGTGAAAGGTAGTAAAGAAAAAAAATGATAAAAAGCCATAGTTATACTGAAAGAGAAAAGCCAACATTTCACATTCAGATGTAAAAAAAGATTTATGGCCAGGGTATAACAATAGTGAGTTAAATGTGGTTTTGTTTCCACTATAAAAAATGGGAAACTGTCGACTGAAACAGTCAACATGGGTTCCTTCAGTTTTTAAATGAGGCTTGCTGGCTGGATATGAATGTTTATATGTATGATACACGCATACAAGCCCCGTCAAAGGAGAGAGGGCTAAAGAACTAATTCCTTATCCAGAAGAAAAAACGGTTTTATTTGAATAAAAAATATCTTTTTGCGATCCAACGAAAGGCGGGGAGAAAAGACTGATTCACCGGTAAACCGTTTTTTTTTTCCTAATCTTTTCATTGATCATCCCCGATACAGCATTCTGCTAAGAGACGTTCGTCACGAGACGGTTCCCAACGAGTGAGTAAGCAGACCCCTCATTTTACAAGCTTCTTTGCGTGATGGAAAGTGTTCAAGGGGTTTGATTATGCGTAGCAGAACGTCAACATGTAGACCTCTTTCCAGCGAATCTGGCTTCTTGAAATGCGCTTTCATTCTATTCACGTCGAAAGTGAACTTCAACCGGTATTTTGAAGAATCAACTTTGCCACAACGATTGGCGAAATCCACGTGCAGAAAACCCGGAAGGCGATCTTATCTCGACGACTGGTTTGTGGTGTAGGGAAAGATGGAAGTCAGTGGTCATTTATCACTTATCTACCACATCCAGCCGCTTATTATCCACCTTTCTGAGAGCCCCAGGATCCTTTTTTCTCCTAATTTCTTTTTTTTTTAATCAGCACTCCCCCCAGGAAATCCTGCCCTTGCCTGTCATCAGCTATTTTGGAACGACACTTATTAAGGAGAATTATGGCTCTAACAGTATACGCGACATAGGTCTATTATAAAAACAAAGTCGCGAAAAACAAGTTGATCCTCCAACAAATTAGAAATACTGGAATGGTTTACTCTGGTTTGTAAAAATGTAGCACAAGTATAGATAATTTCGAGAATAATCCACCATCACAAAACAATAGTTGAACAGCCGTAGCGTCAAAATTAGTCTTGTAAAAAATTCCATCGAAGAATAAATAGAGTCAGAATAAATTCTTTTTATGACATAACGGCGTTTTCCTCAAGAGAACACTCGAATTAGAGTATGAGTTATATATAAAAACATCTAGATTCCAGAGAATCCAAAAGTTAATCATAACGCCTATCAGAAAAAGGTGTTTAAAAGGTCAAACTAAGCTTTTTTTCCATATACACACACACACACATATATATATATATATATATATATATATATATATATATATATATATATATATATATATATATATATATATATAAAAGGTTTTTTGAAAGGATCTCGTACATGCCAATTTTCAAGTTTGTAGACAAAGCAGCATGGCCAGGGGCACTGTAAACACAAAGACACACTCATTCGCACGTTTACAAAAAAAGAATTGAGCCACCTTTGATGGCAATGGTTGTTTAATTCCTCATCTTAGGGTTGTTCTCCACAGCTTTCTTGTATATAACGTACTACGTGGCCCTTGCCATTGTAACTAACTCATTCAGCAGGGAATTGGAGAGAAGAGTAGAAGTGATTGACATTTCTCTATCTTATAGAATTATACTGGTTAACCCTAAGTTAATGAGAGGTTCAATTTTCAATCCCTGCAGATTATTCAATTTCACAAATTATTTTTTTTACCTCATCTCATGTTTGGATAAAGATTTCCCGGGGAGATCGAGCGGTTTCTTGAAATTGTCATATCTACTTGGGACTCAAATAATTCAGTTTTGAACGATACCCTGTCGGAAAGTTGATGAAATATTCTTCCCTACGGTATCCATACGTATATAGCTACATGAACGATACATTGCACAATCTGAAGAAATAGGACTGCGTACTTAAATTTTTTTTATGATTGCTACATACATGTCCCATGGTTTTTGCTGCAACTTCTGGCCCATAAGACCAATCACCTTACAAAATACACATTTGGAGAGCTGATAAGATTTTATAACAATACACATATGAATATACTTCTATCGAGAATTCGAAGAAATAAGACGGTGTACTTGATATTTACCCCCCAAATACCACATACATCATCATCATCATCACCATAACAACAACTTTCAGCGTCTCCAAGATTTGTCAGACCTCTCTATCATTGGCGTCACAGAGCCAGTACTTTCTTTATTTGTCTAGCTCGTCACGCCATCGTACATTCTCTCGGCCATGATTTCGTGTATGATCTCTGGGGATCTCTGTTGTGAGTTCTGATGTTTAGCGGTTGTCTGACATCCTTGCAACATGTCCAGCCCATTGCCATTTGAGTTTTTTTCAGGGTTTCAACGAGGTCTCAAAATACTGTCTTTCCAATGATATACTGTGCTGTCTTGTGATCCCTCCATGTGAGATTGAACATGATTCTCTCAGTGCACGTTTTATGGTTCTCAGTTCGAGAGTCAATCTTTTGGTTAGGATCCACGTTTCAGCTCCATAGGTGACTATGAATTTTGCTGTAACTTTTCATGCTGAACTGATACAAATTGTATGAATTGAAAATTATTTTCATGGTAAAATTTAGTGTATTCTTTCAACCTCATGTCTGAAAACCTTTGTTTAGCCTTTCAAAGTGTGTCAAATACAAGACAAGATAAGAAAGTTTTGACTTTTGGGGCAGCAGCCATTTTAATTCATGCAAATGAGGCGGCGATTTTAATTCATGCAAATGAGGCGGCGATTTTGATTCATGCAAATGAGGCATCCATTTTAATTCATGCAAATGAGGTAGTTTTCCCCTAATTTTTTCTTGGGAATATCTTTTTCCTGAAATAAGACCCCTGAAGAACATATTGGTAATCTATTTATCGAGTCCTGGAGATAATAGGTTCATATGATGTTCTGTTTGGACTCCAGAATATTTTACCTGATAGAATGACATGCCTGGGATAAATACTTCCCACCTCACCAAACACACCCGCTTATCCCATTTACCATTGCTCTTCTGAATACCCACTTGGATACCTATTCGAAAATGCTCACCCTAATTTCCCTGGCCTTGTGTGGCGCTTATCTCCACCAGACTCTTTGTACAGGCCTGGTTAGCGTACTTGGAGAAATGATTTGAGAAAAGGTCCAGAAACTAAGCTAGTATCCGGTTTGAAAAGTTAGAGTTTGGAAGATAGATTGAAGGAGTTCGGGTTTACATTGTTAATAAATACAAGGGATCGAAAAGACTGGATAGACATGTTCAAGAATTTGCATAGTACAGGATAAATAAAACCGAATGCATTTTTTTTATTATAAGAAAGTGCTTGCAAAAATGACAGATAACCAATGGACATCAACACTCATGACATGGATTTCCTAATTTCACATGTGCAACCGAGGCTGGCAGAATACAAGATGGAGAGAAGAACTAGACATATTCAGAAATTACTGGCTCCGCGACATCCATTATAGAGAAGAGACGTCCACTATGGCGAATCTTGGGGAAGGTCTATGTCCAACGACAGACGTTGAGAGACAAATGATGATGATGATGATGATGATGATGATGATGATGATGATGATGAAGCAGAAGCAGATTTAGATTAGATACCAGAAAAATTCTTTTTTTTAGAGTGATACAACTAATTTTGTTGCCGGTGTTTTTGTATAAGCACATGAAACGATTCCACTAGATATGAGCTTCACAGATTATCCATGATAAAAATAATATTTCATAATAAAAAAAAATTCTTTCCCTTAATTCTATTACTTTATTGCTTTATAATTACAACCCTTCTCCCCACTGAAAATATGGAAAGATGTAGAAGACCGAGAGAAAAAGAAAATTCGTTCGAGATATGCGTTATTTTCTATCTATAAACTTATTTGTACTAAAACCTATATCCGTATAATTTATCCACATGTGAATAGTCCTTTTATTTTTGACTGGTACTCTGCTAGTCGAAAAATAATTAGTTTCGTCACTTTAAATATCAATTTGTGTGCTCGATGTTTTCTATGCATTGTGGCTAATTAGAAACCGATAACCAAACTATCACTTAGACTGTCAACATATATTTCTTCAGTTTTCTGATTGGTCTGGCTGCCAATGTAGGTAATCTTCTCTACCTCCAAATAGATTTTAGTGGGGGTTCAATTTGCAGTGTGAGTTTATACGAAATTGATCCCTTAGTTTGTGTCATTCACGTTTGTATTTTAAGAATTCAGTCTTTTTTTAGTGATCACTACCCAACAAAAGGCGGGAAAAGTAACATTAATTGATCGTTCTTCGATTTCCAACTCGTTATGCTGCCAAAAGACACTGATCACATGCTACTTTCTACAGAGGAGCTGATCAGACCTGTTTTCTTTCTTTCTTGTCTGGCTAGGAAACAATCATCCCTGACTAAAGTGCCTGTTCAAATTACTGGAACGATCATTTTTTTTACTACATTGGAGCCTTTGTATCGGCCAATTAAACAACGTTCAAATTAGCGACATTAATTTAGCGCACCAGAGCAATCTACTTGATTTTTCCAATGATCAATTATCTCATTAAATTCCATCGGGTCTCATCGATTTTCAAAACTGATCTCCGATGTTCAACGGATCAAATCGTATGAGAGAGTTATCAATTGATAGGAATAATACATCTTTATAAAAAGATTATTTAATTACCTCTGTCAACAGAGTTGGAAGAGGTCTATGTATTCAGTCGTCTCTTCCGGTCTGTGTGCGCGTTTGTAGAGGCAATATCTTGAAAAGTTCTCAATGAACTTTAACAAAATGTTGCAGATGAGTAGACCATGGGCTAAGGAAGAAATTGTGCGGCTGATCAAGAGTCTTGAAAATCATCTCACCTGCATCGTAGTTGTTTATTGACACAATATCTACAAATTATGAATTTCAATAAAATGTTGTGGAAGAATGGACCATTGGCTATGAAAAGTAGATAATATTCAATTGGGGGATCAGGGATCCTCTACAGTTAAATCCCAGCAGCTGTATGTCCACACAATATCTCAAGAAGTCCTCAATGAATGTCAATGAATTTGTCTTCAAGGATAGGACAAAGGGTAAAAAAGAATTGATTGAATTTTGGGGTGAGTCCAGCAATTTCTTTTCGAATGGGGGATCACCCCCCACCCACCCACATACACACTCATATTGAGTTTTGACTTCATTTTTCCCCTATCAACTATGGCGATTCAAGTCTTCCATTGAGACTAAAGATCGAAAAGTTTAAAAAATGATGGTTGGAGAGATAAGGGGAATGAGAAAAAGATTCTATCCCCACGTCATCAATCAATGGAAGGAAGAAAGAAAAAAAGGAAAAAAGAGGGAAAGAAAGGGAAGGGCGAGAGGAACAGAGAGAGAGAGAGAGAGAAAGAGAGAGAGAAGGGAGAAATCAAAGAGAATAAGAAAGGCAGAAATGAAGAGAGAAAGAGAAAATGGGAAACTATAGACAGATTTCAGTTAGCATCTAAATTACTCCAAATTATATCGACAATTATCCTCGTTGTCCCTGATCACACATGGTAATAAATTACTTCTTCTGATTATCTGAATCGTAACTTAGTCACGGTGTATCGTTCGACTTACGACTAATGTCATCACTGTCACTTACGGATTACTTGCTTCTCGACTCAGTGTCCTCATTATGGTTTCTGAAGAGCCACCTACAAAACGAAGCTCTGACCCCAAATGCACTTCTTGAAAAGACAAGACTACGCTCGTGCAAACACCTGGCATTAACAAGAAGTTGCAGTAGTCGATGACGTCACAGCAGCAATGACTCAAACAATGCTTCTACCAAATGATAGCCTTGACATGGTGTGTGTGTGTGTGGGGTAGGCCAAATCATCATTATCATTAACCTAGGGCTCTCTTCTAGTACTTCATGATACCACCAGGTTTTGTTGGTTTCCTCCACAGCAAAGCAGGAATACCCAACGCAGTCATTTTAGCAACTGGGTTGAAATCACAAAAAAATGAACAATAATCGAATGTGCAAAAATTTGAAAAAAAGGTGTTGTGTTATCGAGATGTTCATCCTGCATTAATAGCGTGTTAGAAAATAAGCCTAATATCCGTACCTTGCACAACTGAATCGCCATAGCCTGCGCTAGTACCAGAATTGATAATATAAAAAAAAGATTATTTAATATAATCTTGAAAAATAGATCTTTTATCAATAAGTTATCTTTATAGAATAGATTCCTTTATCAGGAATTATCCAGAAAACAGTAGCACAGGATTTGGGCATTGTTGGTTCAAAATAAACACGAAAAAGCGCTTAAAAAACTTTTTAGATTATGCCAAGTGGTGTACTCATGGAAACTTCCAGGGTTGTAACCTGCGAAATGTGACAAAAAGTGCAAGGATATTCCCACACACACATACATAGACACGCCGATAAAAAGATCAATAGATACTTAGAAAAGACCCTCAAAGAGAGGAAAATCCATAGCCCACTTCGCTGGTTGGTTGGCAAAATTGTGTGGCTACGATGATTAAATAGATTGATAGATATGAACAAACAAAGATATATAAGCCAGAACAGACTGAGATTGATAAATAGATAGATACTAAGAATAAGATGAATCTGTGGTCTGCTTGGCTGGTCGGTCGGGCTATTTGGGAGTCTCCAGTGTCTTGATATTGACTGAACAGTTTATATTTATTCATTTTGGGGAATGGTTGTAAAGTTTATTTGGTTTAACATTTTGGCAGCAGTAAAAAGCTCTGAACGCTTTTAATATTTCGCAATTATCAATAATAATATTATTATTATCATTATTATTATTATTGATAATAATAATAATAATAATAATAATAATAATACATTTCTATCAAATCCTAAACTTTCAAATCGTGACTTTAATTTCCAATTAGTAATATGTAGCTTTTGACTATTTGAACACGAGACTTTATTTAATGCAGGCAAAGAGCTTGTATTAGTGGCACAGGAATTCTATTAGTAGAGTCTAATTTCAGGAAGTGACTTTCCAAATGTATTTTGTCATGAACCAGCCTGAACTTTATTGTAGTCTTCTCAGTGTCCACGTGAACTTTGAACCTCTCTTGGAGACTGGCATCTTTTAATTTCAGCATGAACTTGTGTTGAGCATCGTTGTGTAACATTCCACGAACAGTGGAGATTAGGCTATCACTAAACTTGAAAATATCTAGGTTCTATTCTTGTCTTCATTGTGCTAGACGAGGTGCATCAATTTTTCGTGATATGGACAGACTATTCTCCTAGCCTTTGTGTCCATTCATTCACGACGTTTCAGCCGTGTACCTTACAACCTACGTTGGGTATTGCCGGTTCTAGAATTCAAAATCACTACTAAGAGTGGATGCTTGCTTTGAGTGGACACGTCATGTCCGTTTGTTTGTGTTTTTTTGTATATACGGGTTGTGTTGTACAATATATTGACTAGGGGAGAAATTGGCGAATACAGTGAGTGAAGGAAGCGGCATACATTCTTTCTTTAGTTGAACCCATCAATGACCAAGCATTGATATCAATATCATCTGGAATCCTCTCATCATAAGAGACTTCTTAAAAAAAGCAAAAACAGATTACCCTAGGAAATTCCCCGCTGTTCTTCCTCCTACAAGATATCATTGAAATTCACTGAGAACTTTTGGAGATACCGTGTTGACATGTTTTTGCGATATTATGTGGTTTTGACATATGTTTACGATGTTGGGGAGGTAATCGTGCTTGAATCCACTCTACATTAAAACAGTCCTTCCATAGCTTATTTCCCACGCTTTCACAAAATCTGATTGAAATTCACAATTTTTGAAGATATGTTAAAAACAGGAAAAATAGGCAAGATTATGTAGTTTTGACACATAACTACGATATAGGGGAGGTAAATATGCAAGGACCCATTCCAACACTCGATCGATTTTTCCATAGCCTATTTTCCACCATTTTCCAAAATGTAGAAATTCATTGAAAACTCTAGGAGATATCGTATGGAAAGCAAACCCTGCCCAAATTCTGTAAATATCTATGTATCAATCTATGCAAGCCGTGTTTAGCATTCTATTATAAGTAGGTTTATTCATTTATTCTACAGACAATTTACTTCGGTATTCAACTGACCGACATGTGCCCGTACCAGATGACCGAGTGCTTTATTGCCAGCTGTTAAAATAGATACGAACTCAATGTACAGACAGATTTTCTTGCTTTCTTAGCCTTTCTTTCGTTTTTCTTTCTCCACCCCCTTCTTTCCGCCTTTTCATTTCTTTCTTTCTCTCTTCCTTTGCACACGGAAACATTTCCTTTTTCTAGTATTTTTCCCTTTACTCTTTTCTATGGATGTCCGTACGGATATCTTTTTTTCCCTTTGTTTGTTCGCTAACATTCTTGGTTCCTTACGCTATTAATGTCACTTTGAATTGAACTGGTTTCGCTATCGACATTGTGGCTCGGAGGAGAAAAACATCGCATATCCTTCGTTCCATTAGTAAAACTTTTGCTCGAGACCGGAGAATAATCAAACAGCATTCTCTCATCTGCCATGATGGTTATCGGCGCCGAACAAATATAAATAAGAATAAAAATGACACGACATCGCAGTCAATAATTGAACAGCTTTAACGTCAAAATTTGAAGTCTGATGAAAACATTTCATCGGAGAACAAATTCTATGGCGATTTCCATTGAAAAAAAATCAAGATTCTGGAAGACTAGATGTTATCAATAAACACGTCAGAGTTAGGTCCCCAAATGGTGAAAGAAGCCTTTCTTTTTTCAAAAAAAATTTTAAAGAAATATTTTTTAGAAGGGGTCTAATAGAGTACTGGTGCTAATTGTCAAGTCAGTAGGCATAACGGTACGGACAGGAGCATAAAAACACACAAACACATGCATATATGAAAACAGATAGAACCATTCGCCACCTCTGGTGGCTACGATCGTTGAAACATTATTGTGTTTGTGGCTCCATCAAGGGTTATGCTTTCAGAAATAACATAACGGAAAGGTTAGGTAGTCTAATGAGAGAGACAGAGAAGGGGAAGCAGGACAGAAAAGATAGTTAGGTAGTTTTTAAAGAAGCTGGGAAGGGAGTGGGAAAAGAGAGCCATATAGTACAATAAGAAGACAGGAAAAAAGGGAGTTAGGTATTTTTTAAACAATATAGGAAGAGCTGGAGAGGACAAAAACTATCGCTGGGTAGTTTGATGAGTGGGTAGAAAAAGTGTGGAAAAGAAAGCTTCGTAGCCTAATGAGGGGATAGGAAGAGAGAGAGAGAGAGAGAGAGAGAGAGAGAGAGAGAGAGAGAGAGAGAGAGGGAGAGAGCATAACAAGAATGTTTGGTAGTTTTAAAAGGTAGTACGGGAGGGGGAAGAAAGTCATATAGTTCAATCAGAGGTTAGGAAGAGAGACGACAGGAGTGAAGGTAATCTTGTGGAATAAGATGTTAGCAAAGAAGGGAGAAAGGTTATGAAGTTTAATAAAAGGGGAAGATGTGGATGGGCCAGGGAGAGAATGAGAAAATATTGGCAAAGGGTGAGAGGAGAACATAGACACAAGATAATGGATAATCTTAGTTATCAAGACCAGTGGGGGTTCAAGTAGTGAATGAAAACTCTCTTTAAGGAAAACAAATAGGAAGACTACTCGATTCTGCTCGAGTAACATTATGCAGAGCAAAAAAACACCAATGAAGAGTGCGAAGAAATGTCAAATCTCTTCGGTTTATATATCTGAAAAGTGTCAATTTAGTTTGACCCTTTTCAAAATGTATCTCAATACGATGCTTTCCAGTCAGTCGGTCGGTCGGTCAGTCTCTTCCAGTTACGTTAATCGACATTAGAAAGAGCCCCAAAATGTCCCCCGCCAAAAAAAAAAAAAAAAAAAAATGCCAAAAATGTCCATTTACGATTTCTATTGAAAATGATACAAGCGGCATATTTCCATATCGCAGTATTTTACAAGTATGAGAATAAATTCACCCAAAGAAAAATTGCTTGTTCCTTTCCTCCTCCTGCAATTATTACCATTGATGGTGGATGCATCATTGAACTTATAGTTCTTGTTTCTGCCTCGTTACTCTTTCTACCTTAGTTCCTCTATTCCCCCCCTTTTTTTGACGCCCCAGTACCGCTTTCTTGTCGCAACAGGAATTCTGAAGAAAATATTTCTATTTAATTAAAACAATATTATTGAATCAAATATTATTGGATTACGACTAATCAGAACTTAATATGATTATTCCATTGTTATTTTAGCTCGGCAAATTTGATTCTGAACTAAATAAAACATTGTTTGGAAAATGAATAAGTTACATGCCTAACTGCTTCAGGGTCAAAATCCACTCTGAACGCATCTTTTCCAGACTTTTAGCCGAATTTTTTTAAAAAAGAAGTTTTTCTGTACTTATTGAAGGAAGTGTGTGTGCTAAGTTTCAAGTTTCTACTGTGGACAATTATGACAGAGAAGAGAAGAGGAGAAAGAAAAAGAGTAATGAAAAAAAGAGAGAGAGAGAGAGAAAAAGTAAAAAGTAAAAGTTGACATGACTTGACGTCACGGAATCATTCTTTCTCCCCCACCCTCTCTCTCTCATCCATGTCTGACTAATTGCGATAATAAAGTAAACTCTCTAGGAGTTTGACAACAGTTTCAGGTCAGGTTGGTCACTCAAGAGACAGTGTCACGTAACCAGCGTCTTTTGACTGCATGTCATGTTGGGTGTGATCAATTAATACATTTTTAAAAAAGTGTCTATCGATGGATAAATTACTTCTCTCGCCTTTCGTTGAGCAGTGATCACTGAAAAAAGTCTGAATTTTTCTAAAAGAAAATAAACAATAAAAGCATGAATGTTACCAGATATAAACTAAGGGATCAATTTGGTAGAATAAAACTTACATTGCAAATTGACCCCATCCCACAAAGATACTATTTAGCAGGGAAGGATTTCTAAACAACATGAACACTATTTTCTCTAAACATTTCAGCCTTTTAGCTCCATTGGTACAGCCTGCACGCATCATGTATACTTGCATAGATACCTAGCAAGAGAATATCTCAAGAAGTTCTCGGTGAAGTTTCGTCGGAGGGTGACCATAAAGACAACGATCTAAGCTCAATTATTTCTCCAAGTCAGTGAACTGTTCACACAACTCAATAGCTCCAAAAAGTTTCCGGACTTTCTACCTGATATCACAAAAAGTTGTCAATGAATTTCAATGAGATTTCGTAGAGGGGTGGGCAAAAGGCCACGTAAGGAAAGATTGAAATTTGGAGCAGATCCATCATCAATTACCTCCTCTACGTCACACAAGATTTTCATTTTAAAATAAGGATCGTGACATTTGATTGTAAATAGCACGAACGCATTTGCTTTGAACCAAAAATGGCAGCCGCTTTAAATCAAGATGAACCAGCGAAGACCACCATTTTTTTAATGATTTTTAGACAATGTAGAATGTCAAAATTAGGCGACTGAGGCGTGCACACGGAACCAGCTCCTGGAGGAATTCTTCGATTGATCGAATGGACGTTCGGTTTACGTTGCATCGCTTATACAAAAGACCTCAAGCCATCATACCTTCGAATTATGAGCATTTGTGCGTTATCTCGATTCATTTTATTTAGATGTGTCCTTGTCAGGCTTGTCGTGAAGGTGTTACGCTTAGCGTAAAATTGTCGTGTTATATAAACTTCAATGAAAAACCTCGTTCGTCCTATTTCCTCCCCTTCTAAAAGTAAACGCTTTGACCTTTCGTTCACTATTTTCGCTTCTTTGAATAAATTAATCCGAAGAAAGAAAACGTCGTCAAGTGCTTCGGGCAAGAACAATTGCGTACATGTGACGTCAATAACTCCCCCCCCCCCCCCGAGAAAAACAACCAAAACAAACGACAAGTAAAAATTTGATGTCGGTTTAACGTGGACGCCCTCACGTATACGTGGAGGGAAGGATAAAATTGCGACCAGCGTCAACCAAAGGCATCGGATCAGTATTATGATCATCAGTCCACCTAGGTTCCCTCATTTAAAAAAAACAAGGGTTGCGTAAGTCTAGACATCGTACACTTTTTCGTGGCCGGGTAGATATTGTGACGTTGATAAAACCTTAAGTTGGGAAGATAAGGCGTGGTCTTTTTCTATCATTAAGAGGTGCGGGATGGCTAAGCAGGATCGGCACGGAAAATTGACTCATTTTGCACTAAAACCCCTGGGAAAACTATGAATCCATATCTCCTCCTGCTATGACTAAAATAGTGCAGGGTTAAGTGAGTCTATTTTACGAATCACAACCGGCCCGGGTAAATAGTAATGTGATCTCTGTAGCCAAAGCAGGGACGAATGAAGCTGTAGCCAGCGCGAGGACCATTTTTGATTTATAACGGTAAAACATCGTCAGCAAAGTCTAATGATTGGGAGAAGTATGCATATTAAACAACAAATAAATTATTTTCAACATAATACCCTTCTCTATACACACACACATAAACACACACAGATGAATGGATAAAGTCAGACATGAGGTCAGGTAAGAGAATAAGAGGGGGATAGTGTTATGCAATTCTTTCAAGCAAGAAAGGCATGCTTTTCTTATCGGAATTTGAAATCAAAACCTGGTTTGGAACCCCGAACACTTCACTGGAGTTATATAATATCAAATAATAGGCTATGGTTACCTTTTCTGCGCTTAATAGATTTCAGCAATCATTTTCAGCTTTCAATATCATATTCTCCTTGAGACCATTGTCAATTGAAAGGTTATCAGTCAAGTAAGTAACCTAGAAAACAACACTAATCCTCGAAGTACTAATCCCAACATGTAAACATCGTTTTTTTGTTAGATTCAGATATTGCTGTAAAGAGGAACGCTGGAAATGCGTGTTGAATACTTTTTAAAAAAATCTCCGACCAAGTGCATTCAATGGTGTTCTCTAATAATATTTTTTCTTCTTAGAATAAATTCATATAAATAAATACATGGGAATAATTTCCTTTGAACATAGTTTTCTTTTCATTTTTTCGTAAATCTTTTTGATACTTAAGCAGAAAGAACCTGGTTTAAATCAAAAGAAAAATAGGTTGTTTTTTTGTAAGTAAATACGTAAAACTATGTAGATATTTATATTTCCAAATTCAAAAGTGGCGTTAAATTTTCATAGAAAAATCAAAAGGTGGAATAAAAATTTCATTTTTACAAAAGATGAACATGTAGTTTTGATCAAACTAAAAATCTATCCAATAGATTTTTGTAAAAGAAAACAGATAAGAAAAGGAACCATTTACGGGTCTTCTTTTGCAAATTCGAAACTAAATCTACGGGATATGTTACTTTCTGGTAGACTTTAAAGAAAATTAAACAATAACCAAAGGTGAAAATCAAATGAAATTTGAATTAATTTAAGAAAATCGCAAACTTTTATGATTAAAAAAATATGTAGCTTAAATTGGATGGATAGTTAAAAAAAAAGAAGTAAATAGGTAAGCAGAAAGAACCCCGTTTCTGAAGCAGGAGATGTTTGAGCTTATGGTCCTCCATAGCGAAAAACACTAATCGCTTAAATTGGATTTTATGTACAATCGTACGTGCTCAGTCAATACACTAGTTTGCTGATTGATTATCGTACATAAGAATCATTTTTCTTTCCATTAATCTTATACAGGATATAAATTGTTTATAGTAAATCTTTTAACTTTTACAATACATGCTTTTCTTTCATGAATCTGAACACATACCCCAATCACACTGGTTTTAGGGGAAAAAAACCTAGAAGCTTCTGAAATGTTTTCCTTTGATTTGCGGGCAATTCTGACTCTGCCAATCGGATTTGAGCAAATGAAGTTTCAGTAATCTGAGATTCGGAACATTAAATGAAAACTTTAAAGCTTCGAAGTATAAACATTAAAAACCTTTTCGAAAAAATCCGTCGATGCAATTTATGTAATTTTTTCCCGTATTTTTCTCCTGTTTTACATATATTTTGATGCTATGGTACTATGCGTAATTTTTTGATATATATATATATATATATCTCTCTCTATTTATTTACGTGTATATATATATATATATATATATATATATATATATATATATATATATAGTATATGTAGTACAAATCAGGCTAGCAGTATAACATAATATAATGATATAATAATATATTCGCCTGATGAGGCCCAAAGAAGGCAGAAACATGAGCTAGTTTGTGTAGCGAATCCACATTCTACTATTCACACACACACACACACACACACACACACACACACATATATATATATATATATAAAATGAGCAGTGTGATCCGTGTGTTCTCTCCGTAGCAATGAACCCTTCCATTTGAAGGTAATACTTTTGTGGATAAAATTAAATCCTACCCACCAACGACCTAACTGAAACGAGTTCCGTAGTTCATATTCTTAAAAAAAATCATCTCAAAGAAATTCACATACATCCGGGAATTTCATCGTGGGGGTTGACTTGCACGTACAAATATATGCGTCCTTGTGTCAATGTTCTATGCAATTAAAAATAAAAAAAACCCACCCCCACGCAAAAAAAGAGAAACCAAAATGAAGTCTCCGCTGATTGCTACGTTTTTTCTCAAAGAAGGATGCAGAGAATATTCTTTGTCTGACGTCTCATGACAGTAAAACAATGAAGGGTGCGGACAGAATTTATAATTGAAGCAAAGCACCCTTTTCAATGAAGAATAATCGGGGAGGGGGGTAATATTGTTTGTTTGTTTTTCTAATTATTTATTTTTTTTTTTAGGGAAGACTCAAGTGCTAGGGCGTTATTTTTTCTGTTTCACCCTCCTGTGTATTTCATTGGTCAATCAGCACTTTATAGAGAGATTGGGTATTTTCCAACGAATTTCCTGATTTATTTCTGTTTTGTTGAATTTTTTAGTGATTCTCAGTGAAAATACAAACCTGTTATGGGTATCAAAAAAAAAAAAAAAAAAAAAGATAAAACCATTTTACTTCTAATTGCTAGGGTTTCTAAGTTAAAAGCAGAAAAGTGATGAGTCGGAAAATTGGCACCTTCTTAATACTTTGATGCAGGTGTGCTTTCGTTTCTGTTTCCCTGACTGAGAAAACAGGTCAGAGCATTTGATCTTTCTGCAGATTAGCACAAAGCGTAAAGGATAGATGGACGTTTATTTACGCCTTAGAGTATCTGGGACCTCACAGGCTGGATGTGTTAATTATACGTAACGTGTTATCGATCCATTTCTTGTGTATTGTGGTCTGTGAGTGGCATGCAGCTAAATTATATGTGTATAGCTGTGTGTTATAGGTGATACACTCACACACACATATATATATATATATGATAGATTAAGGATTTGCTAACCAAATACGTTTAGGTTTCCGTATGTGTACGAATGTTTGTTGTAAGTGACTCATAGATAGATATGTGTGAGCATGTGTGTGCTAAGGTACACACACTTGATGAAAGATAGGGACACGTATCTTAGATGGACCAAGTCATAGTACGTTTGAGTAAAAGATTGGTAGTGGGAGTTCTGTTTGTTCCGGATAGGACGCATGAATCTCTGTCATTACATAGAAAAGATGAATGCAGTTTGAATTTCGCCTGTCGTTCGTACGAAACTGCGTTTTCACGCTGTGAGAAGTAAAAGCATCGTCCGATCCGTTGGATAAAATGATCAATAAACCCTGCCGAGGGAACCGATATAAAAACAATGATTATAATTTTCATATCTGGATCCCTTCTTATGGAGAAAGCAGTAGTTTCTCTCTGCAGCTATCGCACTTCAGGAGCAGATTCATTTCTTTGCAGTGCTGTCACAATGTCCCAAGCGACCAGTTTGAACACAACGGGCTTTCTGTTTCAAAGAATTGCATTGAGGCAAGTGATTGCTAAATTTCTAGGATTTTTTTTTATGAATAGAATTCGTTGATTGAAAAAAGAAAGTAAGTTTATTACGATGTAAAAGAGTTACCAAACTGGTTAGTTGATTTGCTCAAAAACATAATGGGCCCAGCAATCTCAGGAAATAGAAAATCTGATTTTATACTCGTTAGGAGTAATACTTGTTTTATGTATAAGTTATCATTATAAGAATAGATTGGAATGATAAAAAATCTCTTATTATCATACTTATGTCGGATACCACGGATATAAACAGTTTTGATGAATTTTTCCGTGTCGACTCCTCTTCTGTTTTCTCTGTCAACGGAGTTGGTGAGATATATCTATTTGGTCTTGTCATCCTGTCAGTCTACACGATATCACCGGAAGTACAAAATGTATTTCGTTGATATCTCTCAACAGTTGTGAAAGGGTCGATAATAGGCCATGGAGGAGGTGATTCAATTTAGATCCACGTACGATTACTTCCCCCGCATCACAGTCATACGTCCACACGTTTTCAAAAATCTCTCAATTAATTTTTATGAAACTTTGTGGACTGGTAGACAATAAATAATGCAAGGAATGATTGAATTTTGGAACGGATCCATGCATAAATACTTCTCATCTCAACGACGCTGATTACTTACTCCTTCTAATTGATGTTAGAAGCCGTCATCAAAACTGTTAGCATAAGTTTCTCTAGTCTGTCTGCCAGGTTATATATCTATCACGTGTACAGGCGGCACCAACGGAGGCACAGGGCCGAAAACTTGATCATTTACTTTTTATCATGTCTGAGGGATGATTTTTTTTAACCCTCCCCATTTATAAGTTTTCAGGGGGGGGGGTTCAGTTTACAATGTAAATTTCTACTAAACCGATCCCTTAAATTGGGTCCGATAGCATCTATGCTTGTTTTTTAAATTTTGACTTTTTATTGATCTAACAAAAGGCAAGAGAAGTAACTTATTCATTGGTCATCTAGTTCTTCAATTTCTTAATCGATCACCTGCAACATGGCTTGATTCTAAAAATACATTTACAACGGTTTATTTGAGTGACTAACCAGCCCTTTATTTTTCAAACATCTTTTCCTAATTGAACAACCATAGTCACCAAAGACGGCAGTGGATTCTTTCTTTTCTCAGATGCCCGTCTGTTTGTGTCAGTTTGCTTGTTTGTTTGTTCCAGCGCTCCTGGCCGTACTGTTTTGTATATAGACTTGAAAATTCGCATCAGTACTCAACTAGACCCTTTCTCAAAACGTTTAATTTTATTTTGACCTTTAGGAGCTCCATTCTGAAAATTTTATCAATAACATCCAAAATTTTCCAGAATTTTGATGTTTCAGAGTTCTTTTTACCCTGTTTTAAATGTTTCGTTGTGGAAAACGTCAGTGATGTCTTTACTAGAATTCATTCTGACCATATTTAGTCTTCAGTGGAATTTTTTTCCCCTCGACTTCAAATTTTGACGCTATGGTTGTTCAATTATTGACTGTAATGGTGTGTGTTATTTCTTTCTTTGACACTTTTTTAACTTTTCGATCAAATGTTTATGATTTTTTTTTCTTCGACATCTTTCTCACTTTCAAACATTCCTTGCCTTCCTTCCTTCCTTTCTTTTCAAAATTCTTTTGGCTTTCTTCAACACTCCTCCATTCTTTCGAACTCTTTCTTCATTTATTTCTTCCTCCCAGATTTTCTTCCCTTTTTCAAAATTCTTTTTTCCTTATTTTTTCTCTTAACACTATAACTTTCTCTTTAACATTCTTTGAATCATTCTTCCTTTTTTGAAACCTTTTTTCCTTTTAAACAAACCTTTCCTTCTTTTTTTTTCAAAATTTTTACAAGCTATCTATCCACATACAGTCACAGACACACATGTGCATGCACGTGTGCTTTTATGCACGTGTGTGTGTGAGAGAGAGAGAGAGAGAAAGAGAGAGAGAGAGAGAGAGAGAGAGAGAGAGAGTTTGTCTTGTGCTTGCATATACTTCAGGGAAAGTTATATGGAACAAGTCATGTTTAGTCAAGCGTTGTTAGAGTCATCCTACACGTGTTACCAGAAAGAACTTCTGAATACATCGCGATCGCAGTTTCTGGCTGTTGATGAAAGTACCCAAAACAGCAGGGAATCTGATGTGTTTGGTTTTTATCTATCACTCTATTTAATTTTCTCTGTGCTCTTATCTATCTGCCCCTCTCTCTCTCTCTCTCTCTCTCATATATATATATGTATGTATTTATAGGCATCGACACCAATGTACTATATGAAAAACGTATCCAGGAACATAAAAACGCGGACACGTCAATTTCCTTATGAATTGAGTATGTTTGACTCCAGATCAAAAAGAATTAGATATTAGAAGAGTATCAAATGTTGATGATGTCAATTCATTGGGAGAAGAAGGTAGATGTATGTGATTTCTTTGAAAATTTGTGTGTATATTGTGTATGACTGATATTTCCTTCGTCTAATAGTGTTCCCCAAACCTTTACGTGAGCAGTATAGTTATCTTGTCAACTTTTACAAATCGTTTAAATAGACCAGTTTTTTCCAAACTTTCCAGACTACAGCCCCTTTGAAGAGCATATATTTCATCGGTGCCCCCCGCCCCCTGTAAAGTTGGTAAAAAAAAACATGATACCCTGAAAATAGAATTTGTATTCTTTATCCTTCACCTCCCTTGAACATCCCTCGTCTTCCAACATCCCCTACCGCCTCTTTACTTCCGACGCCCCCTTACTGGCCCCATGCTTTCTAGCACTCCCTGGAGTCTTCTTCACTGGTGTAACATAACAGAGAAAACATGAAAGAAAAGCAGATATATTTAGTTATGTACATAGTACATCGCTGACTCTCTTCTTGGTCAATCAGGTAATTTTAGTCTTGTGAAGTATTCTCGTTCCTTGCGTGTATGTACGAAGCTCACCTTAAAGTCAACTGTTGACGTATATAGAGACTGTTAATAGAAACTTATTATTTATTTATTTTTAAATCTGTTTGTTACATCTATCTATCTATCTATCTATCTATCTATCTATCTATCTATCTATCTATCTCAGTCCATATTTATTTATAAATCTGTTTCAACTATCTATCTATCTATCTATCTATCTATCTATCTATCTATCTATCTCAGTCCATATCTATTTATAAATCTGTTTCAACTATCAATCTATCTATCTATCTATCTATCTATCTATCTATCTATCTATCTATCTATCTATCTATCTCAGTTTGTTCTTATCTATCAATCTATCTATCTATCTATCTATCTATTTATCTATCTATCTATCTACTGCTGACGTAGGTGAAAGAATATATATCTGCTACTAAAACTTGTTCGTCTATTATTGGCCTGTATGCCAATAGTTATTTAGGGAGACGTTAACAGGCGAACACCTGCTCATCAACAGTCAAGAATTCGAGCCTTCAGTCCTAGAAGCATGTCGATTTGCACCCATTAGAATTGATTGATGTTTGTGCAAGTCTAGATTTTACGCTTTTATAACAAGAAAGCACATATCTCTGGCAAAGACTAACAGTAAATGAAAAACGAATGGATATATTATGCAGCGGAGGTAAATGTGAAGACTTCCTTGATCCACCGCTAAATCTAATCAGCTCTCTCATCGGCCATCAGCTCACTCTTCCAGAGAAAGACACTGAATTTAGAGTTCATTTAGAACTTCTAGAAATATTGTGTAAACAAAATGAATGAATACATAAACGTATGAAAACAAAATGAAATAAAATTTCTTAATCGAGGGAAAAATCCTGGATCCGGTCCAAATTTTAAGCAACTCTCCCTTACCCTGTGGTCTGCGCTCGAGAAAATGTCATTTAAATCCATTGATAACATTTAGAGGTATTGTGTAGATGTAATGTTACAATATGAGGGAGATAACTGAGAAAAATATACTGGCTCCATCAGAAAATGTAATTAATTCTTATGTAACACATGACCCACTTTTCAAGAAAATTACATTGAAATTCATTGCAAACTTTTAAAGATATTCTATGGACAGAGAGACAGACAATCAGGTAGGCATACATAATTCTGTGTGTTATGAATATTTCATTGGTATTCACCATAGAATGAATTTATTGACAAGGAAAGAGATTTTCTTATAAAATAGATATTTGTAGTGTAAAATAAATGCTTTTTTTCCATCGCAAGCCTTCAAACTAATTGATGTTCAAGCATAAGCAATAAGTGTGGCTGATTCTATTTTTCTTTGAGTTAAAGAAGAATCATCAACACTCTAATTCTTGTTCGGACAATTGAAACCCTTCTCTGTGTTCTTGATGTTGTTAGCACAACCTTTTTGGTCGATCCATTCTTCAGCCTTACTCGGGAGATAAGAGGAAGGATTGAGACTATGCAAACCAGAGCACTACTGTGATCAGCAAGAATGCTGAGGAGAGTACTAGAAATACAGGATCTACGACCTCAAGTTGTCAGCAATGGCCTAAAAGCTAGAATGGAAGAGGGCAGGGTGAAGACAGTACAAATCACAGCACTGCTGTGATATGTGAGGACGACAAAAGAGGTATGTTGGAGACCTGAGGAGACTTGCTGTCACTCAGTCTTCAGCCGTAACCACCAGGCAACTGGCGTGAAACTGCAAACCAAATCACGAGTGAGAGTGTTGAGAGGAGGGCTGGAGACGATGTCATTCAGTCTCCAGAGACAACCACCAGACAACTGATGTGAAAATGCATAATAATAATAATAATAATAATAATAATAATAATAATAACAACAACAACAACTTGAGGAGACTTGCTGTCACTCAAACTCCAGCGGTTACCGCCAGGCAACTGGTGTGAGATTCCAAATAATAATAATAATAATAATAATAATAATAATAATAATAATAATAATAATAATAATATAATAATAATAGCAAGAGAGTTAAGGAAAATATGGAACATGAAAACCAGGGTAGTACCGGTCATAGTGGGCGCACTAGGAAATGTCCCCAAAACGCTGAGGGTGAGACTGGAGGAGATCGGGATTAGGGGAAGGATTGAGACCGTACAGACCACAGCACTACCGGGAACTGCACGGATACTGAGGAAGGTGCTGGAGATATAAGTACTGCAACGAATGGTAGCTCTGTCACGATTTGCGAAAGAGAGAGGAGACGTTAGCTGAAGACCTGAGGAGACTTATTGTCACTCAGCCTCCAGCGATAACCACAGGGCAACCGTTGTGAAACTGTAAATCGTAGAATTACTGCGACCTATGAGTACTAGGAGAGGAGGGCTGGAGACTTGAGGAGACTTGCTGTCACTCAAACTCCAGCGGTTACCACCAGGCAACTGGTGTGAGATTCCAAATAATAATAATAATAATAATCAACCATGGGGAAAAGTGGTATCAGCACAAGCCAGAGGCAGTTTTGGAGAATGACAACCACAAACTACTGTGGGACTTTGACATCCAAACTGACCACCTCATCCAGGCAAGAAGGCCGGACTTAGTATTAGTAGACAAAAAAAGGAAGGCCTGCCAAATGCTAGACGTTGCTGTACCTGCAGACCATAGAGTAAAAAAGAAGGAGGGTGAAAAAAGGGAAAAATACCAGGACCTAGCAAGGGAGTTAAAGAAAATGTGGAACATGAAAACCAGGGTAGTACCGGTCATAGTGGGAGCACTAGGAAATGTCCCCAAAACGCTGAGGGAGAGACTGGAGGAGATCGGGATTAGGGGGAGGATAGAGACCGTACAGACCACAGCACTGCTGGGAACTGCACGGATACTGAGGAAGGTGCTAGAGATATAAGGACTGCAACGAATCGTAGCTCTGTCATGATATGCGAAAGAGAGAGGAGACGTTAGCTGAAGACCTGAGGAGACTTATTGTCACTCAGCCTCCAGCGATAACCACTGGGCAACCGGTGTGAAACTGTAAATCGCAGAATTACTGCGACCTATGAGTACTAGGAGAGGAGGGCTGGAGACTTGAGGAGACTTGCTGTCACTCAAACTCCAGCGGTTACCACCAGGCAACTGGTGTGAGATTCCAAATAATAATAATAATAATAATAATAATAATAATAATAATAATAATAATGATATGACTGCTGCATCCGGGTTGTAACCGCAAATCACCAGGAAACAATGGTGATGTACTGGGTGTGGTACTGATACCCGGTGACTAGTAGTTATCCACTCAAAACTGAGAGAGTTTTCCCCGATAGATTTCCGCCGGCCTCACAACATGAAAGAACAATTTTAATACTGTATCCTGAAATACCCCTCCAGGCACAGTCAAAATCGAAGCCCTTCATACAAGATATGTAAAATATCCAACCACCACGGCTGTTGAGAATCATTTAATTTTCTATCGTTCACATCGACCATCTTTCCACTTGAACTGTCAGACGAATCTTTTTTTTCCAGTGATCAGAGTTTTGCTTACAAGTATACATATATTCTGGTTTTAGATATATGATTAGGGATAAGCGGTCGATTTTTCTCGTATATTTATAAAACTAATAGTTTGATAAGATATAACTTGGAATTAGAAAATATACTTGTAAAACTGTGATAAGAAAAAAGAAATTAAAAACATTTTTTTCTCAGAGTTCACCGCGTTTCACCTAGAACAGAGTGGCGTGTCAGTGTGAACACGCGTGTCGAACGTTCGCCATTACTGAATTAGAATTAAACTATTTCTTTGCACTGGCTTACATGAAATTACGGCAAATGCACTCGATTTCATTTCGAAGCAGAGGGTGGTCCCGTGCACATGGGAACAGTGATTATTTAGATTTCCTTCCTGATATTGTCTGTAGTTTTTTTTGCACATCTGGTATTTCCACGTTAATTTCCTACTAGTGACCTTTTAGAGTAATCTTTAAATGTTATTTTTTAGACTTGTTAATACTTGTTCTGACGAGAAGTAAAAAAATGTATGTGTCATCATTACTTGCACAAGTATCAGGTGGTTTCTGCTGGAAATATTATGCAACGATATCCGCGAAAGATTAGAAAATGATTTCAAAGTTACTTGATCTCTATCGACCCATTCCGAATATGATGTAACTTGTTTGCAAAAAAAAATCTTTCTAATTCTGTCGTCGTAACTATAACATAACATATACCGTGAACTGGTTCAGGTTGGTTGGGTCATCAGATGATTTCATCATAGGTGTGTCGAAGAAAAGACAACCTGACATATCCCATCCCTCTTGAGCCTGTTGTACTAGTGAATAACTTGAAAGATGCTGTGTCAGGGGTGATCAACTAAAACATTTGAAAAAGGGTGATCAATGATTGAGTTACTCCACTTGCATTCCGTTAGGCAGTGATCAATAAGAACGACTGAACTTTCAAAAGAAAAACAAACGTGAATATCTATTGGATACAAACTAGCGACCAATTTAGCATAAATTTACATTGTAAAAGTAAAAATCATTTAGAGGATTCAAAATTTTTTCCTCGATGAATGTTCGATTTTCGCCTTTTAGCTCGATTGGTACTTCCTGTACGCACGATACATACAGATATGCTTGCATACATCTGCTTCACATATGCTAGTAACCAATTTAGCATGGACTTACGTTGCAAATTGACATCCACTAACAAAACTACCTTGTAGGATTAAAAAAAAAATCTCGACATGATGGGTGAATACATACACAGCCAAGCAGACAGAAAGACCAACTTGAAAACTGAAAAAACCTATGTTGACAGTTATGGAGACAGTATTGGTTGACAGTTACTATAATGTATTTTTATAGAAATCTTTTTATTCCGTCGAATGAAATAACCCCGTGCGTATTTGTCACATAAATCTTTGAAGATAAGCGAGACTTGTCAGTTTGGCTTAGTTGATCAGACAGCTGCCTACCGATCACTTGGTCCCGATTTCCTATCAAAGCAGGGAAATGGTAATTTCATATAGAGGTGTTGTTTAACCTGATGAGACGGAGAAACAGTGGAGAGTTTACCCACCACATCCCCTGAATCAAGTAAAGATTGTTCTTGTTCTTCTTGATCTTATTGTTACGGTGGAAATAGTCAACTACAGCTGCTGACTCAGACAGAAGTTTGGCGATAGATTGATGACGTCTATTATAACGATACAATTACACGTACCATATAAGCTGGGTTTCTTAACCTGAGGTATCCGTAACCCCTTGGGGGTAGGGAAAGCAAATTAGACGGGATGCGAAAACTAATATTCTGATGAAATATACGTATATACTGTTAATATTGAATCTGAATATCTTCATAGTTAGAGTAAAGAATAAGTCTGTTGGTTTTGTTTATTTGTTCAATTTATCTACTTGGTTTTTGTTTTATTGTGTTTATTTAAAGAAAGATAATGATGCTGCTGCTGCTGTTGCTGCTGCTGCTGCTGCTGCTGCTGCTGTTGCTACTGCTGATGATTCTCTTATATGATAATGCATTATGCGTCTCTTATATTTTTCAAAATAACATAAACGGAAATATCAGTAATATTACTTTGTAAGAAAAAGTACTCATTGTATTAATCAAGTTTTTGAAACAGAGCCGAGCAATCTCTCTCCCCCTCTCTCTCTTCTCTATATAATCTAAAAAGCTTTACAGCTTTAAACATCAAATATTAGTTTTTCAAAAGATTTTTCGTGTCACTGCAGTCACTTATTTTTCAATATCTGTCAATGCAATTCATGTGAATATTCTCCAGTGTTTTTTCCCCGTTTCCCCTATGCTTTATAATTATTGTGCAATGTATAGATTGTCTCTTGTTGGGATCATCAGTCTATTACGATGTAACCGTTTCGGGGATTTTAAAAACAAAACAGTTACATCAATAAAGCACTCCATTGGTGTTGATCAAACACCACCTCATTTTTCTATTACATAGTTTATGTCATATATATAGTTTATCATTTTACATAAGGTTTCACGTGTATTACTATTATTTTCTACAGGGCTTACTTACGTAAATAACTCTGAAAAACGTTGAGGGATCAGTAAGTATAACTATATATATATATATATATATATATATATATATATATATATATATATATTGTGTACTCCACAGACAGCTGTTTCGATGAATTACATCTCTTCAGTGTGGCTATAGACTTTCCATTATCCCATCCAATACCACGAGGTAGGATTGAAACCTTCGCTTCAGACCCAAAGGCCGATATCCTACCTCTGAGCTACGGAACTGGACGATCAATAAGGTTGAATTTAAGCGATATATTTATTTCGGCATAAATTCCCCATCTGCTAGAGTGCTCTATTCCTACGGAAGAGCATTGCATAAGCTTACAATGGATGAGTTACCCCACTTAATATATACATATATATAACCAGGTAAGAATTAGGAATACAATTTAGTATAATATAATGCAATACGGTGGGTCTATTACATAAAGTGCTCGAAATATTCAACATAAAACATAAAGTCAAATTGGAGTAGAGATTAGTATATACGTGTTGTGTGTGGGGGGGACCAATACAGGAATTGACAAGATAAGTTTAACATTCAAAAAATGAAACGTTTACTTTTCATCCGATCTTTCCTCTTCTCTCTCCTTGGAACGTGGGCGATCATGGCTCTTCACAGCTTCTTTCCATTTTTTTTTCAACAATTCTTGCTCCTCCACCATCACTCTGTCTTCCAGGTACTCGTTTTGCTATCCATCTGAATGATGATCAGATGACACCTCCCGACATGGTCGTGTTCACCGGGTGAGGGAGTAGTTCAAAAGGAGCTGACCCCTTTCACATCATTGTCTAACATGTGTAAATCAATGACAATGTTGTGATTGTTTTGGGGAGGTATTGCTAAGTGGTTTCCGGTTGCCATCATCTCTAGTTAGTTGGCTGTAGACTCATTGAATTCGTCCACCCTTTAAAGGATCTTATTTTTTTTATTAGATGCGCACATCTATTGCAGGGATAGCTATCTATGACTGACTTACAATCTGACAAATCGACATGGCAACCCCCTTCGTACCACCTCCCATTCCTCTTATGAATCTGGTGTCACTTAAATATCTGATCAAGATTCATTTTGAAATTTTGTATTTCAACTTGCTTATGTCTTATTTCATTGATAGGTTTATTTCAATTTGTAACTTTGTCTATGAAGATAAAATGTGAATGTCATTTTTTCGTATATATAATAAAACCGAATACTGTAATAATAGTGCAAGGGAGGAAAATCGTTTTGAATAGCGCACCTGGCTTGCTAATCACCCTCCTCGTCGATACCGAAGTGGGGTGGCAGAGCTGTTTCAATCGCCGAGAAAACGTACTATTGGTTTACATGGTACCAGCGCACCTAACAATATCATGAAAATATTTTTTAGAGTGTGGTGAGCAACTAAAACAATAACCCAAATATCGATAATTTATTTGAAGAATTCACCAATCCACTACAAAAATTATTCATTATGGTATTAACACGTCAGCTGAAATGTGATATAATCTCTTAAAAAGTCAGAGCAAATACTCTGATGACTGAATAATGATGCCATTAATTGATATGGAAAAAATTCTTGCAGCAAATGCTGGAAACCTCTGCGTCAATGTAGTACACATATACGTAACCAATAAGTTCGAAGCCTAATAGTCGAAAAAAACGTTCATTCAGCAAAACATATTTATTTCTCAACGTGATACCCTTCTTTGTCAATGCACTTAATTCAGTGGTGAATATTAATCACGTAGATCGTACATTATGCAATGATAATTACGGATCAAAATTTAGTCAATGACTACATATCAGGTTTTTGAGTCATTGATTCATCCTCGTGTCTATACACAAATCTCGACCAATAAAATTAGATTATTTTACTTTTTTTTAATTTCACGATCAGAAACGTCGTCATCAGAGGTAGGTAAGGTATAGTTTTTATTCAGATAAGTATTTTTGATATTTTGAAATATCATCATCATCATCATCATCATCATCATCAGCCTTTTAACATACACCTTCCCTAAGATCCACCACATCTCTCTATCATAGGCGTCGCAGAGCCAGTATTTTCTAAATTTGTCTAGTTCATCTCTCCATCTTGTGTTCAGTCGGCCTTGATTTCGCATGTGATCTTTAAGTACCTATGTTGTTAGTCGTGAAAGAAATATGCCCTCATTTAAAATACAATATGGCTCCACCTATGCTGGAAAATCAAAGGTCGATTAAAATGAAAATATGCATGTTATGTTCCGTTTTTGACCCAACAAACGATCAAAATCAAAACTGCAGATCTGGAGGAAGTAGACCATCGGAACTACCCAGGACAACAAGTCTCCATGAAATCTTCAAAAGAATAAGAAATCAAGAGAAGAAACATACTAGGTTGACAAACTTTTGGTTGAGCAAGCTCAACATTCAAGAAGGAGAATCAAGAGAAGAAACATACTAGAGTCATTCAAGAATATCCCATTAGTCTTAAAAGGAAGGTTCACAGACACTGCATCCTCCCGATAGACATTTATGGAGCAAAAACATCGAACCTAGCCAGAACATTGACGGAGAGATCATAAGACAATACAGTGTATTAGAGAAAAGTCAGGAATCTGAGATATCATAGAATCCCCCCCCCCAAAAAAAAATCAAATAGCAATGGACTGGTCATGTCGCAAGAATGGCTTACTGCCTATGGACATCATCACTTACAACATGGATTCCCAGAGATCATAAGCGAAATTATGATTGGCAGAAAAAAGATGGCATGACGAGCTCAACAAATTCAGAAAGTGCTGGCTCCGCAATGCTGATGATAGAGAGGTCTGGTAAATCTTGGAGAAAGTCCATATCCAACAACAGATGCAAAACGGCTGCTGCTGTTGCTGCTACTGATGATGATGTAGAAAAAATACAAAACAACGACCAAACACTCACAAATGCAAAAAGCAAACGAAGTGTGACTATCTGATCGATTACTTTCTTTTGTGTGCGCCAGTCAGGCAAGTTAAAAAGATATGAGAACCAAAACTGAATAACATGTTTACACGATGGCAAAAATTGATTATAAATCAGATTTTAATGAACGTATGAAGTGTTAACATCATTAATAGAACACGTTTATTATGCGACGTGATGAGAACACCAACGACGTACGAGGGGAAAAGAACTGATGGGAGAGTAAGGGTTCTATCCCTTTATAATAGGTGCGTGTGTTTATTTGTTTATGTAATCTAGTGCTCCTGATCATGCTGTTTTGTCTACAGACTTGGAAATTGGCATCAGCACTTCACTAGACACCTATTGAATTTAATTTTTTGGGAAAAAAAAGAAAGCTTAATTGACCTTTTTAGGGGCCTCAATTAGTCAGGTTTATCAATTACGTCTGAATTTCCGGAATCAAGATGTTTCTAAATGTTATTTTTCACTTTTTTTTAGCTGTTTTCTCATTGAAAACGCCAGTGATGTCATAAATAGTATTTATCATAACAATATTTATTCGGTTCGAATTCTTACATTTGTTCAAAATTTGACGCTATGGTTGTCAATTATTGACTGTGATGGCAATCTTTTGAACAACCTAATCCTCCTAAGGTAGAGAAGGGTTCTATCACTTTTTGTGCGTAGCTATGTATGTTTGTGTGTTCCAACGATCCTGGCCGTACAGTTTTGCCCACAGACTTGAAAATTGGCATCAGCATTCTACCAAACTACTTACGAAAATATATTTTGTAATAAAAAAAAAAAGAAGCTTTTTTGACTTTTATGGAGACTTTATTTGGACAGATATTGTTTATTGATATCATATTGATTCTCCATAATCTACATCTTCTTGACGTTTTTCTAACTCTATCTCAGATGTTTTCCAGTGAAATACATTTTATGGTGGAATCTTTTTATAAGACTTTGAATTTTGACGCTAAGGTTGTTCAATTACTGCGGGTGACGACAAGTTCTTATCAATATTGACTTGTGTATTCCAAAGACAACAAGAAACCTTCCCTCTTTGGCCTTCATACATTTTTAATTGAAAAAATCTGTTCTGGTTGCAAAATGCATTATTGGAAATAGAAAATATAGGAAACATTTATAATTTAGTCGTTTTCCCAAATAGTCAAATTAATAAATCATACAGAGAGAGAGAGAGAGAGAGAGGGAGAGAGGGAGAGACGCACACACACACACACACACACACACATATGTATAAATATATATATATATATATGTGTGTGTGTGTGTGTGTGAGTGTGTTTAATTGAATACATAAATTCTGGTTTGTCTCTACTGTAAGTATTGAACACTGTTGGAATTGAGATTTTTTTCTAATCTTTGACTCACATATATATCTCTCTCTCTCTATATATATATATAGAGAGAGAGATATACAGAAAGACAGAGAGAGAGGGTAAACTGAATACATACTTTTTGTTTCGTCTCAACTTTAAGTATTGAGCACTGTTTGGATAAAGATTTTCTTCTAATCTTTCACACACACACACACACACACACACACACACACACACATATATATATATATATATATACATATATATATATATATTAGTAAATATTGAAAAGTTTTACTCACCCATTAAATATACATGTCAGTTTCTCAAAAATAAAAAGAAAAAAGAAAAGATGTTTTGGCACCCGAATTAAGCAAATAACAATCTATTCACCATTGGGTAACTATGGTGACTTGATTATCAAGTTTAATGTAACATAAAATTCTATTTCTGCAACGTTAGGTCACTGGTGATTTAGAAAAAAACTTTAAGCCACCAGTGACGTCTTGTGACAAAAAAAAATATGTATAAGTAGAATAAATATATAGACACATATTGCATTCTATATTAGTGGACAATTAACCTACACAGTCAGCTCAGAATAAATCTCACTGGCATGTCATAGGTGCATTGACGTCATCATGAGGCAAAAACGCTGACCCTGGAAATTAAATACCATTATACAATCATCAGTTGTCAAGTCCCTACAGAAAACAGTGAAATAGCATTATTCGAGAAGGAGAGGCCGGCTCCCTATTAATCTTGATATTTATTGAAGTTCATTTCCTTTTATCTTGACTTTATTCCCCTTACATTGTCCTTTTTGTCTATTACCACTACGTTCACTTTCACCTCGTAATATATATATATATATATATATATATATATATATATATATATATATGTATGTATATATATATATATATATATATATATATATATATATATATATGTGTGTGTGTGTGTGTGTGTGTGTATTATCGAGAAATGGATAAATATGATCCGACAGAATGATTATAAATTGCGTTATATCATATCGAAGCTCTATTTTAAATAATATTCTATTATTACTTTTTCTTTTTTTCTTCAAGAACAAAGTTGAAGCAGCTACCCTACTGGTCGCTAGTTTGATTCCTGCAGCAGCCCCATTTCCTTTGATTGTTTATTCTATTTACGTTGTCCCAGCCAAATGATATATTCACCGTGCAACAACGGGAGATCATTTCAAATAGTGTTTCAATATAATATAATGCAATTCATAATCATTCCGTCGGATCATAAATATATATATGCAATGCTCTTCCATAGGAATAGAGCACTCTGATGGATGAGTAATTTCTGTGTAAATGGATATATAGCTCAAATTCAGCTTTACTGACCATCCAGTTCTTTAGTCCAGAGTTAGGATATTGGCTTCCGGGTTTGATGTGAGGGTTTGAATTCTGCCTTGCGGTACTGGTTGGGATAATGGAAAGCCTATTGCCACACCGAAGAGATATAATACATCGAAATAGCTGTCTGTGAATGACACAATAATTAATGCTCCTCTGTTCAGGGTTGAGTACTCTTCATAAGCTTATGCAATCCTCTTCCATAGGAATAGAGCACTCTGGTGTATGAGGAATTTTTGTGTAAATGGATATATCACTTAAATTCAGTCCTGAGGTAGGATATTGGCCTCTGGGTCTGATGTGAGGGTTTCAATTCTTCTGGGTATATATATATATATATATATATATATATATATATATATATATATATATATATATATTTCCTAATTACATAATTGTCTGTGTTAGAAGAAGCAAATAGAGCAGGTATAGATCGTGAATAAACAAAATGAAAATTCGGAATCGAATCAGTTATTTGAGCCTATGCATTGTCGACAGCTCTATAGGTCAATGTTAAGAGCTTACGTTGGAGCAGCTACCCATCGGTTGCAGGTTCGATTCTAGTAGCAGTCCCATCTTCTTTGATTGTTCATTCTATTTACGTTGTCTAAGCCAAATGATACATGAAAAATAGAGTTTGCCTTTTGCATCTAATCAAACTTGTTTTATTGCTGCTCAAACATAAACCATGTATTCATGTAAGATATCCATCACTTTGCAAACATTATGCCTTTTTTGGCCTTGTGCCAATCTCCGTTAATTTCTGAAAATACTTCTTCTCGGTGCACAGTGCTTGTTGGAGAATGTTTGTTAGAAGCTGATTTTATTGGTCATTGCCAGTATAGTGAGTTTGATCTCCAACGGCCAGTCTTATGCTTGTAAAATACGTAACTCCTACCAGGTATGATATTTGAAAAACTTTTGTGTTGTTCCGATCTATGGTTTGTGTTCATATTCTAAACTAGAAGTAACAAGCCTGGGAGCTACAGGGTCAAATTGCAATCTGATTCGATTTATACTGCCTGTACACGTGACTCGCACATAGAGAAAAACACAACTACTTCAGCCAATATTCCCAATTTTCAAAAAACAACTGCTTTCTCTACTCAAACAAAAGAAGCAAAGGTGCAAAAAAGTTCCCGCTATGAACAGTTAAGGCTGTACACGTGATACATAAAGGGATAGAAAAACGCTACGAGGCAGAACTTTACAAACGTCCTCCTTGTGAATCGAGTAAAAATCTTGAAATAAGGTCAAGTTGCATGCCAAATTCCATGCTCCTTGGTACACTTGGAAGGTTTTAGTCTCGGTGAGAGTCGTTGTCGTCATCTTCGTTGTCACCATGGGAAAATAAAGTCAACTCCTGAGTTGGAGTTTATTGTTTGGGGGGGGGTAGGCCTCCAGTGAATTGAAGGTTGATTTATTCATCACATTCCTTTTCCTTTAACATCTCCCTTCCGCTAGACAGGCTTAAAGGTGATACGCAAGAGTAAGCAATTAGTGTCTGACAACACGTTCCAAGCCTTTGCTAACTATTTGCTGAATCCAACAAATTTGCATGTATGTATGGAGCCAAACGCAACGATTATGACGAAACATTGAATTGGACACAATACAAAATCAGTTCAGATGGCTTTGCTTTGAAATGGCCTTCAATGGACCCTCAAAAATTCAGTGAAATTTGACAAAAAAGGAAAAATATCTATAAAGAGACACGCAATATCATTCCATTGGTGGAAAACAACCCCAAACACTGAATTATCATTCATGTTACTCAAGCATTCACAAATACATCCTTGTTATTGTATAGTGTCAGTAGGGGTGCAGTAGTTCACCCGCTACTTGTAAAGCTGTAGGGGGATCCGTCAATTGGAAACCCAGGGGCATTTTCAGGTATATATCCTCCCTGACCCCCAACTCTTCCTCTTTATTCATATAAATGAACATTATCTTCTTTATCTTTGTCAGAAAGACAGCCACAGTAACAAAAGCGGCCAATAATAGTCCCTTCTATTTTTAGATAAACAAAATACTTGTGTATGAAAATAATGGTTGATCTGCTTGAGTAGTGAAGCAGAAACTGAAAGGCTTGGTTGTTGCTCATCAGATAAAGCTCAAATCTAGATATTATATATATATATATATATATATATATATATATATATATATATATATGTATTCACCTATCCCCAAAGGCTAATTCGACACAATGTTAAGTTTATTGTGGGACACCACAGCGTACACGCAACCATAGCGATGAAAATAATCTACCTCTCTCGGCAATTACAATGCACTATGGGAATGACCCTGATTCTACTCCTTTATGTACAGTATCGATGAACGCTATCTCAGGAACTACATCACGTCCATGAATGACCAAGGGGATCAGATACTCCACTCTGATCCCACTCCGAAGCCTAAGGAAGAGGGGTAAAGCTCTAACTAGGAGATCAATAACACACACGAGTTCATATACGGTGTGTCCACCAAAAGTTATTCACTATTTTAAAAGAAATACGGGGTCTTCCAGATAGTACACAACCATTTAATATCCACCAAAAAATCCCTTTCAAATTATTCACCTTAATATCTTTTGTTAGCATCCTTTACATTTTTCCAAACTGCCTGTGAAGTCTCTTTACAGGATCACCATCATTCATTCTCCTTAATATCGACCACGATCTAAAATCTCTCTCAATGGTGAAAAGCCAGAAGTCGCAAGAGGGTTGCACGCAGACTGGGAGACCTGGTTTATGCAATGCTTTGCCAAAATACAAGACGTGCAGAACGACTCGTTCGTTCACCGTGAATGTGACGGTCACACTGTGCACAAGCTCACTCACTGGCGTCTCATTACCAAATGAGTGGCTCCACGGGGGCTGTATATGGACGCATGCTCAGATTGGTTTGCATCAGGGCCTTGCCACAGGCTCTTAAAATGTTCAAATTAGTTGCATGCTCCCCGGATAGATAGCGTATCGTAGATTTGCTCATTTTGCTAAAGATAAGTCAAGACTTTTGCTTATTCTGCTCAAGTTCTAAGGGATTGTTGAATCAGTTGCTCTCTTCATTTCAGCAAAATATAAATTTGTATTGAGGTACAGTGGATCCCAATTTAACGATGATAAAAGGTTATTCGGAAAATAATAACCGATTCTACACACCAACTTTTAGTCGTGTCCTCTACCAACTTTGGAATGGAGCACTCCGGTGGAAGGGGAATTGTACGTAAGCAAATCTATCGCTCAAATTCTGTCTTAGAGACCGTCCAGTTCTACGTAGGACAGGGGTAAAATGCCAGCCTTTGGGTCAGAAGCAAAGGTTTTGATCCTACCTTATGGTAATGGATGGGATAATGGATAGTCTATAGCCACACCGAAGAGTTGTATGACAACGAAACAGCTTTGGATGACTCAATTGATAATTAATATGATATATATTTACACATATATATGTATATGCGTGTGTTCGTGTGTGTGTGTGTATTCTTCCTTATTTCTTGAGTTATCTGAAGACAGACCTTTAGACCCAAATATGAGAAAAAGATGAGTTATATAATATATATATATAATCCTCTTGTGAGAGTATAAACTTAATCACATTGCATCTGAAAAAAAAAACTGGTAATCTTGACCTTGAATAGGATGAGGCAATCCCCTCTGATCGTATTGTTTGGCATTGGTTTCAAAAATTTCGTTTTGGTTTTAAATATCAAAAAGGCAAAATGCATCTGTCTGCAATCGAGAATAAACGACTAGAGTTGTTGGTCGATCAAGACCCACACCAAACCGTCAGAGAAATGTCACAGATACTGGGTATTGGCTGTGGGACAATATTATCGGACAATCTGAGACAAATCGGTAAAGTGAAAACCTCTAAAAGTTGGTTCCACATGTATTCAACGAAAACCATTAACAACAAAAAAAAGTCACTGTTTTTCGAACAACCCAATATCGTTTCTTCCTACCTGCGCTCAGATGTAACACTTTCAGTGATAACACAAGGTAGTTTAATAAGAGGGTAGAGAGAGAGAGAGAGAGAGAGGATGAGGATAACAGAGACGAAAGTTTGGTAGTTTAATCAGAGGTAGTACTGCATGCACATCTGGGCTGGCTCCTCTCATCAGGCACTTTCCACACTCAATAGAGTACAGAAACGAATGTGTGGACAAGGTGATGAGTTCTTTTCCACACTTCAACTACCTTCTCATCGATGTAATGTTGCAAGTTTTATACTTCTGTATCATTATATCCATGGAAGGTGTTTAAACGAATTGCATTCCCTAGTCGATACTATCTGGGAATATTTAGTTAAAACTCGGTGTACAATTAAGGCACATCCATACTTTTTAGATATATATCAAGGACCGGGTCGCAACTTTCAAGCAAAAAGCTTATTCTCAAAGAACAATTTCTATGTTGAATGATCTCCCTCCTGAATGTTTCCAAGACGAGTACAAGCTCGATATTTTTTGATCAGGAGTGAACAAGGGCCTTATCCAATCTTGGTCTTTCTAATTTTTGTCTTTTCATCTTCAGTGTTTGTAACTCTTCTAAGATATTTTAACTCACTTAATGCTCCTTCAGGCATTCTTCAGTCATTTGTCTTCATTTTAAACATGTTTCAGTGAATTTGAACCCTACCAGATGACCCTCACACTTACAGCCTTGTGAATATCAAAAAGGTGGTACAAACATATCTTAAGAGAAATCTTGATAATAAGTCTTGACAAAGCCCACGGCAACAGCAGCAGCAGCATCCAGCCATCTTGGGAACCAATTTTGGAAGGAACTGCAGCTCCTGAAAGTTACAGAGAATTATTAAGTTCACGAAAACTGCAAAAATTACGAACTAACCGAATAAAACTCTCAGTATTGATAAACTTTGAAATAATTACGAAGTCAACAATGCACTTTTGTTTGCTTGAAGAAAATCTCGACATTTTTTAATCCAGAGAGAATATGTGCCAAAATGTTTGTCTTTTTAAGAAAAAAAAATCTCTTGTTATCCTTCATGTTCAGCGTTTCTTACACTTATAAGTCATTTTGGCTTTTTTATGGCTTTTTTTTTGTTGTCATTTTCGTCTTCATTTTAAACGTATCATATTTTAGTGATTTTAACTTTACAATGAGCTATGTGGAGATTTTTTTTTACTGATCCTAATTCTGTGGCATGATTATTTTTTATGGGTCCTTTAATGAGAAAAGTGTCACATTGCTTTGAGTAAACAAAAAACGATATGAGGGAGGACAGAAAAGACAGTTAAGTAGCTTGATAGAAAATGGGAAGAGAGAGTGAGAGAGAAAGGAGGAGGAAGGGAAAGTAAGATAGTTCACTGAGAGAGTATGAAGACTTTTTGCATATGAAACTAATCCATGTAAGCAAAACATTCAGGTAAAACATAGGCAACGAATATTGGGCGTGGGGGACGAGAAAATGAGAAGATACAGGTAAAGGAAGGGCAGAGGCATGATATGAAGGATAATCTTAGTTATCAACACCCGTGGAATTTCCACAAGTCCATCTAGTAGAAATTAATCAATACAAGAAAAAACCACCATGATTCAAAGTTTGGTACAGACGATTTAATCAACGTAAATTTATAGAAAGGAGCAACTAATTATATTATTCACAAAATCGATTGATTAATTCCTCTTCGGATTTTTATTTATTTCCCTTTGGAGCTTCAACGTTTATGTATACAAACATGGATCAATAAGTCTTTAGCCTGACATGTACTTATAAGCTGAATTTTAGTTTGAAATGGTCACTCTAATATGTTTTTATACATTTAATTGATATCCATCACTGACCAAAGTCCATTGACAAGTTGAAGAATATTTTTCAATAAAATGAACCATTCTTTTCATCATTTGGGTACTGACTTACAGATGTACCAATAAAATAACGAACCAAGTGTGTGGTAATACAGCCTTAAAATTAATAAAACAAAGCTAAATATTAAAATCATAGCTCAAAAGGAAGGAAGTGTTTGATCAAAGCTGCCGGAGAGACTTGTTAATATAACTGTCTTGTTTTTAAATCACCGAAACGGTTACGTAGTAAATAACTGATGATACCCACAAGAAAATACACATATTGTATTAGTGGGTATAAGGAAAAAAATTCCCTGAAATGACAATGAATTTCGAAAGAAAAAATATTTCATATATTTGGTGACTTGTCTCATCATCATCATCAGTAGTCTTTTAACGTCCTTCGTTGGACATAGACCTTCCCCAGGATTTGCCACACTTCTCTATCGTGGGCGTCGCGGAGCAAGTACTTCCTGAACTTGTCTAGCTCGTCTCTCCATCTAATATTCTGCCGGCCTCGGTTGCACATGTGATCTCGGGGGGATCCATGTCGTAAGTCGTGATGTCCATCGGTTGTCTGCCATTCTTTCAACATGGCCAGCCCACCACCATTTGAGATTTTTAATGGATTCTAAGATGTCCCTAACTCTTGTCTTTTCTCAGATGTACTGTGCTGTCTTGCAGTCTCTCCATGTGAGGCCCAGCATTATTCTTTCATGGTTCTCAATTTACGTCTGTCTCTTGGTTAGGTAGTGACTTGTCTAGAAAGCGTTAAAATATATATATATTAGTTGATTATTGTCTCATCCACAGACAGCTGTTTCGTTGTATTACAACTCTTCAGTGTGGCTAAAGATAATCCAATAACGCTCCAAGTACCAGTAAGTAGGGTCGAAACCTTCGCTTCAAATCCAGAGGCAGATGCTCTGCCATATATGGAACTGGACGGTCAGTTGGACCAAATTAAACGATATATTTGCTTACGCATCATATATATATATATATATATATATATATATATATATATATATATATATATATATATGTGTGTGTGTGTGTGTGTGTGTGTGTGTGTGTATCTCTACATATATAATTATTATTATTAAGAAATGGATATATAAACAGAGGTTATCAAAAATTAAAAATTGAAATTCTGTTTGAAATGATCTTTGGTTATTACACAGTGAATGTATCATTTGGCCTTGACAACGTAAATAAAAAACAAATAAATAAAAACTATTACCATGCACCAGGCTACGAACCTATTGATGCATCCATTCATTTACATATGAACATGCATTATATATATATATATATATATATATATATATATATATATGTAAGGTGTGTGCATATTTACATGTCATTATCTGAAATTTTCTCACAAGAATTTCTGATCTATTTGATTAATATCCATTAATGGATCAAGTGCGTTGGCTCAAGGAAGGTGATTATGAAATAAATAAATAAATAAATAAATAATCGCCTGGTAAAGTAAATACTTCCTTCAGCATCTGGCTGCTGACTTATCAATGTACTTTTGTGTCTACGGTATCTACAGTTTGTCCTTTTTGCAACGGTTTTCTCTTCGTAACCTTCTTGTTCCCCAGTGAGACCCACTCGGCATCTCGAGTGAACTCGACCGACTGAAATAGAATCAGAAGTACGTGACACAGGGGGATGGGTGGGAGGTGGTGTCTGGGATGGTGGAGGAAGGAATGTGTCCTGGTTTTGTCGTACTTCGTACAATAATACAAAGAAGTGACACGGTGGTGGGGAGATTGAATAGGTTGGGAGACTGGCTGCACACAGATGGCTATGTGGTGAATGGAAAGGGATAAAAAAATTCGTGGAAACGTCGTAAAGACTCAAGGGGGTGGTAGTGGGACAATACTTGCTAAGAAAAAAATTAAAAGGAATAAAATAATGACGGAAGGAAATTTGCCAAGAGAAAAAAAAAAGAAGGCGAAATAGAAGGAAAAGAAGTAAGGAAAAAGAACGTCAAAGAGAAGAAGAAGAAGAAGAAGAAGAAGAAGAAGAAGAAGAAGAAGAAGAAGAAGAAGAAGAAGAAGAAAGGCTGAGAAGGAGTGATCTGAGGAGGAGAAGAGGAATAAGAAGGAAAAGGAGTACAAGATGAAGAAAGGAGGAAGGAGGAAAGGAAAATCAAGTTGGAAATGTGAAAAGTAGACGAAAGAAAAAGTAGAGTAAAAGAAAGGGAAGAAGAAAAAAGAAATAGGAAATGAATCCAAGTCAAAAGGCATAGGTCAAAAGAATAGCAGTGTAGTACGGACTACAGCAAGTTGATATCGTGTTCAGTCAAAAGGCATCAGACTTGAGGATGACAGTGTGGTACGAATATTTTGACTGATGCCTTTTAACCCAAATGCGATTGTAACTTGCAATGATCTGTACTTGACAAAAAGCGTAAAGAGACAAAAGAAGGATAAAAAAAGAGTTGATATGAATGAAAAAGTAAATATCAGAAGGAAAGGAAAAAAGACAAGAAGATGAAGAAGTAAATGAGATAAAGGAGAAAAAGAAAAAAGGCTGAAATTCAAGAACGAAGAAGATACGACTAAAAAGTAACAAGAAGAAAAACTAAGAAGAAAAAAAATGAAATAAAGACCTCACCCCAAATACCCAAACTAATAAAATATGTAGAAAAAAAAAACATAATCTGGTTAAACCCTCTCTTCATTAAACGGGTTATAAGAAACGTCGGCAAAATCTTCTTGGATCTAGTTGAAAAATATTTACAGATTCACAGATGACACCAAATTTTCAAGTCAGGTAAATTTAATTGTCATAAAACTGCGTGAATAATGTCGACAGAATAATCCGTAACCACAATGATGAAAATCTAAATTAAATAACTTATATAAAAATCAAATAGAAATCTAGATGATAATTATAATTGCAGAGAATCAGAAAAATGCGTTCTACAAAACAATTGATCTGCCCTAGAAATCGTACATAGAGCACAAATATACACACCGACAGATAAAAGTAATTCTAAATTGGATTTCGTGAGGAGATTACTAACCATAATCCTTCCTTTAATCTTGAAAAGTACAATAACCACACAGCAATATCGGTTCATTTCTGGAAACTTAGGGATAGAGGAAAAAGTCCAACAATAGAATGAAAAATATTTGAAAAAACAACATGTGTAAAACCTTAATTCAAGGTACTATCTGTGCCTCGAAGAAAAACTACAAGTTTTTGAATTTAGGAAAAAATAAATTACTCAATTTGAAGTCAGAGATCGGGGTGAAATACTGAAAATGGAAGAGATTTACCAAAAAAAAATTAAAAAACTAAGAATGTAAAAATATGTACTGAACACCCTAGTATAGCTTACAAAAAACAAAAAACAAAACTGCAAAACCATGAGAAAATTAAAAAAGGAAATGATATAAATAGAAAAACAACTAGTGATATGAATTAAACACAATAACTTAACTAAATGATAAACTTTGCATAGAAACGTTGAAGCAGATTAGAATGAAATAAAATAATACAAGGAAGTAACGCACTCATACGAAACCTGAACATTCAAGAAACACTTTAAGGAAATCATGCTTGAAAACAGGTAAATAATGCGAGATAAAGATGAAAATTAATCGAACAAATACTACCTTTTAATTCAACAAACAATTAAGACTATACACTTACAAAAAAGTGAAACAAAAAAAACAACTGAGAACAATTGAAAGCAAAAGCAACTGATTATAATGAAACCTGAGTTAAGAAACGGTAGTGAAATAATATCACATAATGCTTGTAAAGTAAATAAATACAACTCACCCCAACCATCACATTTCAAATTATAGTGCAAGTTATTTTCTGCAAAAAGGGCAATGTCGTCTTCAAATCTGAAGTTGTTCAGGCTGTGAAGAATTTGGGTCTTCACAGCCTGTCTCTAGATGATCTTCTGAAAACAAGACTGGGAAAATAAAGGAATCAAAATAGAGGGAAAATACCTGAGCAATCTCAGATTTGCAGAAGACATTGCTTTTTTAGCAGAGAACCAACACGACCTCCAACTAATGCTCGATGAACTAAATGAAGAAAGCAAGAAAGGAACACTAAGATCAAAATCGAGGACATTGAACTGGAGAAAGTAGACCATTACATCTACCGAGGAGAACGAGTCTCCATGAAATCCTCAAAAGAAGAAATCAAGTGAAGAATCACCCTAGGATGGTAAGTCTTTGGCAGAGCAAGATCAACCTTCAAAAACAATAAGATCTCATTAATCCGAAAAAGAAAGGTATACAACCAATGCATCCTTCTGATAGTCACTTGTGGAGCTGAAACATGGAACCCAACCAAGAGACAAACCCACAAATTAAGAACCATGCAACGTGCACATGAAAGAATCATGCTCAACATCACATGGGTAGACCACAAAACAGCACAATACATCCGGGAGAAGACAGATGTCAAGGACGTCATAGAATCCATAAAAAACTCAAATGGCAATGGGCTGGCCACATCACTAGAATGGCAGACAACTGATGAACATCGTGACTCACGACAAGGATCCCCAGAGATCACATGCACAACCGAGGCCGGCAGAGTATTAGATGGAGAGACGAGCTAGACAAATTCAGAAAGTATCAGCTCCGCGACGTCAACGATTAAGAAGTGATGATGATTTTCAGACTTTATAAATAACTGCTAGGTCCAGTAACGTTGTCTATCTGAGAAGCTGAATAAAGCGAAACGAGGGTAAAGCATTGTCATAAACAAAATTTAAATATGTATATATATAATACGTTTCAATGTACAAAATTGTCATTGTTTATCTATTAATCTTATTAATGCCCCACACGCATGAGATGGCATTGAGTTTAGTATATCAACTCTGCTATCAAATAATCTACGGACAATACAAAGCTGAGGGTTTTTGAAGAGATTATGGCCAGTAGCGGTTCAACTACTAGGATTAGGCTCAAGACCCGCTGCCAATAGAGACGGGGTCAGAAAGCAAAAGAAATGATTCGAGTGAGTGTACACGTGAGAATCTTGAATGGATTGTTCCTGGACTTTCACAAGTACTTTCATCATATCTGGATATCTCAGATATTAGATTCTCTGGAACCGCAATGGATTCACATGTCCTTATCATATTACACATATAGTACATATTAAATGGTATAATGGTTAGCACGTCTACCTAGCAGGCGGAAGGATCTTGGTTCGATTCTCAGTACGTGAAGGGGTTGGAAAAGTCTTCATTAAGACAGTCCAACCAGGCAGGAAAAGAGAAGTGCAGTCTTTGAACGCCTGTTTCTGTTCAACAAAGCTCAGCCGAGGGACATGGGTCAGAAAAGATAGGTAACTGATATAAAAACTAACGTTAGATGGCGGAAACTTCAAAACATAAATCCAAATATTACGAGATAAACATCTTGACCAACAAAAGAAATTGCCGACGAGATGACTTGAACGTGGTTACACTAATGGACACTTGAAGAGAGAAACGAAATCTCATTTAATTGGTGGCCCAGAACAATATGATGACCAGAACTGCCCCAAATCTCAGAAAACTAATAAAGATAAAAGCATGTGGTTTTCACCATTCAATAACACGTGTTTTGAAGATTCATTCAGATTTTCTTTAAATAACCCAAACGCTTAATCACTACAAAAACTAATGTGGATGAAACATGTGGGATAACCCGGAATGTTAAGATTTATTATGTATACTGTTTCAGTGTTGTGGTTTCTAGCAGTATGAGAAAAATGGTAAAGCGAGTAACTTTTGATAATCCTTGGTGGCACACATTTAAAATACGGCAGCTACATACCACAAACGTTATTTTACGTCCGTATGAGTATGGATACCTTTTGTTTTCAGTGTATGTCGAGAATAGATAGATATTTTCTGAATAGGTTACGCTAAACTATAAAACATCATAAACATTCAATGTGTAAGCGAAGGAACATAATATTCTCACTTTTAAGGAAGATTGTTACTCGTAAACATATATAGATATTTAGCTGTCAATCATGTGGTAAGCGATTACAAAAAATAGTTCAGAAATAGTACAACGATAGACATGACTGGACAGGAACAATGACAGATCTGAGCTAATTATATATGCTCCAACCATAAACAGCTCTGGAGAATAGAAAAGATTCTGTGAAACTTGAAGATCTAGATGGTCCATCCCAACCTAGCAGGAGAAACGGATCTGGTTGTTGTAATAGAAGGAAAACAAACCTCTGCTCGATCGTAGACGTGGCCGTGTCAGCTGACCACAGGCTTGAGCTAAGGGATATTGAAAAAAAAAATACCAGGACACGCTCTAGGCTCAAAATACATGTTTGCATATCAGGAAAAAATAACGCGGCACACTTGGGAGATACTTACAGCTCAGAGTTTGAGAGTAATACGGGAGGTTTAATGGCGCAGGGAAGCTAAGAATTTTTGTTGTAGGAGAATAACATTATTAAACAAAGGTGGCCTAGTGTTTTGTCACTCTTTGTATGCGCATATGTTTGTGTGTTTCAGTGCTTCAGACCATACTGTTTTTTTCTACTGATTTGAAAAGTCATATCAGTACACCACAACACCCCTTCTAGAAATGATATATTTTCATTTTGGGGGTTTATTAATAACATCTACATTTTTTAAGACCAAGATGTTCTCAGACATTATTTTTTTTACTCTATCTCGGATATTTCCCTGTGGAAAACGCCAGCGATATCATAAATAGAATTTATTTCGACTGAATTTATTTTTCGATGGAATATTTTTTTTTTGCGTAACTTTAAATTTAGACGCTACGGTTATTCAGTTATCGACTGTGTTTTCCATGACTGTTTTTTTTTACCGCTATCTTATTTTCATTAGTTGCTTTTTATCGTAAATATTTGCTCCGATTGAGCAAAACTAGAAAAGAGTAAGTTGAAGATAAAAGGTCATCATAAAGTGATAATTTATGATACTTCATCGAATACAGTGATTCCCAAAGCCTATGCTGCGGTATCCCGGGGAGCCGCACTTGGCTCCCAAGGGTGCCGCAGGATATTCGAAAATTTATGTATCTTTAGAATTGCAGTCCCAGTTTTCGTACCATATATATACATATACATATATATATATATATATATATATATATATATATATATATATATATATATATATATGGTACGAAAACTGGGACTGCAATTCTAAAGATACATAAATTATATATATATATATATATATATATATATATATATATATGTCTGTGGATGAAACAATAATTATATATATATATATATATATATATATATATATATATATATATTAAAAAATCAATAAACTTTGTGGCAGTAATGTTAAGTATGTCAAGTATGGATATCACAACGCAAATCCACAGAGATCAAATGCGGAAATTGCATGACGAACTAATTCACGAAGTACTGACTCGGCGACGCTCATGATAGAGAGGTCTGGCGAATCTGGGAAGGTCTTTGTCCAACGCCGGAGGCTAACAGGCTGATAATGAGACACAAAAGTACATGCTTTTTGTTAAAAATCCTTAATTGAAAAAAAGACAGTAAAGGCGCATTGATTCGGAAGAGGTTCGCAACCAATGAAATCGAGACGAAAAAGGAAAAAACCGGAAAAAAATGGAGAATGAAAGTCTGCAAAAAAGCTGAGACGGAGAAGAAAGAAGAGAAATATGCTGAAACGAAAACGAGACTGTGTATCGTGGGGGTGGGGGTGGGGGCGAGAGAGGGGGGGGTCATATAAAATTGGAGGTATTGTAGAACAAATACGGTCGACATAGTCTGTCAAGGACAAATATTGAGGACACAAAAGAGAGAGGGAGGGAGAGGAGAGAGAGGAGGGAGGGAGTCAGAGTGGAGAGTATGAAGTGTCTGGTAGGGTAGAGGTGTTACTCAAGTTTGAGGGCTGGTACATGCTGAATATGTGCGCTTATGCCGATGTCCTGTGCACGATGGCAAATGTGTGTGTGTGTGTGTGTGTGTGTGTGTGTGTGTGTGTGTGTGTACTTGGATGTTTGACTCCATTCGAATATGAGTGTCGTGTGACGTCAGTTGCCTTATAAAGACTTTAGTGGACACTCACGCTTCATTCATACGCTCAGATACGATTAAGTAGCTAAATAAAAGGAGACAACTAAGTTCATAAATACACACATACGCGCATTCACACGCACCCACTAACACACACCCACTCACACACACAGAGAGGAAGCGAGCGAGCGACCGACCTAGAGAGAATGAGAGAATAAAGAGAGAGTGAGAAAGAGGGAGGGAAAAGGAGAGAACAGAAGTCAAACTAACAAAACTTCGTGTATATTCGAATGCCTTCAGAAGCCTCTTTCGCATGCATGAGTTTAGACAGAAGTTTTCTACTCCTGGGTTTAGAAAGTTTTTTAGTCTATTTTATGAAAGTTGCGAAACTTGTGAAAAACGGACCGCATAAATTAACAAGCGCACGTTGATCATTTCTTTATTTATTTATTCTATTTATTTATTTATTTATTAATGTTTATATTTATCAACGCACTATCAGATACTTCTTCAGTACAGAAAGACACTCCCACCGACGAAATCTAATCTCCACAACAAATTGCTTCGCGAGTTTACCGAGTCTTAGACGAGAACCACATTCTTCCACAAGTTGTTGCGTGTAGTATAACATCATAATCAAAACAACAACGCAAAAGCAAAGACGATAACCGAAATCAAAGCCTTCATCTATTTTTTGTTTATATTTTCATTTTATTTACGACGTCTTTAAAAAAAGACGGAGAAATTGGAGAGATTTAGAAACAAAAAAAACAATAGCGCCCCGAACTTGAAGTTACGCTTACAAATAAACTTATCTTATAATTTATCCATTCCCAACGTATTTGAAACCAAACACCATTCAACATGTGTGACACACTCAATTTTGGTTCTCCCAGTAGGGACTGTGGCAGCCCTGGAGGAGCAGTTGAGATACGATGCAGAAAGGTTCCTCATCAAGCCAGAAATGACCGGTTATCTCTACCCAAGCTTCGTCAACCCAGCTTGGACTTAACGTCGATTTCTACAATACAGACCGGTACCGTGGGCAGTGCAAGCCCCGAAGGCGCGTCGTCGAGTGGATTAAAATCACCAACGAAGAGGCACGCAGGGACTTTACTTACCAGACGAAAATCACGACCCCCTAAACTTCGGATAACTGCACCAAGCGTTGAAATGTCGCAATTCAGTTTTGATCAATCGTAAGTATCTATCTTTTTTTATTGCATAACATGTAGCACAAATACAAAAGTACCCCGCTTAGCGCAACTCCGTTTTGCACGGAACTGCTAGCATGCTATTTTTCGTCATGAATAAAGAAATTTTAAATTCCAGTAATAGATACTGAAAAAAGACATGATCATCGACAGTCTCCAATTAACTGCTAATGTGTCATGTGTATGAGAGTAAACACACAAGTCATAATTCATCATGTAACGATATAAATATAGCGACACTACGACAGCCCTAGAAAGTAGCTACCGCATGATATACACAATACTAATCCAATCCATCTTATGGAGGCTCAACAACGACATCATATATTTCAAAATGGTTTCTTGCACAATCTCTATTCATGCTAGGTAATAATGACTCCGGACAATGCTATTTCGTTTAACGTTGCATTTTTCAAGTAATCATCTAGTGGGCTAACCAAAGTATTACTGTAATTGTAGCAGTAGTAGTAGTAGTTATAAAAATTGGTTTAAATCGTAGCTGGTAAAGTTTATTATTTCTTATTAGTGCCAGAGGTCGTTGGTCGAGCCCAGGTGAACATGCTGATTTCCAAGGCAGATAGGTCCTCCCTACTTTGGAGGTTAGAATAAGATAATCATCCTACCTCCCTTTCCCTCATCTGGCTCAGTGTGTGTGTGTGTGTGTGTGTGTATATGTTTGTACGAGTACATTTGTGTATGTATTCCTCAAAGTCTCATATTTTTCTTCCTCTACCCACCCCCTCGCTCTCTCTCACACATTCTCTCTCTCGCGCACACACTCTCTGTCACACACACCGAGGTATATTGATGTAAAATCCAACATGCATTCTAACATTTGTCATGAGCACCTACACACTGAAAGATGCGTAAATTTATTTGTACATATGCACATACACACATAAGCATTTGTGATCATATATACATACGCAGACACTTGTTAATTAAAATATGCCCATTTGTATAGACGTAAATATATATATATATGTGTGTGTGTGTGTATGTTTGCACGAGTGTGTATGTATATATATATATGCTTTTATGTAACAGGAAATACGAAGTGCTACAAATGTTAGAAGGGATCTGAATCCATTAATCGATCTGTTAAGGTACCCAGGGTTTCCCTTGTCTTGCCAACAATTCCATCCATGTATCAGAACCACTCCACTGGGAAGTAAAGTGTGTCATTCGCTATCAAGTTTTCTTCTTTTCAGGGATCTATTTCTCCTCTCAAGTTTCCCGAAAATCTCATATATATGTTGCCTAATTGGCTAGATCAAATCACTGTAGCACCACAAGTGGTCCGTCCGACTAATCAGTCAAGTGGGCTACAGACTCTCATCTCTTTGAATGTCCTTGTGTGTTCTCGACTGTTCCCAATCATAGTCTTTTTTTTGGGGGGGGGGGGTACTCGGATATACCACTAGGCTCAGTCTACAAGTTTTTTGTTTTGGGGATTCCTATAATCATTCGTGACCAACATTGGTCAAATCTGGTATTTTTTTTATAAATCTAGAAACTTTTTACATAATTAGTTCTAATACACACACCCGATCTATAATCATCCAGCGAATTATATATCCGTTTCTTAATATATATGTATATATATCACTATATATATAGTGATAAGAAAGATATATATATATATATATATATATATATATATATATATATATATATATATATATATATATATTATTGAGTCATCCACAGACAGCTGTTCCGATGCATTACATCTTTTGAGTGTGGCTATAGACTTTCCATTATCCCATCCAGTACTGCGAGGCAGAATTGAACCCTATACTTCAGACCCAGGGGCTGATATCCTATCTGGACAACGGAACTGGACAGGCAGTAAGGCTGAATTTGAGCGTTGTATTTAAATTACACAGGAATCCCTCATTGATATATATATATATATATATTGAAGAAATGGACATATTTTGTCAGACAGAATGAATTATGAATTGCGTTATATTACATAGAAACGTATTTGAAATGATCTCCCGGCGTTACGTTCAAGTAAGATAACGTAGATAGAATAAGCAATTAAAGAAAGTGGGGCTGCTGCGGGTATCAAACTTGCCGCTGATAGGGTAGCCGCTTTAAGGTAGCGATGCACTTACCATTGTGCTAAACAGCCCGCTGAAAAGGATTTCAGCGTAAATTTTCATGTCATTTATTCTTGTTCTATTTGTCTCTTTCGATGCGACAGTTATGTACTTTAGAAATGGACGTATTTGGTCCGACATAATGAATCGTAAATTGCATTTATATTAGATAGAAAATTATTTGATCCTTTATTTTATTAACGTTTGCTTCGCGTCTATGAATGCGAATATGTACAAGTAAATTTACGCATCTGACGATTGTAGGAATGCGTGTGATTATATATATATATATATATATATATATATATATATATATATATATATATATATATATATATAATCACATGCATTCCTACAGTCGTCATTAGCTACTACACGCTAACAGATGCGTAAATTTACTTGTACATATTTACAGTATGGATGAGGCAGTATATATATATATATATATATATATATATATATATATATATATATATATATATATATACTATTTCACCCATACTGTAAGAATTGTGGTAATGTTTAAATAATTGCATTATGCTTGGAATATCAAAACATTTATGCTTTGTAATTTATTGTTATTTTATTGCTTACCGTCGACTATAATGATCCGGCTGAGATGAGTTGGTTCGTTTTCTGCTCAGTTCCTAAACCCTCTCTCCTACTGTCAGGGAGAAGTGGCATGTTCCCCTATATCTCTCCACAGCCACTTGTAACTCTCCATTGGTGTCTACCCTAGCTTAGAAATCTGTCGAGGTTAGATAATAGCAGAATCGACAGGAAGCAATATACGACCGGTCGCTTAGGAGTGCGAGAGGCACGAAATGTTTACATTTCACCGGTTAATTGTCCTTGTAATCATTATATATATATATATATATATATATATATATATATATATATATATATGTTTGTATATATAGTTTTGGGGCTTCAATCATTTAAGTTTAGTCCGGCACAAGGCCAAGTAGAGGTGGAGATGGGGTTTTAAATGTTCGGTTGTGCCAGTTTTCTAATTGGAAAGGGTATGTATACCTTGAAATTCAGCATTCAAAATCCTGCTTTCCCTTTTGATTCGAACATGAAATATACACTTACGGCATCCACGAATCAGACGTCTAACAAAACTTTACTTCTACTCAGGTGTCCTTCTCGGTTAATTTTTTTTGTTTTATTTTTTATATTTACACTGAATTACCTTAGTTGTTGACGCTGTTTTCGGTCTGCAGGACTACGAACTAACTCAAAATAAATGTTCTGTGTTCATCACACGGGAAAAATTGGCCTAGATTTCGAGCTGCGAAAAAAAGAAAGAAGAAATTGATTCCATAATTTTTGTTTTCGTTTTGTCATTTCTACTGTTAAGTGTCCTTCTACTTTAGGTAATGTCAACGTAGACAAAACAGCAAAAAGGACAATTATATTAATTATTACCTCAAATATCGTTGGATGTATCTTTCTTAGATCTGGGTTAACATTACTGATCTGACGAGTGATTGTCATCACTAAATAGTAATTTGTTCTATTTACAGACTTTCACCAGCAAATGTTTATTGTTTACTGTGCCAAGTTTAGTTTAGTGCAGCATATGGTCACAAATATGGGACTCTTAGCAAGAATCGGACTTATTACACCAAGATATTCGTTTTTCGAGACTGGCTTGCTAACTCATAAAAAAAACATAACAAACCAGTAAATGGTTATTACTTAAATAGTAAGTTGCTTGGGGTAGTTGTTGGTAAGCTAGTTTTACTTACCATTACTACCGAAGTGAATTTGATCTTGAACGGGTGTCCCACACTTAGCTTTATGTCGTACTAAGCTAAGTGATTATCGATAAGTGGTTGCGAGAATCCATGACCTCAACAGATGGTTAAACACGCTGAAGCACAACCTAAAATGGACCCCAAGTGCTAAGTGGAACCGAGTTGATGTGGACCGCTTTGAATTATAGCGATTATAGCACTTGCTCAGGTATTGGCACCGCGACGCCCGCAGGCGAGATATCAGACGGATCTTGAAGAAGGTCTATGTCCAACAATGGACCTCATAAGGTTGATGATCTGGAGTCAGCTTCCCACGGTTCGGTACGGTGTTTCCAATTTCTTTCTGAGTTTTCAATGTTATTTATTTCCCAAACCGAATGTCAGATAGAATCACAGTACTTTCTCCTTTTGTTTCAAAAGAACTTAGTTTAGCAGAAAACTAAATGGGGAGCAATAAAATACGAATAAGAAGATGTTGTTTCCCCAGCTTACAAAGTGAATACTTCCTGCTCAACTAGAAATACCAGCATTTAAATCTCAGGCTAATTATCTGGGCTCAAATATCAACTCCTAACACAGGTGGAAATTGAACGTATGTCTTTGCGATGGGATAAGCCAAGACATTTACAAGCTCAGCATTGTCTGACACGGAGCCGAAAGTAAGAATTTTGAAGAGTTCGATTACTGTATGGATTTTTATTTGGGCTTGGAACACTGAATATCTGAACAAAAAACCATGAGTTCAAAGATGAGTCCACCGTCCGTAGTAGTAGTATTAGTAGTAGTTGGGTGGAAGATGATGAAGAGCAAGCTGTTTTTCTCAGAGTCAATCGATTTTCATACTTGTAAAATATTCTGCGAACATCATTTTATCTTATAGATTGTAAATGGCTATTTTTGGCGTTTGTTCCAGCCGTTTTTAACTTTTCCTAATTTAAAAAATCCAGACCACGTTCATTCTACTATCACATCATAGCAGCTGGCAAAAATGATCGGGATAGCTTTTAATGACGTCTCACTTTTTAATGACATCATACCTCTTCCTTCCTTCCTCTTTCTGTTGTTTAACGTAATTGGCACAGACCGACCGGCCGACCGAACGATTAGAAACCAAATATATAGAGTTGTGATGACACAAATGAAAAATACCTGCTTTCGTTCGTCTCTTCTGCAGTCACCACCTGAAACACTTACGGAACCTCTATGTAGGTTTTTTTATTATATTTACAAACTGACATATCATAAAACATATCGCCGAGCCACACCTGAATTAAAAAGCATATTTCTTGTCAACAGGAATATTCTCTTTTTTGAAGCACATGAATATAAATTGGTATTTTATCAAAAGAAATATACCTATTTCCTTAGGGAGGAAACAAATATACCTGTTTGTTCAAGCTGTTATCAAGCACAGTTGTTCCCTACCTCCTCGAGGGTGATCACAGGGTCAGTTTGTGCGTACAGGTGGGCAGCATAAGCTTACAATACCTGGTGATCTCAAACTATCTAAGCATCCAGTTGCTTAACTTGTGTAATCGAAAGAGAACCAGTGTATTTTTTTCTCCTTTGATTAGACCGTAAGCTATCAAGCAGAATGTGAAGTGTACTTACAGAAAACATTTAGTCTACCATGGTCGAAATATATATCTACTATCAGTAATATATATGAATAACCTTCGTTTTGTCTCTGCAGACAATGGGGGTCGCCCCCCGTAGGGTGCGTGCCTGGGCGGAGCGTACGGAGATCAAGTGATACCCAATATGTCCTACTAATTTATAGCCAGGGATCTCAATCTGTCCTGCTATTTTATCTGAAGCTGAGGGGGAGATAGATTCATGCATTTTCCAATGGCATTAGAATGAAATGAACATCAGAAAGCCCCGACCGGAGTTTGAACACGGGTTGTCGATTTCACTGAAAGTATGATATCGCACTTGGGATTCATAAACAAGTCCACGCTGATTACTAACGATCGTAGAATGACGATCTGGGAGTTGCAAACGGGGCGCTTTACCCTACCTATGATTACATATATAGTGACAGGGCGATTTCTTGCGCCAGGAGGGAGAACTGAAATAGTAATCACGGTTGTATCTTACGGCTGATATATGAAACATCTCGGTGTACGGGGGGGGGGGTAGGTTTTGGCTTTTCTTACTGCTGCCCCCTGACATTACCTCTATTTTAACCCTTATCTTGTTTTTTTTTACATCCTACTTTTTTCGTAAATTGTAAATATTTTGTTTAGTGTTATGGCATAATGATCAACGGTTGGGACAATGGAATAGGCGAGACGTGTTCAAACTCCAGTCCAGTTTGTTCACATTTATTCCGTATTGATGCTCTTGGGAATAGCATGAATCGATTCCTTCTCTCAAGCCTCAGGAAGGCAACGAGACTGGGTAAAGGAAACTCCGATTCAAAACCAGGGAAGGGAGTTCACGTAAGACAGCCATCTGCTAACTTTGACGTCCTCTCGGCAGCTCCTACAGCCAAGCTGATGCCAAAGGCGCCGCACTCGGGTTTCTTTTAGACTACATTGGCGAGGCCGGAAGTAGAGGTTTTACTGACTGGGGAATTCCCTGGATCTCGATACGCTTTGCCATAGCTTGTATTCTGAGGTGAGGATCGGTTCTGTTTCGTTCCATTGTCTATCTAAATAGAAAGACATCTTTATCAGCCTAGTCCTTCGACTCAAAGAATGGGTACTTGTTAAAGATTGAAAGCTTAAACTTCCTTATCACCAAAATGAAATGTCCAGATCTTTAGTTTTGTTCCGTTTGAGTCCTGTCTTTCTGTACGCGTACTACATTCTTTCATTGACAGTTATTCCCATTAAAGACCTAAAATGAAAACCATGATATCCTGGGTAGGATTCGTTACATCAAAACTTTCAATTAGCACTCTAGTGACAACACCGTGCTACGCAGTTTTTGTTCCTTGGTATTGAGTGTTAATTTCTAATTGCTTTCGTGTAAAAAGTAAAGGAAATGGTTATCATTCCTTTCAGCCGTTTGTGGTCAGGACAGGAATATTCTTATGTAATTATTTTTTTTTTACTTTATGTTATTATAAGTGTACAAAATTACCAATTCAATTTAAAATGACTAGATTTCAAATTATCACTGTCCTGGTTGCAAAAGCAAAGTTTGAAAGGGAATGATTGAAATATTCTATACTTAAAAAAAAGTCATAATAAATCAGAAAAATAACACTCATTACCCAGGAACAAAAGTAGAAATATGCTGCAGAGTTACCGCATTCGATGTTCGCGAAGAGCAAAAAAAAAAAAAAAAAAGAAGATAAATAAATAAAATAGAAATAAAAAATAAATGAGCAAAACAAGTTTTGGATGGCAAACTTTTCATAACCCGGGCTTTCCCAACATTTCATACACTTGTCTGAGAAACCAGTTCCGTTTTGACTTTTGTCCAATCGTGATTAAGTAAAGTGAGCAACTGCATTTGTAAAAGAGGAACTTCATTTTTTCTTTATTTTCCTATTACTCATTATCCCCTCTCAACCATTGGCTTACGTACAAGAGGATTTGACAAAAGAGAAGCAATCTATAAAACGGTTATCCTGAACATTTCATCAACACTTACAATATTGCCAGATATCTTTTGCTGCATAAAACCAGAATTCGTAGAGTCTTGGGATAATATTATGTTGCTTCAGGTGTAAAACAATCAATAGGTTTAAAACCATCATCGAACCAAATTCATATGGTCTTGGAACCATATTAAGTAGCTTCAGCACCAAAGTAATCAAATAAATCAAAATCCATTACCAAACCAAATTTGTATTATCTTGGAACCAAATCAAGTAGCTTTAGTACCAAAATGATCAAATAACTTGAAATACATCATCAGAATAAGTTTGTTTGGTCTTGGGATCAAATTTGGTAACTTTAGTTCCAAAATGATCTGATAACTTAAAATACATTATCAGAATAAGTTTATTTGGTCTTGGGACCAAATTAAGTAACTTTAGTACCAAAATGATCAAATAACTTACAATCCTCATCATGCCAAATTTGTATGGTGTTAGGCTCAAATCAAGTAGCTTCACTACCAAAATAATCAAATAGCTTAAGATCCATCACCCAACCAAATTTGCATGATCTTGGGACCAAATTATGTAGCTTTAGTATCAAAATAATGAAATCATTTAAAATCTATTATCAGACTGAGTTTGCAGGTGAAATGGATTAAAATGCATTTTTTAAAATCATTTCTCCATGTATATTCATGTCGTATCATATCATTCATGTGTATGGGGTGGTTATCTTTTATCGTGCCATGCCTGTATTTTTGGTACCAAATAACTTCGGAAAGTACCGAATATTAACCCTACTTAGAACTTTTTATAGTAAAACAGATAAAAATGCTGAAGTTTCGAATTTTTCCTCTTATGATAATTCGCAAAATGATGTTCAACTGGGCTTTGGAATTCTCTTTTTAAACGTCTTAGGGCAAAGCAAACAAAAATCTTGAAAGATTTTTGAAAGGAAATTATTTTTTTCGCTTATGATAATTCGCAAAATGATATTCAACTGCGTTTTGAAATTTGTCCATTATTCAAATTCATTCTGCGCTTTGAAATTTGTCTATTATTTAAATAAATTCGGAATTTTTTAACCGAGCAATTCTTTGTCGTTAGATCTTCAAACTTATTCCCAATCCCTAAAGGATTTCATTGGAAATGGGACGAATGCTTGAGAAGAAAAAATCGATGTAACTTAGAAAAAAACCAAAAACAAACAGAAAATATATTGCATATAATTTTGAGGAATATTTGAAATACGTTTTTAAAAAACGTCTTTAAAAATGTGTATGAAATACATGAGCTTATCGTTCCAACGGTGACTCTTCAAACACCGGCACAGCGAATGACAGGAAACAAGTTCACAAAAACCTGTTGTCAGATTTCTTGCACATTCTCAAATATATTCATAACATCTGAATAGATTTTATCCAAAGTTTCACAATGTTTTTCTTTCAATAAAGAGAAAAGACGAATAATATTTTATTAATGATTTTTTAGCAATATTTCTTTCATTCCATCTCTGAGCATTTTATTGCAAATCCCGTCTTGCACTAAAAACAGGAGACAGATATTAGACAAAAGAAACACTAGTCAAAATTGAGAATTGGTAATGCCTCCAGTACGGGAATCAGTTTAGTAAATCTGTGAAGTACGGGTAAGTTATACCACACACTCACACACACACACACACACACACATAAATATATATATATGTGTGTGTGTGTGTGTGTGTAAATGCCCCCGTGTAAATCTAAATCTCTTCCCGTTTATCCATTTTCAATATCTGCTCTTTATGTTTCTTAACGCAGACAATTAAACAATCTGACAGAATAATCATAAATGCGTTATTTTTCATTGGAATCTCTATTTGAACTGACATTTTGCTTTTACATAGTGAATATGCCAGTCGCCCACGACTGCAGGACTAGAACTAACAATTGAAGAAGAAGGCTGCTGTGGGCATTGACCCAACAGGCTGTTTAGCTCAGTGGTAAGAGTAGCAGCGCGTCAAGACACACACACACACACACACACACACACATATATATATATATATATATATATATATATATATATATATATATAAGTGTGAACATAGGGCAGACGCATGAACAGGGGAGACTGCAGAAAATTAATTCATTTCATGTTTTAAAAATTATATATATACATATATATATATACATATATTATTATTATTATTATTATTATTATTATTATTATTATTATTATTATTATAAATTTGGTTATATGATATTGAAACTCTTATTAGAAATTATCTTCTGTTATTTCACGGTGAATGTATAACTTGGCCAACACAACGTAAGTAGAATAGACAATTAAAGAAAGAATCAAACCTGCGACTGATAGGCGAGCCACTTCAGCGTAGAGTTGCTCTTACCATTAAGCTAAACAGCCACTGCTAATGTTAAGGCCCAAATATCTGTTTTCACTCCGAATTCTCGACTCGTTCATTCTTGGTTCGATCCCTGCAGTAATTCAACGTAATTTATAATCATTATGCTGGATCATATATCCATTTCTTAATAATAATAATGATGATAGTAATAATAATAATAATAATATATATATATATATATATATATATATATATATATATATATATATATATTCTAAAAAGCCTTAAACACTAAACGTTAAAAAAATAATTGTGTCACTTCAGTCACTCATTGCCCAATACATGTCAATGCAGTTCGTGTATTTTTCAACGGTGTTTTTCCCTTTGTCATTATGGTACAATGGATAAATTTCATCTCGTTTGTATCATCAGTCGTTTATCACCATCAGTTGTTTACCATGGAACGATTTCGGGGATTTTGAAAACAACGGATATATCAACATGGCATTTCAGCGGTGTTGATTAAACACCACCTTCCTTTCAGCTATTCTTTAACGTATAGCTTACGTCGTACACATAGTTTATCATTTTATACAGGGTATTATATGCATTGTATATTGATATTATTTCATACCACATATTATACATATCACACATCTCCTCTGGAGATTCCCTATGGCAAACAGAAGAGATAAGTCGAAAGACTGTAATGAACTGATCTTCAAAACGAGGGGAGGGGACCTGTCTGCCTAGAAAATCAACGTGGAACTCTTGGCTTTAAACTAAGTTCGAACGCCTTGTAGTTGATGTCGTGTCCTGTTACTATGTAGTTCAATCCACGCTCTCAAGGGACGAATACTGGCGTAGGAGGAACAGATATTCATTCAATTTGTGCGTGCCCACAGGGATGTAAGGTTTTATTTATTTTTTTCCAATGAATCCGGAAGTATCTTGGAATGTCATCGAGGGTCCAACATTCAGAAAATGTTTTTCAGCTGAGGGAACAATTTTTTTCAAATCAAGACAACGTTACGCTCCGATGAAGTTTACACATACACTCATATATTTTGTATCTACATAATTGTGTCATTATCATGTTGTAGATGTGCGCCTAAAAAGTATGTATACGTGTATGATTATACTTTGCGTTATATTACATTGAAACTCTCATTTGAAATGATCTCCAGATATTGCACGGTGAATGTATCATTTGGCCTAGACAGCATGGTTGTTTTATCTTTGTTGTCCAAGCCTGATGGTATATTAACCGTGTAATGACGGGAGATGATTTCAAATTTATCGTTTTGGATTCTGATAATATTGTTGATTCTATTATCTATCTTTTAGCCCCACTTCGATTCGTTTCTCACTATTTTTGCACTTTCCAAATCGAAATAGTGGTCCACCTTGTTCAGGTGGACCACGAATGTATACATAACCTCTTCGATTAAAAAAAAAAATCTGAAATAGCAAGGAAAGAATCAAACATGTTTGACAGACGGATTATAGAATCAGTATTGTAATCAGTGTTCGAAACAATAAAGCAGAGACCCGGAAAATTCTACTTATCCCCTTCATTAGCCCGACTTGTACTGAAGCAGAACAATGCATATGAACAATATATATATATATATATATATATATATATATATATATATATATATATATATATATAATTTGAACTATAGAGAGTGAGACGGACTCAAGAGTGAAAGTGCATCGAAGTAAGGTTTATTTATCCGTATATGTTTTCATTGATAGTCTAGACATATCTCGGGAGGTATTCCCATCTTCAGTAGTATGGTAGTGATATATATATATATATATATGTATATGTATATATATATATATATATATATATATATATATATATATATATATATATATGCAGCCGTGAAAATTGTAGCAGTTGTATGAAATAACAAATAAAGATTTTTTTCTATCCGATGATGATTCTGGGCCTAGGCATGGTCTTGGGCTTGAATTACCGATTCATTCAAATGTATACGTATTTCACGCCTATGTGCACACCATACACAAATAATGTGTTTACACACACACACACACACACACACACACACATATATATATATATATATATATATATATATATATATTTATATATATATATATATATATATATATATATAGGGCTACACACGTATATGAATAATTTCAAATTATTTTGTCTCCTGAGGGCATGATAAATAGTTATGAAAATTTAGTGTATTTCCGAGAAGGATAGTTTTCAAGTAAGAATAGTATTTGAGTGAATGGTCCGCTATCGTCAATAGTTTCATAAAAAGAATTTCACCATTTCCTTCCCCTCCCCTTACTACATTACCAATCCCATTTTTGTCCCCCTCCCCTTCCTTCCTTTCCTTTGTTTTTGTTCTTTCTTTTTTCCCTCTGTCTTTTTTCCCTTAACCTTCCTTGTTCCTTTTGCCCTTTTCTTTCTTCCTTTTTTCCTTCAATCTTCCACCATCCAATCCCCTCTTTCTTGCTCCCTTTTCCCCCCTTTTTTTTCTTTAATTTTTTTCTCCCTTTCACTTTCTTTCTTCATCTCTGTCTTTCTCTCTATCTTCATCCTTCTTTTTTTTTCCTTCTCTCTGCCTTTGCCATTTTTCGCAGCTGGCTGTCCCGTGTCCGCCACTCAAATATGAATTTGAACGAGCGGGCATTCGCCATTCTCCCCAACACCAACTCGCAATACACATCTTGGGAAACGTATTTCGTGCCGAATAGGCAAACTTGACTAATTGGTAAAATTTTTGTTTGTCATCGAAAAAGCTTCATTTCACTTTGAAAGTTCCTTGTTTTGATCAAACGAACTCTTGGTCAAATTAAAACGACAATTTCATTCCCTTTTTTTGTAAAAAAGAATTTAACCTAAGAAAATTTCCCTGATTTAGCGTGACACATATGTAGGTACCGTGTGTATGGAAATTCCCAAAACACACTTGTGAGAGAACAATACGTATTTTGAAAACAATAGTCTTTATTGATATGATATTTCGATGTTTTTTGCCATCCTCAGACTATTAAGAATGGAAGTGACATTTTTTTACCAATTTATATGAGTACACAGAGTACTAGCCTGTGTGCGTGTACCTTTGCATTCGTTTGTGTGTATGCCTATGTGTGCGTGTACCTTTGCATTCGTTTGTGTGTATGCCTATGTGTATATGTGTGCATATGTGCGTGCATTTACGTGCATTTGTGTCTATATCCCGGTTGGTGACTGCGTGTTTATATGCGAGCATTCGTTTCAGCGTGTGCCTTTATGTGAGGGCTTGTTTGTGTTTTTGAATATGTGTGCACGCGTATACGAGTGTGTGTGTCTACGAAAAAGTGTGCGTGTGTATCGAGGAAAAATAAAGGATTGAATACCGTAAATATATAATCGGAATTTCCTGCAGTTTGAGGTCAAAACTCCGTTTCCAGGTCGCTATCGACCGGTCCTTCCTTTTTTTTTCTTTTTCTTCCATCTTTTTTTTAGAATGTTTTTCATCTGAAACCGAAGATGAAACGAAAGAAACCATGATGGTTTCCCTTCAATTACAAGAGTCATTCCCAAGCCGACCGCAAAGATCTTCCGTCTCAGTGGGGAACACTCGTAGATTCTCCACAGACCTGATCTATTTATAAGTATCTTTTCTTGATCCTTTTGCTTGGGATGAGCTATAGTTAGACGGCTTTTCTTGTCGGCCACTGCCACTTTCTTATCGCTTCGATGCTTTCTTTGAATAGCCTAGCCTGTTTTTTTCATTATTTATATGATGACTTCCTATGCCCACACCCTGATACAATTGCATATCATACATACATACATACGCACGCACACACACACACACACACACACACACACATATATATATATATATATATATATATATATATTGCCTCAATTGGTAACGAACTAAAAGAAAAGAATTGAAAACAGATTTCATCCATTGTAGATATTTAATCACAGAGCCCAATATGCAACACAATAAATAGAGCTATTTATATATATATAAAGGAACACACACATATATATATATATATATATATATATATATATATATATATATGTGTGTGTGTGTGTGTGTGTGTGTGTGTGTGTGTGTGTGAGTGTGCATATATATGTATACTAGGACATTCACCCAGTAAAAGTAAACTTTTCGCACTTTACAGAAACCGGCAAGGAAACAGCCGACGGCTAGTTGCTGAAGAGTGCGAGAGGCACGTAATGTTTACATTCACTGGGTACATCATCATCATCATCATCATTAGTCTCTTAACGTCTGTCGTTGGACGTAAACCTTCCCTGGGATTCGCCATCCCTCTCTATCGTGGGCGTCACAGATCTAATACTTTCTAAATTTGTCTAGTTCGTCTCTCCATCAAGCACTCTGCTGGCCTCTCTTGTGCATGAGATCTCTGGAGATCAATGTTGTGAGTCATGGTGACCATCGGTTGTCTACCATTCTTGCAACATGGCCAGCCCATTGCTATTTGAGATTTTTCTAAAATGGATTCTGTGATGTCTCGGACTTCTGTTTACTCCCGGTTATATTTCGTTGTCTTGTGGTCTATCCATGTGAGGTTGAGCATAATTCTTTCATGTGCACGTTGCATGGTTTACAGGTCTGTCTCTTGGTTAGGGTTCATGTTTCAGCTCCATAAGTGACTATCGGGAGGATGCATTTGTTGTATACTCTTCTTTTTAGGATGAATAGGATCGTCTCGTTTTTGAAGGTTAAACTTGCTCTGTCGAAGGCTTGTCATCCTTGGGTGATTCTTCGCTTGATTTCTCCTAACTTTGGAAGGTCTCATGGAGATTCGTCGTCGTAGGTAAATGTAATAGTTTACTTTTTCCAGTTCTGTGGCAGCAATTTTGATCTTTGTGTTCTTATTTCCGACATGATTTCTGCACACAATCTTTGTTTTGCCGAAGTTCATGTGTTGGCCGACATTCTTGCTTTCTTCATTCAGTTCATCGAGCATTAGTTGGAGGTCATGTTGGTTCTCGGTGAAAAGAGTGATATCGTCTGCAAATTTGAGGTTGTTCAGATATTTGCCATCGATTTTGATTCCTTTATTTTCCGAGTCTAGGTTACTGAAGATCATCTGGAGGCAGGCTGTGAAGAGTTTGGGTGAGCTGGTATCGCCTTGTCTTACCCGTTTTTGGAGCTGGAAGGTCTCCGAGTCTTTATGTAGCTAGATAAAGGAGCTGGTGTCCTTATAAATATCATATATATATATATATTTCCATGGGATTCAGGCTCAGACCTCTCGTGGAATTTCAATCTTGCAATAACTCTTGACCCTTCCCTCAAACCACAATACTGACACAGCTGACTAACTGTACGGAATGTTGATCATCTATTGAAGGAGTGGAGGTGGGATCATTCTCATTGCGTTGACATCTACAATTCTTTAAAATACTTGAACTTCTAAAGTATTTTTATTAATGAATATATGTATATAAATATATGAATTCAAGTTGATCTATAATGATGCAGAAACCGACTGTACAAATAAAAAGGGGAAACGGACTGTATAAATCGAAATGGAGAAACTGACTGTATAAATCAAAATAGAGAAACCGACTTGTTTCTGCTATTTTGCGTATAGCATTATCTAAAACGTCAATATATATATATATATATATATATATATATATATATATATATATATATATACACACACATATATATATATATATATATATATATTCATACACACACACGCACACATATATATGTATATATATATATATATATATATATATATGTATATATATATATATATAGAGAGAGAGAGAGAGAGAGAGACAGACAGACAGACGGACAGACAGACAGACAGAGAGAAGGGGATTTGTGTTGTAAAAAGTTGAGACAATACATATGGATTAGTTCATTTGCACAGAGTTATTCCGAACATGTTTCGAGGCGAAAAAGCTTCATCTTCAGCGAAAAGGTATGACGTCTTCAGCGTGGGTCGAGCGATGGATGGATGCGTAAAATCAGTTAAATTAGACATTTCAAGTCCACTCTGTTGCTGTGGGTTAGCGAACTGAATTGACGGTGTTGGCTGCATTGATAATTAGGATAGGATAATCAGGCTTAATTTGACTTCGTTTCATTCTTCCATTATTTTAAAATCATTTTTCTAAATTCATTTTTATGTTTATTTGTTTATCTATATTTACCTTTGAATGTGATTATAATTTTCCATCCTTGTCTGTGAGTGTGGGTGGGATATCCTTGGGTTTGTATTGAATTTGTTTTTCTTTTTAGATGGCATCGTAATCTTTTGGCTTATTGGTGTGGGTTGGTCAGGGCTCGAGAGCAGTTTGGATATTCTTTAGTGACGGTGATAATCTGATTGGTTGGAGTTAGGTGTCAGGTGATTCGATTTTAGTCCATGTTATATCAACAAATCTATCGCTGATCTAAGACAAAATAAATGGATCTCAATTCAAAGGGTTCTTTGCTCAAGGACCTCACAACGACTCAATGCAATCCTTACAAATGTCTGCGCAACTGACTAAGTCACTATTCCTAGTGATTTTAATTACAGCGTATTCTAGGAGTTCGATCCTTGGAAAGGTTGGAAGCATGTGGTTGACAAATCCCATGAGAATTATGATCCCCTTTATCGACCTCTGGGTCAAGAACTGTGCATCACAAGTTCAATAAAACAAACAATTCCATGAAGAATTCGTGTAATCAAGATTGGAATTGTTTTGTTTTTTTCCTTGTGAAATACATGATTTAGTTGAAATTCGGTTTAAAGGTTATAGAAAGCCAACAAAATACTTTGTCGACTGATTAATGATATAAATTAATTGAGTGTTCCGAGAAAATGCGAACAAGGGAAATTTTGAAAAACTTTTTGGCTTGAGTGTAGTGGGGGTGCGCGATGTAAGATTGAGTATAACTGTGCTACCAATGACCTGAATTTCACTTACCGGTGTTGTTTATTAAAATCATTGAACAACCGAACGAAAGGTTCCCTTTCTTACATGCGTGTGTATTTGCATGTTTATTCCAGCTCTCCTGGCAATAGCACTTTGTCTACAAAAAATTGGAATCATGACTCCAACAGATCCTTTCTAAAAATGTTTTTGATATTTGTTAATAAAAAACATTTTTGTACTTTCTGGGGTGTCTTATTCTGAATGGTTTATTAATAACATCAAGATTCTCCAGAATATAGATGTTCTTAGATTATTATTATTTCTTTTTTTCTTTTTTTTTTCTCTATACTTTAGATATTCTCAAGTGGGAACTCCAGTGATGTCATAAATAGAATTTTTTATGACCATATTTATTCCTCGATGGAATTTTTCACATGCCTTTTGAAGCTACAATTGTTCAATTATTTATTATGATAGCAAGTTTTAAATTTAGTCTGTGTTGGCTTTTTGTTGCGTAGTTTTGCAACTTCAATGGAAGAAAGCGGTCTAATAAAACTCTTGACAAGTGGGAAATGCTGTTGAAAGGTCAAGAACCATGAGCATGTGCTGATCCTTGGTCACGAATGACCAAGGAGAATCTAATTTGAGCCGATGCTGTTGTGATCACCGGAATGGGTGAGAGGCCATCTTCGGAAATGCTTGAGTTAAACCTCTTCCTCCTCCTTCGTTTATTGGTTTGTTTTCATCTGGTGCTCCCTTATCCCTGTTAATGACATCTAACCCGGCCCAGGTCATTCCTAAGATAGTTTAAATTCTTTTCTCACGTACATCCGTCCCTGGTTTTAGCAGTTTTTTAAAAATTTTCTTTGGAATGGTAAACATTAACGAGTAGTAAGAATTAGTGGGAACAAATTCACACAGCCAATCTAAAAAGAAAAGCCCTACTCTGTATTAACCATTAAGTAAAAGAAGCACGTCCTTAAGGCATAGAAATAAAAAGGGTCGACACAGATTTCTTGCAGTTTTATCGCATTGAACAGTAATAGGTCATTTAAATTGTTTAACATGGCAGTTTAAATTTAGATATTTTCTCTCTCTCACTGGAAGAGCATTGCATATATATATATATATATATATATATATATATATAGAGAGAGAGAGAGAGAGAGAGAGAGAGAGAAAGAGAGAGAGAGAGCAAATTCAAACATTCAAACGATTCAATCGGCCACGTAAATATCATAGTAGAATGATGGTCATTACACAAACACAAGTTTCGTTGGAAGAGATTTGGTTTTGTAAAGCAGTATATCTTATATATTTTGATGCGTTTCTAAATGAAGATAATCAGCATTTCTCCCGAATCGTTTCATTTCTGAGAATCTTTCCAGGGAAGCAATGGGGGGCTTGGGTGGTATCAAGTGGTTTTTATCCGGCCAAGCTAAAATCCCACGGATCATTTACTGAATTTATTTAACAACGCTTATCACCCGATAGTTAACCGGCGGCGAAAAAGCTGGAGATTAACCAAGACTCAAAACAAACAAACGGAAGATGATACGGCTTATCTACTTCCAGAGAAGTCACCCAGGACTCGTTACACACGGCCCAGTCAATTTGTTATGTACTTTTATTTAATAGAAATCCTTTTCTTTTTTTTTTTTTCTTCCTCTCCTTCCTAGCGTCACATTAGCGTCTGGTGTTGACAAACAGGAGGCTTCTCTCTCAGCTTTGAGGCCAGTTGTTGGATACTGGCCCCCAAAAGTTGAAGTAAGACATAGGGGGTGTTTATGGGCCTTACCTCGCACTCTGACCTGTTGTTGGGGAAATAGATGGATGTGTACCTTTCCCAATGGCATTAGTATGAAATAAACGCTAATCTGGGGTTTGAAACATTCAGCCAATCATACCTCCATGGATAAATGTGGGGAGGTCAGTTGTGATCAGTTTTTTTTATTTTCATCTTGAACTGATTTGGCGAGTTAACTGTAAACCTCTTTGAAATGTGAGGAGAATGTGACACCCTTCAGTACGGAGATCAATCAATGGAGCTAGAAGGCTGAGATTTTGCAAATATACTCCTTATCATGTCTATAAAAACTTTTTTACCGAGAATTAAATGGGTTTTTAATGTTGGGATCAGTTTAAAATGTAATTTAATGCTAAATTGATCCCTGAGTTTGTGACCTAGATTCCGGACTTTTTTTCAGCGATCACTGCCCAACAAAAAGGTGAGAGAAGTACCATTTATTGATTCCTCTTTTTTCCAACCGATCACCTTTAACACGGCATGAGACGATTTCTATTTTCTTTGTAAAGATTACTATAACCAGAGAAAGTGCTCAATTCCATAAAGATGTTTTGGTTGACGGCGTCTCATCATTGTATTCAACAGCTCGTCGGAGATGTGAGGTCTATCTTGGTATCCAACCGTATCTTTAACCAAGTTGGAAGAGGTATAAGTGTTCACTCATGTCCGTCTATTTGTCTGTTTATCTGAACAATACCTCAAAAAGTTTTCAGTGGATTTCCATGACATTTTCTCGAAGGGCGTAGGATAAAAGACAATCGATTGCATTTTAGGGAGGATCCAGGAATTTTTTTGATTTAGTGATATTTCGTTATTTCTTTTATTTTTCTAACACCTCTTTATTCACCTGCATTTGTCCACACAATATCTCAAAAAGTTCTCAAGAAATTTCGATGAGACTCTGTTGAAGGATGGGCAGTGGGTAAAGAAAAATTGATTATATTTTTGTGGGATCGAGAAACTTACGGCCCCTGCATTGCGGCTATATATGAACTGATATTCATTCAGTTTTTTTGCTAGCGCGTGGCGTTGGTATAGATATATGTCTTCAATGAGTTCCCATACATGTAAAGAGTGGATAGTGTGCATATACGCTGCGAGGTACAGTTATTCAAACCTCTAAAAAAAATTTCAACTCGCATTACAACCATACATAGTTGAGTTCAATGTCAATATTTTATAGAAATGGACATTTTACCGAGTTTCAAGACTCACGATCAACCAAGGTACCGAACCAAATGGTACTTTCTGCTCTCCGGTCATTGCACAAACACAAACTCTTCCAGCCTGAGCGTCGCAGCTCTTCAGTTCTACCCTTTTTATTGATTATGTGTGCATGTGTTTGTTCGTGAGTTCCCGCGCTCCTAGCCACATGGCTTTGTCTACAGGCTTGAAAATTGGCATCAGTACTCCACTAGGCCTCTTCTAGGTTGTTTTTTTTATAACCTTTTTGAGGGGGGTGTTATTTTGACGGGTTTAAAAATTCGCCAGAATCTAAACGTTTTTTTTTACTTCATTTTCTGATGTCATAACTTGAATTTATTCTGACCACAACAATTCTTCAATACAATTTTTTTACGACTTCAAATTTTGACTCAACGATTGCGCCCGGATTGACCATGATGGCGAGTCAAGTATAACTCTGTTAGTCTTTCTAGAAGTATTTGTTGAATTGCTATGATGACATTAAATACTAGGCCTATCTAACAAAACTTTGGGTGATGCGTCGTAGAAGAAAATTCATTTTTAAAATGTGTGTCGTCAATGTCGAATATTCGGAAAGGTCTGTGATAACAACTACGTTTCAATAGCAAATGTCACTTGAGGGTTGCAAGCTTCTAATTCAGCGCGATACTTATGTCGCAGTCTTTTCCCATCAGGCACAGCTGTCAACATTCCGGGAGGCTGGCCTAGATTCTTCTTCTGTCGGTTTAGTGGGGGGACATGACAAGGGTTTGGGTTTGGGAGAATGAATGTCAACAGAATAAGCAACGGGGACGGAGAAGACGAATAGGGTGATGGGTCGGTCGCCAGCACACGTGGAGAAACGTGCTTCTAGTCGAAACAGGAAACTTAATTCGAATTCCACCTAAATTGACCTCTAAATATTTTGACCAAGTTTAACATAAATGTCACGTTCTAAGCAACGTTATTGTTTGGGACACATTTTATCTATTTTTTTTTTTAATTATTAAAATAGGAGTCGTGCGTTATCATTTAACTAGTCATTGTGGAAAGCTCTCTGATACACTTGAATTTCTACTAGATATTTTTTCGAGAAAAGAAACCATATTTTTACAACTATCGATTCCACAAACGAAAACTGATAAACCGCTAAAAATTTAAAAGATATTTGCGATGAGTGATTATCTTCGTTCCCACAACATTTCAAGTGGTTTATCAGTTTAGTTTTCTCGTTAGCTGTGCCCACCACTGATATATATATATATATATATATATATATATATATATATATATATATATATATATATATATATATATATTATTGAAACACTAAATATATGTATGTACGTGTGTATGTGTGTGTGTGTGTGTGTATCAGAAAATAATGGCAACAGGTGAGCTCAGTCAGCCCACACCTTCCCAAATCCACACACAACAGTAAAACCTTATTAATATTGCATTGTTCCTGTTGGATCATTGTCTACTAAAAGTCCAACCGCAATATGCCAAGGAAGATGAGCAAGCACTGTCGAAGCAAGACGAAGTCTTGGACACCAAACAAATCAAGATCATAAATATTTGGAATTGGACGCCAAGCAAAAATGAGAAACAATAGATGAGACAGAGGGATAACTGACTGGTGCCCATGGGGCAGCAAAGGCAGTTGGAAAAGTCCAGAAAAGATGGTCGAATAAGATAGAATGGTATATAGACATGGCAGAGGTGAGTGCAATCGCAGTCGTCATGGGAATAGACAGCCGCGGACGATGGCTGCTGCTACTGTTTATATATCCTCTTTTCGGAGAAGTGGTCCATGGCCTGGGCAGAAGCAGGGACCCACTGAAGAGCTACTGGGCCACACCGAAAAATATCGTTATCTCCTACGGCTGTACGTCGGAAATAAGCGTGTGTGCACGTGTCTATGTGCTATGGTTCTGTTCCTAGTCCTTTACCATAAGAAGATGAATGATAGATTGTCAGTGAAGAGACGATTTAGAGATTAGTACTGACAGTAGTGATAAGAGACCCTGAGAAAGAGCGTGAACTTATGTGTAAGTGTGTGTCTCATAGGTGACACAGATAGATCAACGAAGCTAGATATATGTGTGAGCATGTGTGTGTGTTAACATTTACTCACGAATTGAAAGATAGTAAGAGAAAGAAGGGGTGTCTTGATATGGAACCGTTACATATCTCCAGATGCATCATTTTTCTCTACGCAGATTTGTCAACATTCCCAGTGATCGGATCTGAACACAAAGGGTTTTCTGATAAATAACAGCGAAGGTTTTGGTGCAAGTATAACACGCACGCATCGAAGGAGCCACGCAACAGGCACTAGGGGACGTGGCAGATGGACCCTGTAAAAAAGATTCGGGAGAGTGGTCTCCAGTCATTGTTAAGAAAGAGAAAAACTTGAAACGTCTGATTTTGAACCCGGCTCGCCAATTACATTTTCCGTGTATCTAACCACTCGGCTATTGAGCTACCATCATTTAACAATCTACGTATTAGTGCCTGAAGTAAATTTTTAAAAAAGTAATTGCCTGCTAATGGTTGGTTCAGATAAATAGTGGAACTTTCTTCCTGGTGATGCTGATTCGATGTTTCATGGACCTAACTCTAATAGTTTTTGAGAAAATCCCATATGAAAAAAGCAAAAACATATTAAACAAACTTCTTTCAAAGAGTATGAATGCAGTCCCCAAAATAATCGACTTTTTTTTTCTTTTTTTTTTTTACTAAATTTGAGCAAAAAATGTGTTGGTGATTTTCAAACATGCCTTTGTTTTTCCTCTGTGATGCGTAGCCCTCGATGTCTTTCCTATGAATTTTAATCTATAGAAAACAATTCAATGCGAGACTACCACGGACGAAAGGTTCTTATTAGTCCGTAGGTGCATTGATAATTAGAGCGTTAAAAGTCAGTGGTAAGTCACGATTCACTCACGATACTGGAGGCCGTAATGCATCTGGCAAAAATATCCACCCATGGTTATGAGGAGTTCGAGCGGTTTCTTCATATTATTTTACTTATTTGAAGACTTGATCGTTCGATACTTCAAAGCTGTTGATAGTGGAAAAATGTTCTCGTCTAATTCCATCAAAGGTTTTTATTAAAAATGGCAGAACTCGAGTTGGTGGAATTGTGATGGATAAGAGATATTTTCATCTGAAAGATTGTCACCTTCAAGTGGAAGAGTCCATTGCTACGTAGAGAGAAACAAGCAGAAAAAAGTCACATTGTTCGTTATATAGATTGCTGGCTGAGTCATGGTGGTGCTCTTATTCTTAAGAATTAAAACACTGGCTTAGCATCAAGACAAAAATATGCACGAATCACCCAGAAGTCTTACGTAATCTTCGTGGTATTTATCTTGTAGATATTCTCTTACTAAAGGAGTTTATGTAAGGACGTAACCAAAACTGCTGCAGATCATCTGATTTTTGTGCCCTATCATGTTGTTTTTGTATTGTTTATAGATGAATTATGTTCTCTTTGTCGACAATATTTGATTAATTCACTCGAATATCATCAGATTGTAGATAAGATATAGATTATAATAATCAACTAAAAAATTTTTGAACTTTACTGATATCTGTTTGTTGTGGTTTCATGGTTATAGCTCTCTTGGTTTGAAGACAGTTGGGCGAGAAGAGGTTAGTCTTAATTATATTAAGACCTGGTGTGTATATGTGCCAATGAGATGTTGAATGCCCACTGACTCAGTTGTGCTGCTAGAGTGACATTCTGGTTCCTTTGTTGACACCTGGTGAAGAAATTTCTTATTGGCAAAAAAAGAAAGCCCTCAAAAATCAAAGGCAACATTTTTCTTCACAGCTGCGGTATCTATTTCTAAAGAACATAGACTTTCATTTGAACTGCAGAGAGAGTTAGAGAGGGATTGGGTGGAGAGAGATAGAGATAGAGAGAGTGTGAGTCTTTGAGAGCAAAAAACACTTAATTCTCAAAAGTCATATGCTCATCGGACTTTCCCTCCGCGGGGGTGTCCTGCACCCTTCTCTCCACCATCCAAAACTGCCCGGTATGTATGGGGTCTCAGAAACCGGCCGTCTGGGATCAACTGGCAAAGATCTCGTATGTTAATCAGTAACCTTCGAGTGAAATGTAGGTTACATGGTTAATTTGAATAACCAATAAAAAAAAAACTACTCTTTCCTCCGCGGTGGAATATTCCATCAATAAGTTACTTTCAGGGATTCTGTTCTCATGCACAACTTTTGATCAAGGATTGACCTCAGGGTTAAAAGTTCGACCCCAAGGGTCAAGGTTCTGAGACAACAATGGCATTTTAGTTAAGATTCACCAACCGTACCTAGAACCCCAATTTGTGACGAGCAGTTTCCTAATTTGTTATGTCTAGCAATTATTGATCAACAATCACAAAGAATTTATTTCAAGCTCTGTTCTCCAAGAAATTTGATTCTACACTACCATTCAAAAATGTTCGTACTACTTATATTATACTTTCATTATTTTGCGCTTTTCTTTTACACAAATGAGCTATCTTGAGCAAGATGTTGATTACATTTTTTCCAGTTATACAATGAAAATGACGGCACTCAGCAAAACTAATTGCTGTAAATTTACTAAAATTGCTACGATACATTGATTAGATATTTTATATATTAATCATTATCCTAAGATGTAACTGGAGGTGTCTATTTTATGAACAGAAAAAAAAACTGAAAATAATCACACAGTTCAACAAGTATAATAACTGAGTGAAATTGCCGTTGGACAGATATTAGTCTTAGTAATTATCGATAATCTACGAAACAAGAAAATCCCATTGGTCCGAAAAAGGAGGATATACAACCAATGCATCCTTCCGATAGTCACCTATGGAGCTGAAACGTGGAATCTAAGCAAATGATTTGATTCTCAGATTGAAAAGTATGCAAAGTGCACAGAAAAGAATCATGCTTAACTTCAAAGGGAGAGATCACAAGATAGCATAATATATTAGAGGAAAGACTGGAGTCAGTGACATCAAAATTAAATAACAATGGGCTGGTCATGTAGCAAGAATTTGAGACAACTGCTGGACATCAGGACTCACAACGTGTATTCCCTGAGATCATATGTAATCGTGTGGCCAACGGAATATAAGATGGCGTAACAAACTAGACAAATTCAGAAAGTGTTTGCTTCGCAACGCTCATGGTAGAGAGGTTCGCCTAATCTCGGTAAATATACTCCGACAGACCGAAAGGCTACTGCTGCTGAACATGACTCTGGGTTACATATTTTACACAAATGCAAAAGACTGGTGTTTGAGGTTATGTTGAACTAACTGTTTTGTTTTTTTTTTGCAAGTCAGACAGGTTCTTTGCAACTTCCCAAGATCGGTGTGACAAAATCTTTATTAACATACAAGACCCAACCCTTCCATTTTGCGACGTGTGGGCGTGACTAAATTAAGTTTATTTGATTTAAGATACCGGTTTTTCAATGCTGAATTCATTGTCATCGGGAATTCAAGAGTGCCGTCGTAACGAAATTGCCGTTTTAGCGGATGAATTTCGTACGAAGTGTATTAATGACTATAATCCAAAATGTATAGACAAACATGACGTTTTATATCCCATGTACGGGTTATTTAAAGTGTTTACTGGTGTTAGTTTTTAAAGATTCACTAAAATCGTTGTGTGCAACAGATGTCTGCGAAGTTATTCCTGACAGTAGTCATACGAGAATTAAAAAAAACAATAACAAAAACAAACTAACAGGCCGTTAGAACACGCATGTCATCAAAAAAAAAATGCCGTTACATCAAGCCTTCAATGTATTATGACGATGCAGAAAAAAAAAAAGAAAATTGTTCAGATTAAGGATAGCCTTTAACATGACAAGGTGAACAGAGTCTACTTAAGATGATCTTCTACGCCGTGAAATTAAAAAAGAGAATCTTTATTATAAACTGCTGAGGCGTGGATAAAATATTACTTCATCACTCTTGTATGAACAATAGTCTTGTATGAATGACGTGATGAAAGACAGAAATCTTTTTTTCTTGGCAAGGAAGTGATTCAGTGAATTTTATTGCATGATAATATCCATTATTGTTTTGAAATTGCGACTTTGAACGATTATCGAACTGGAATGGGAAGTTCTTCCACATACGGCATATTCTTCGGAGCAGTGATGAGGAACTTCGTTACGTTCAACATGACTAAACGCAGATTAGGTACGAGCTGATCATTACCAACCATAATGATTTCCTTGGTACAAACTTTTATTTCGATGCAATTTTTTTTACGTAAAACGGTGACTATTTTTCATTTATATTTGCCGTTTTTGAGAATTATCAATCTTCGTAAAAGAAATTCAGAATGTCTCCAAAAAGCCTCAGGAGGCCGAACATAATGGTTTTGAAGGGCTTAAAGCCACAGGTTCCCCGTCTCCAAGGACTTCTCTCACTTCATTCGTGATCCCTTTTGATCAGACGGGACATTTCACGACCTCTCACTCACTGTTACAAAGGTTATAGGTACTCGCCATCACAGTCAGTATTTGAAAAAATCGTCGTGTCAAAATTTGGAGTCATGTAAAAAAATCTATCAAAGAATAAATATGGTCTGAATTAATTCTATTTTGGACATCACTGGCATTTTCTTGTGGGAAATATCTAAAATAGAATGATAGAACGTCTAGAAACATCTGCATTCTCCAAAATCTAGATGTTATTAATAACATTGTGAAAATTTGGTCACCAAAAGGTTCAAAAAGCAATTTTTCCGAAAAATCTTTTAAAAAGTGTCGACTGATTCATTGTCAAGTTTGTAAACAAAACAGTATGGCCAGGAACACTGGAATACACAAACATATGAAAAACGCATAAAACACTGGCAAAAGAGAAAGAGAGAATCGCCGTCTTGATGGCTACGCTAGCCCATTTTCACCATCTTTGATGGCTACGCTTGTTCTATTAAGACCAAAGCTATTTAGCCTTTTGCAATAATCTATCAGTAACTGATATGTAGTAACTTCTGAGGAAATGTTAAGAAGTGCAACGTATCTATAATGTACATTGAATTTTACCATATTTATTAAGAGAAAATATGAATTATCTTACTAAAAATTCAGTTTCATTAAAAACAGAATATCCTATAGAAATCTCTCTCAAATGAAACAAAATGTACAATCTGTGACGAACCAGTGAACAAATCTTTACGCACGTTATATATATATATATATATATATATATATATATATATATATATATGTGTGTGGGGGGGGTGTTTTGTAGATGTGAGGAGATCAAAAAGAATGTTGTTGAAAAGCGACAATTCTAAGACGAAGATAAAAACTTGGGAGAAAGGCAGGTGTTACTTTCGGAAATCTTCATCATCACGTAGGTATGGTGTACTGCAAGGGAAAAAAAAAGACAACTTTAAAACACACCTTACTTCCAATCCTCCCCACATATGTCAACGCCTGTCCATTAAATCTTAGACACCACCACTCCATTCTAAAAGAGCCCACAGTCAAACAAACCTTTCCTGAGAATTAGCCATTTTCATCCCGAACCCCTCCAACTGCCCCTTCTAATCTAAGACAAGCGTAACTCCCACTAAGATAGATAACAAATACCCCCGAACCTTCCTCTCATAAACGCTTCTTATTTCAGACCAAACTTGACTCTCACCTACAAAGATACAAACATCAGCCCTCCTATTCCTACTAAACAGCCCCCAAAGAGACATATTCCCATTTCTTTCCTCAACCTCAAACATGTAAACATCACACAATTTTCAAGTTTTTCCTTGAGAAAGATAGCTGACACCAATCAAAATGCATGTATCAAAACATGTCCACGTGATAATACAAATTCTCAAGATGTAACACCTGTTCCTCTCCTAAGTTTATTGTCTTAGCATTCCCATTGTTATACCCATCAACCTATATATATATATATATATATATATATATATATATATATATAGTTCATATTATATTTCCAACCTGTAAGAATACAAGAAAGAAATAGAAAACAGGATGTCTATCCACAGAGCTTAATATCCAGTTCAGTAAATAGAGCCATCAATGTATGAAAAAAAAAAAAAAAAGATCGCAAGGATATTTACCCGATGAATGTTGACATTTAGTGCCTAAAGCACACATTAGCTATCAGCAAAATGGTTTAGAACAAAATATATAGCCAGTTGCTGATGAGTGCATCAGGCATGAAATGTCAACATTCACCTGGTATATATCCTTGTAATTCTTATATATATATATATATATATATATATATATATATATTGTACGTCTGAATCCAATGTATGCAAATGCTGTCCAAACCATTTTAATGATCGAGTCTTTCGGCTTTGCGACCAGTCTTTTACAAGATTGGAATGTATCGGATACTTTCTGCTCTCACTGTATACGGAACATCACAATGTGTATCTGGATTATTGGAATTATCCAACGGCAACGCCTAATTGTTACTGGGATGGGTAGTTTTACCACAGGCAGTGTATTTTCCAGACCTGTCATCTTCGGACTTTCCCTTGTTTCATTCCATATAACACTCCTTGTCTTGTCGGTAAGTTGTCCTTTCCTAATGAAATACACTGTTTCGCTGCAAGCTACGTTAGGTCATCGAAAATACTCTGATGGATGAATAATAATGCTATGAATTTATATTGATGGAAGACTTTATCAAAAAGCTTACTGAATGCTTTTGCATCACTCTAATATCATTTTAGATGATTGATATCACCGCGACCCATAACAGACCGGTTAAAACAAGGCTGCTGGATTGAGGCTATTAATCTGATCTGATATTTATACGTATTTGTGTATCTATCCGGACTTCGCCAAGCTGTTACTGTTCATTAGAACTTTGACACGCACACTCCTCTCAATGAGTAGAGAGAATATTTTCTTTGTTTTTTGGAGAATTCCCCTCCAAAATAGGTTTGAAGTGTGAGTTTCACTATGCAATTCAAGTTTTCGCTGAACTGGTCAGTAGTGCCAATTTTTTTTTGTAAATTCAGACATTTTTTTAGTGATCGCGGTCCAATAAAAGGTGAGAGAAATAATTCATTTATTGATCACCCCTTTTTCCAATTTTTCAATTGATCATCCCCAACTCAGTGATTTCTAATTGCCTTTGAAAGCTAGTTCCTACACATTAACGTTACTATTTTATGTATATTCAGTAAGGTTTACGAGGATTGATCAATGAACTTGCAGTCTGATACGTAGCTATTTGTTAAATTTTGATCGAAAATTTTCATTGTATAATGTTCGATCTATGTAATTAATATTCACTATTGAATTAAGTGCATTGTCAAGTCAGGTGATTTTTTTTTCATTTTTAACAAATAAAATTAAAGTGAAACGTCGAGAATTGATGATTATCTCGTGAGTTATTCTAAAATAGGTTAGATTAGTCATTCAATAAAAACTGACACATGGCAAGCGCCTTCTGTGTCGAAGCAATGAATCAGAAAGGAAATGGAAAAAGGGGTGATCAATGAATAGGTCACTTCTCTTGCCACATTGTCGCGTGGCGATCGCTAGAAAAAGTCTGAGCTTTCAAAAAAAATGAGAGTGAAACAAATCAAGGGACGAAGCATAAACATATTGCTTCCTTTTTTCAGAAGTTTTTTTTCTTGATTCAATAAAGAGTAAATGTTCAAGTTTTCAGCCCTCTAGCTTCATTGGTGTGCCCTGTACGCAAGACACATAGTCATACAGATAAATAGATAGATAGAAAGTCAGCTAGATCCACTCAGGAACGGAATAAACCTATGCTAATAGTAGACGCTTTTTAATTCACGATACACAATATTGGTATTCGATTTCTCTCACTTTACTCCAAAAACAAATATACAATGATTGTCCCAAACCTGAAACCAGTACGATACCTTTTAATAGATTGTTATTTGGTATCTCCATGATTTAGATGTGAGGCAGCATCATATATGACGGCGATGCACAGTGCAAGGTAGAGTCCTTCGGCGAGAAAGAACTGTTATTAAGTGTCAGAGCATGTTTGAAACAGCCACAGAAGAATCTTCTTGCTACGTACAGCACCTGGTATTCGCAGACGGTCATCCACCTGAATAGTCACTAGGCTGGACGCTGCAAGAGAAATAATTTATTAATTGATCACCTCTTTTCCAATTTTTTCATTGACCAATCCCAATAAGTGTTCGACGCAATTTGGCCGTATTCCCCAGTTCATTCGACAAACTCTCTTTGTCATTGGAGTCTGTATCCAGGTTTTTTTACGATATCCTCCTAATAAGTTCTCGCAGGAGTGAGGCAGCTGCAGCTTTTAGAAGTAAGAAGGTTTTATGGGGTAGGGTGGGCACCACCTGCACGTCCAGCCTTCCTCATTCATCCAGGCTTCCGACCGGCAAGATAACACATCTGCTCATTAGGCTTGCTGTTGAAGGCCAACAGAAAGTGAGTTCGATGGACCAACTTCTAACGACAGCAACAAACGCCATGATGGGGGCTCAGAATAACAGCACCCTGGGGTTTTTTTGGGGGGGGGGGCGTCGGCTCATGTGGGGACCGGAGTCTACGGAAGAAGAGAAGGAGTGGAAATCCAAGGTTGACTAGGCAATGGATTAGGGAATGGATCAGTCTAGTATGAGGCAGAGGTGGACGGACTGGTTTGGTTGCGGCCCAATGCACCAAAAAGAATTTACAGGAATAAACAACAACAACAGCAACATTCATTTTCCCACAAAATATTTTGTAAAATATGAATATCGTGTAAGTTGAAAGACAATCGATTCAACAAGCCATATTTGTAGATTTTTTCATCTTCAAAGCTTTCAAGTGTCCGATTCCATACTTTCTTTTCCGTCAGCCATATTGTTTTTCTGAACATTCATTCAGTTTACGACGAAATGTTTTGTAGAATATTGAGCATCGATTAATTTGTAACTCAAACGATTTAATTCGCTGTATTCGGATTTTTTGAAAGTTCCATTTCATTTTCTGTCATCTTGAAGACTCACATCTTTTGAGTGTTTGAATCCAGACTATTTTTTGTTCGCTATATTGTTTTAAAATTCTTTCATGTCCCAAACGGCCTTCTATATTTTCGTTTTTCCAATCGTCAGTTTTTATCATTAATTCATCGGCAGAAAATGTTAGGCCCTCGTTTTTTCCCTGACTTTATTTTCCAAAATTTACATCCAAGTATAACAAAAAAAAAAAAATAAATGAAAGCAAATTTCTTCAGATATTCGTTTCTCAGATGAAGCAGACTTGGAATATCCTCAGGCATGATATATTATTTATTTGTTGCATGTCAGTGAAATGTTTAGTTTCTTTTGTTTTTCTCCTTTATTCACGTTTTCCAAGTCACTCAAATATACTGGCGGATTAAAACTGGCTTCAGCTTTTTCCTAGAAAAACATTAGAAGAATTTCACTCTTTGATACATAGACCCGACTAAAAGTGAAAAACAAAACGTGCAAATATGTTTCACAATAAGAATATCTCACTGGATGACTCAGCGAGTTCGTTTTGCGGTTCAGTGCGCTAGTTTAGTGAATTCGATTCTCACTGGGTGTTCCACTAAAGTGGCCTAGTACCAGACTAAGCACAGTTCAGTAGATAACCTTTTAGAGATATAATGATTGTATGACTTTGTTTATTCTTTCAATACATATGTCTGAGCAGAAATCAAGGTTAACCAACATTGCCCAAGCCATTTTTCTATATGATCAGGACATTCCTTTCAATTTTACAGTGTCTTAGCTACTTTTAACCGAGGCCAACAAACGTTTCGCGAGATGGATTAAGTAACTAAAAAAGTAACAAATATAATAACTGAAAAACAAGAATTTTGTTTCCTTTGACAAAATATCTATTCCCTAAAAACACTGGAAGTTGTCTGATGATTTTTTTATGTGAATTTCTGTGATAAGGAAATAATCTTTTGTACTGATTTACTGCATTGAAATTAACTGATACGAGATACTTTCAGAAAAATCTCACCCTAGAAAATTAGATGAAGGGATTCATTTCGAAATTTCCAGAGGGGTACCGACTATGACAGACACCTGAAGAAGGCCGGAGGGTACAACGACTGGAACAATGTGACTAGAACAACCAAGATGAGGACACTAGATGAAGTAAATCAGCGCATGATATTGTCGTACTATGGCTTTTCACCTAGACTCAAGTCCTTATTACTAACAATGGTGAGAATAAAGCAACTCTTTCAGCCTCGATGCAGGGTTCAATAACTTGCTGTACCCCCCCGTCCCATTTATTCTGCTCAGATTAAAATGGCATAAAGCCAGCAGGGTAAAAAGGTGGTTGGGAAGAACCCCCGACCCCTAGCACCAGTGTGACATACGTAATGAGTTCAGCCACGTATCGCCCTTCCCCCCTCTGATTTCAGCTGATCCGTTTCTCCAAGCTGCTATGAGTTATCCCCACCCAACGATCCTCTCCTGTCTACCCACCCACCCAATTATCCAACGGGAGACATTAATTAGAATGGCCAAGATCAGTCTAATCATAATCAGACAAGATTCAAATTAGCACCCCTTAGGTAGCATATCGATATATATGATTTTCGATGCAGCTGGTTGGATCGGGGCGAGGTTAATTACTTTTAAGCACGGTGACAGATTGTCTGTGACATAGGCCCCTAAGTTGAGCTTTAGAAAGGTTCTCTCCGTCCTTGATCCTCAATCCGACCCTTCGTTGAAAAGAAAAACGTGTTGTTGAGTCGTTAAGTAACCAATATAGTTTGTACTAAGCATATTGTACCCCACGTATAAAGTCATAAAGAGTTATGAATGAATTACAACATTTTATTCCATCATGTTATCTTTTCTTTACATTTGTACAAAAAAGCAAACCGGGCCAAAAGTCAGGATATAGAAGTGCTTGATCTATGTTTAGTGTCTTTAAAAGCCTCTTCCATTGGAATCACATTCGTTTCAAAGCCCCCACCTTTAAGAGTCCTTCACTCTGAAAGCTTTGATTTAATGCTAATCCAAGTCTGTGATAGAATAAAAATCCATTCGTGCAATGGAGGCATGTTTGTATTCCGACGTAGTTGGGTAGGATTTTATATTCTTATGACGTAATAATAAAATATAACATAACTGACATCAGATTCATAAAAAGAGTGGAAGGGAATGCTTTGTGAAGCGTTTGCTATGTCGATTTGTCAGATCGTGAGCCTGTCAGTGATGATGATCGCTGCAGAGGCTGCTAGCGCGCCTTTTTTTTTTTTTTTTATAAAAGTGTCGATAACAGCATGCACACTCAATTCATTTTTTTTCTCGTGGGTTCATCCCGCCCAGGCTCCTAAATTCAAGCTTGCTTAGCACTATGTTCATCTACGACTGAAAGTGATTCTGAATGCATCTTGATAGAAATAAGTCACCAGAAAAGAAATCGTGTCTGTTATACCGATTGAGTTTCCCCATTCTCTCATCTTCTGCAACTGTGAATCACGCTCATAATCCAAGAAACACACACGACGATTCCATGTTCAAACACAGGTTAATCCATGTTCAAACACAGGTTAATCTCCACCCCATTTATCCTGAGCAAAGAAAACCACAGACCGGGCTTACACATGGTATATTAACAAATATTTCTTCTCTGTTCGCCGCCCATTGCAACAGATTGTAGATTTGAAGAAGGCTGTAGAAAGAATCGACTGAGACGTTGTGGTAACAACAAAATCAACAGAAGGTCGAGTTCAGTAGTCTGAACAACTCTTGGAATAATGGCTCTCCTGAAAATGATAGACGGACCACCAAAATCACCTCCAACAACAAAGTTGGAAGAGGTATAAGTAATCACCCGTGCCTGTCTGTCCAAACATTATCCCCACAAGTTCTCAATGAATTTCAATGACATTTCGTGCAAGGATGGACCATAGCCTTAGAAAGAAGTGACCGAAATTAGGATGTATTCAGAATGTTTTTCCTTTACTCCTCTTGCCTTTCAGCTTTATAGATTAGATTTTCATTCAGTTTTTTAGGGTCAATGGCTTCAGCCGAGGTATACACTCCCTGGGTGCTCACTAGGTTTGTATGTATTTTTTAGTCCATTTATGCCCCCCGTTTAAAGTGGGTGAAAAACTAAAAACATTATTAGTATCATTTTCTATTAGAAAATAGAAATTGGATCGGGCAACGTCAGTTAACCTCAATTCTTACGATATACCTCCCCTACCGAGGATACGAAATTTTTTCTTGTCATTGTTTTTCTAACGAATCGTTTGATCTAGTAAAAATACTTTCTGTCAAAAGAATCAATAATCAAATTCTCTCTGATTATATTCGCTGACATTTGTGCTATTTCTTCACGAATCTCAGATCTTCTGTCGTCCTTTGTTGAAAGTTTTTCAGACGTGAAAATAACAAAAACAAAAGCAAGATTTACCAAATGATATATTTGAGGAAAAATGTGAGGAAAATATCACTGAATTTGCAAGTTCAAATGATGATCGGTGTGAAGATGCCAGACTTTATATTCTTATGCTAAAACTGAAGATTTCTATCTGATTTTCCATTTCATACACCTATTGAACGGGAACCGTAAATAGACAGTATATATATATATATATATATATATATATATATATATATATATATATATATATATACATACTTTTCTTATTACTCTTGCTTTTCTTTTTTTTCTTATCTCTGTCCCCCCCACTTCTCTCTCACACACACGCAATCAAACACACACACACACACACTCACACACACACACACACACACACACACACATATATATATATGTTGGTCGAATCGGTGGGATTGCTTAATTGGCAAAAATTACTTATTTTCATCAAAAAATATCTCATTTTGATTACATGAACTTTTGACCATAAAAAATAGTTTTATATAAAAAATAGTTTTATATTATGATTTAATTAAAATAACTTTTGATAAAATAAAACTACAAATTCATTTATATTTGTAAAAAAAGGCCAAAATTTTGCCAGCAAAGCATTTTCGCGTAACACACACACACACGCACACGCACACACACACACATGTTTATTGATAGTTGATGAATAAATTCTGATTTTTATTAATAACTTGTCAAAGTTCAATTGTGTTTCAGTATCGTGTTCGTTTTTATAATTGTGTACAGATAATAATCTTGGGTCGAAATAAATTTGTAAAAACTTGTTGCAATGTTGAGGATACTTTTTGCATCCACTTCATATATATATATATATATATATATATATATATATATATATATATATATATATATAACAAAAGTGATACGAATATAACAAGTCTCATCAGTTGTTGAACTTACTGATCTTTCGTTTTTGAGGAAACCAATGCAAGTAATTTCTTTGTTTCAAAGAAATAAATACATATACAATACATATGACAATACTCCTTATAGAATAACTTAGTACATGTATTATGACGCTCCTATTAAGAATAATATAACAAAGCTAAATATTAAAATCACAGCTTATGGGAAAGTTGCGTTTAATGAACACTCCTTTGGAGACATGTAAAAATAACTTTTTAATGTTTAAATTCCCGAAACGGTTACATGGTAAATAACTGATGATCCAAACTAGAAAAAATCCGACTAGATGCCATAATATCTAATTCTGTGTAACTCATAAATGCCTTTTAAAACATAAATACCTTTTACATTAATTACATAGACAAATATCGGAAAATGATTGACTGAAATGATATAAATCTTGAAAATTTTTTCGACTTTTAAGTATTTTACGCAGTTAAGCTTTTTGATTCTCTCTCTCTTTCTCTCTCTCTCTTTCTCTCTCTCTCTCTCTCTATCTATCTATCGATCTCACGGTTGTTATGCTTATTGATCCCTCATTAAAAACGTTTTTAGGGTAACCCACATAAGTAAGCTTTGTTTCAAAAAATAAATATCTAGTATCAAACAATATCAGGGTACAATGCACATAAAACCTTATATAGAGTGAAGAACTACCAGTATTGAATTGACTAAATGATAAAATAGGAAGGTTGTCTTTCATCAACACTGCTGAGATGCTGTGTTAATATAACTGTTTTGTTTTTTAAATCCCTAAAACGGTTATACAGTAAACGACAGATGATCCCAACAACAGACAATTTATACATTGTACAATAATAACAATGTATAGGGGAAACAATGAAAAAAGAACACTCTTGAAGTTTACATAAAGTGCATTGACAGATATTGGGAAATGGGTGACTGAAGTGGAAAAAATCTATTGAAAAATTTTTTTTGAATATTTAGTGTTCAATGATATACATATATATATATATACATATATATATATATATATATATATACATATATATATATATATATATATATACTTTTCTTATTACACTTGCTTTTCTTTTTTTTCTTATCTCTGTCCCTCCCACTTCTCTCTCACACACACGCAATCAAACACACACACACACACACACACACACACACACACACACATCTATATATGTTGGTCGAATTGGTGGGATTGCTTAATTGGCGAACATTACTTCTTTTCATCAAAAAATATCTCAAGGGTAGTGAAGCTTTATCAAATTTAACGAAAACTAATGTTTAGTGTTTAAAGCTGTGAAGCTCTCTTGAATATATATATATATGTATACATATATATGTATACATATATATGTATACATATATATGTATACATATATATATATATATATATATATATATATATATATATATATATATATATATATATATATACTTTTCTTATTACTCTTGCTTTTCTTTTTTTTCTTATCTCTGTCCCTCCCACTTCTCTTTCACACACACGCAATCAAACACACACACACACACACACACACACACACACACACACACATCTATATATGTTGGTCGAATTGGTGGGATTGCTTAATTGGCGAACATTACTTCTTTTCATCAAAAAATATCTCAAGGGTAGTGAAGCTTTATCAAATTTAACGAAAACTAATGTTTGATGTTTAAAGCTGTGAAGCTCTCTTGAATATATATATATATGTATACATATATATGTATACATATATATGTATACATATATATATATATATATATATATATATATATATATATATATATATATATTTGTGTGTGTGTGTGTGTGTGTTTGGACAATGAAGACCTACTTAATTGAAGAGGACAGAGAGAGAATTTTCAAAAAATCTTTTAGCTTTTAACTCTCCGCATGTATGTGTGTGTGTGTGTGTGTGTGTGTGTGTCTGTCTGTCTGGACAATAGTGTTTCATGAAGACATGCCTGATTAAAGATGACAAAGAAGGAATTTTCAAAAAATCTCTCAACTTCTAACTCTTTGAGAGCGTCTATCTGGATCCAATTATTGAACCCCTATTTCATGTAAACAAGAAACTTCACCTAAAATTAAAAAGAGGAATCCTCGTCTATCGTCTTTCGTGTTGATCTGATGTATATATTTCCCAATTTGTTTTTAAAAGCGATGAAAATGGTTTTAGTTCGGGAGAAAGTTACAACAGCCAACAATTTATAGACAGAACTATGGAAGATTTAATGATTGAACCAGATAAATATTTTTGAAAAATCGCAATCACAGTCAATAATTGAACAATCGTAGCGTCAAAATTTGAAGTTATGTAAGAAAGTATCATTGAAGAATGAATATTGCGAGAATAATGTATCCACCCGTCAAAATAAACCCCTAAAAAAGTAGAAAAGGCTCGTTTTAAAAAAAAACAAACATGCATATTCAGGAGGAATACTTATGGAGTACTGATGCTGATTGCCAAGTCGATAAACAAAACGGTATGGCCAAGAGTGCTCTAACACACAGACCCATAGACAAACACTCAAACACACAAATAGTCTAACACATACGTGTATAAGAAGTATAGGAGCTTTCGCCATTTTTGATGGCTACTTTTATTCATCTATTTGAAAAACTGTATGAGACTAAATCTATGGGTTCTAATAAAATGCAGCTTTAATTGCCACATCATTTGGCTGGATATGATAACTTTGTTGCAGCATTTGCAAGTTTATTTAATGCACGTACAGATCAAGAATGTATACCTAAAATACAGAAGACTGTGGTTGTTATCTGAATAGATGAATAAAGGTTCGGTTCACCAACGAGAGAATTTTTGAACAATATCACATTCTAGTTAAACAAAAATCATGTGGAACGATCACACTGAGAATAAAGACACAACTGTCAAAATCGAAGATGCATAACTGGGTAAAGTAGACCACTACATCTACAGAGGACAACGGATCTCCATGAGATCCTCAAAAGAAGAAGAAATCAAGTGAAGAATCACATTAGGATGGCAAGCCTTCGTGAGAGCAAGCTCAACCGCCAAAAACAAGTCGATCCCAATAATCCTAAAAAGAAGAGTTTACAACCAATGCATCCTCCTGATTGTCACTTATGGAGCTGAAACATGGAACTTAACCAAGAGACAGACCTAATAACTGAGAAGCATGCAACGCGCACATGAAAGAATCATGCTCAACCTCACATGGAGAGATCACAAGACAGCACTGTATATAAGGAAGCAAATAGGAGTCAGAGACATCATAGAATCTATTAGAAAACTTAAATGGCAATGGGGAGGCCATATTGCAAGAATGGCAGACAACCGATTGACATCATGACTCACAACATGAGTCCCCAGAGATCACATACGAAACTGAGCCCGACAGAATACAAGATGGAGAGATGAACAAGACAAATTTTTAAAATACTGGATCTGTGACGCCCATGTTAGAGAGATGTGGCGGCTCCCGGGGAAGGTTTATGTCCCACGGTGGACGTTAAAAGACTGATGATGATATGTGCACTAAAAGCACAGTAAGCAAGTTGGAAGATTATTTTGAACATACAGAGGTTCAGAGAAATTTTTTACTAGAATTCTAGAGATTATGGATGATTTAAGTCATTGAGAAATATCGAGAAAATTGAGGCTCACAACATTACTTGAACGGAAAATGTGTGGATATTTGAAATAAATATATGAGTTTCTTTAGCGAGAGAGTTGTGCACAACTGGAATAAATTATCTGAATCGTACTAACAGTTTTGAAAAAAAAAGTACCGGCAAATCTAGCCAAAAATCCCCAAAGAATGATGAAATGGTCAGTATTGCGGTCTCTGAGGAAATCTTCTGAAGAATGAAAGTTATCAATGTGTGACGAGGCGATGTCGAGCTGGAAAAAAAATAAATGTTGATAAGACAATCTATTATAATGAGATGCCTATAGAGGCAGTGAAAATAATTAAATGAAAGAAAAAGAATCCCACGATTTCATTCCGTCTTTATCAAAGGTTTTGTATTCGTAGCATAATTAGCCCTACTAAATAACAATAAACTACGCGGCTTCACGTAATCTCTTATCCTAAATGGGCCAAGGAAACAATTGGATGGCCTATTTCCAATTCTCGAATTGCACGAAGTCTGTTCTATTTGATGGAAACTGACCCGTGCACTGTAGTGAACAACAGTTTTAAGGCGATCCGTTGGAGGTTGACGACCAAAATAAGAGTAAATATTTGTTTTTCGTGTCGGTGAACTAGATACTTTATTTAATTTTGTACTGGAAATGTTATAAAGTAAACATTATACAACACTAGAACCATCCTTAAAATGTTAACACATAATATTAATTGAAAAGATAAAAAATAAACAAACAAGCCTATCACAGGAATTAAACTTAAAATAACTTGACTTGATAATAATAATAATAATAATAATGATAATAATAATAATAATGTTGGCTGAAGACCTGAAGAGACTTATTGTCACTCAGCCTTCAGCGATAACCACTGGGCAACCGGTGTGAAACCGTAAATCGTAGAATTACTGCGACCTATGAGTACTAGGAGAGGAGGGCTGGAGACTTGAGGAGACTTGCTGTCACTCAAACTCCAGCGGTAACTACCAGGCAACTGGTGTGAGATTGCATAATAATAATAATAATAATAATAATAATAATAATAATAATAATAATAATGATGATGATGATGATGATGATGATAAGAAAAGTAAGGTTTTTTTGGAGAGTGCAAGAAGTACTGAAAACTTGACAGGAAAATAACAAAACTACCAAGATCCCGCAAAATGCACCACCCTGGAGGTGACATCGATCGTCCTCATTTGTCATATTAGCGCGGAATCACCCATGACTGGATGTGGAAACTAGTTGAGGAAAATGGAAACTCAAAAAAGTTGCATCAGATTGTGGAAGAGAGTGAAAAGTTTGCTGGTTATCTCGATGTGAAAGTTTGAACAGTGGAAAGTATTCCCAGGATAGCCAGCCACCTAAACCATCAAACAGGCCTAATGTCTATAAGGATAATGTAATTTTTCTTCATACGGAAGAGACGCCAGAATAAACAAGTGGACCGAAATGGTATAAAGCGAAGCACAAATTATTATTAATTCCGAAGGGAAAAAGTTTTCACGTTCCGCAAACCCTCTAAATAACCTTACGTGAGATTTTCTCTGAAGTTGACAGTGCTGTAATGATTGCAGAAAGTACAACTTAAATTTGAAAGGGTACATACGTTCCGGGCGAATTTGCAGGAGGTCTGGAGTTTCTAAAACTGATAGAAAAAAAGGCAAAACAGTAGAACCAAGGCATCAAAGCAAAAGGCAGCAGTTGAAATGACAACAGTGTATTGGGAATATTTCAACCGAATTTTTACTAACGTGTTTCTTATGAATTGAAATGGATAAAAAATCTATTGTTTTATTTTTTTCATTTCGTGCCATATGTCACAGGAAGAATGGAATGATTAATAATTGATATATTTTAAAAATCATAATTTCATTATGACGTCCTTTTGATAGATTCTTTTTGACCAAACCCAATTGTAACTTACCATAGTCTGTGGTATACTGTTGTCATTTTGACAGATGCCTTTTGTCTTGATATCTTTTAACCGGTCAACAAGTAAGTCACACTTAGCCAAAGGGAACAACACACCTAGACCGTCAGCATCGAGGTAGGAAATTATAGAGGAATAGAATTTTAGGGGTCCTGAAATCTAAAAGAAAAATCAACAGAATAGATTTAAAATAATTTCTTTACTTGACAACCGTATTAATGTGAAACTTTCATGAAACCAAAGCAGCGTAAAGCAAACTTTTGAAAAGTCGGGGGCATCTGTAAAATGTCATTCTCGAATGGTAAATGTTGGATAACCTTACTGATATTGAATAAATAAAGTAAAGATATCGCCCATACCCTGCTGTTCCTGCCTGGGTATCACATATCACGAGTTTTTCTCCACGCCCCTCTGTCTCAGCTTAACTCTTGAGTTCTGCAATTTGTGAAAAAAAAGACTTGAATGCAACAAACAACCAAGACGGCGCCACCCATTATTTCATCCATGGTTGTGGGAAGAAGAGATTCATGTCTTCACCGAGGGCATTGGTCCGAAGTGTACGCAGATTGCCTCAGTTGGAGATCGAACTCTGCTTTTCAATTCCATTTTACGCCCTGTTAACCGTTTCGACACCCGCACCTGCAACTTCGAATAAAGTAAATATTTGGGGGAGTATGGCTTTAAAGATAGATCACTGCTTTTGAATATCAGGGGAGGCAACTCCCTTAAAGAAGGCACAGGTGTGTATCCGTTGTCTATGTTATAAATGAATTATGAACAAAGAAACTACAAATATTCACTTTGCAAATAATCTCTTTGGGATTTCACCTACGTTGCTTCGCGGGAAGATGTTTGATCAAATATTTGTCTCTATCTATGCTCTTCTATTCATCATCATCATCATCATCATTATGAACTGGAAGAAACTCCAATACCTCCCATTTACCATCTCAATACCTACCTAAGATGATACAGGTGTAATAAAAAGCTATTGAAATAATGAAAAGCGACCACTTGGATTATCAAATTTTAATTTTTTTTAATTGTGAAAGAATAATTTGTAAGACAGGTAAAATCATCTATTTTGCGAGATATAGTGGTCACAAATGAAATATATAGATTGGAAAAACCCCAAATTGAACTCAACAAACAAAAGTGTGTTTGTGTTGGACTTGATTTCCCACTTTCTAAAAGTCAGAATGGAGTCATCTTATACTTGACAACTACCCACTCAGCATCGAAGCGGAGTTGATATCAATGCACCAACAACTATTCAACTGAGATGACATGCAGTTGACCACTGGATCCGCAAGTTTGTTTTTTTTGCTATGTTGGCTGCTGTTGGAGCTCTATGACTCTGCTTCTGTGGGTCACCAGTTCTTGGTGCACTGACATCAACACTGCTTTGCGCAAAGTTTAGAGGTGTGGGTGTATGCCCGATTTTTGTTGACTTGCCTTTCCTTTTTAGTTGGTTGGTTATTAAGTTCAGCCCAAATACACGTGTACTTGTTTAGTCTCATTTTGACTTTTCTGTATAGATTTTTCTTGTGTGTTGTCAAATAGAATGTTACTCGTCATATGACGGTATTTAGATGTTAGGAATATACACTGGCCATTGTGGATAATATTAGGTTTTGCTGCTTTTAGTCATCCATACTATAGCTGTGCGTAAATCGAGGCGGATTTTCATCACTATTGGGTAATGAGAGTTACTCAAAACCTGCTTGACCTTTGAACTTTGTTTTTCACTAGAATTTAAGTGAAAGTTAAGTGGTATTTTTGTCAAAAGTGAAGTAATCATCAAATTTACATATATTAGTCGAATTTTCTATTTCTGTTTGAGCAACTTTTATTCATGGAAGATTTTTTAATACGGAGTTCAAATTCATCCGTCGGCAGACACCAATCATGGCGTAATCAAAGTTAATCTCGAATGAGAAAAATTGACGCTATAGAATAATTTAAAACCTGCTTTACTTCTGCAATAATTTCAATATTACCTCTTTGGTACTATCTCACAATCAAAACCAAAATCAAAATTTTGAAGAGAATATTCGAATTATTGTAATACGTTTTAAATTTTTTATTTCTATTATTGGTTTGCTATTGCTGTCAGAAAATGATGGAAATGATCAAGTAATTCTGCTATTTCATTGTTTTTGTAAAATATCAAAATATTATGTTGCTCTGAATTTGCTCGTTTACGTTGAATAACACCTTGAGGGTGAATTTGAGAAAAGATACAATTCGACAAATATTGTATAACATGAAAATTCCTTTAGGTCACCAAACGACACTGATCACGTAAGCATGACAGACTACGGACACACATGGCTAATTATTACTTGTATGGATGTGGACGAGTTACTAAGACAGTCAAAAACAAATGGAGATTTGCATTGCAGTGGATAATAGCCTTCTAAACACATTGCATTTAATTGACGTAGATAATTGAGATTTTCATGGTAATGAGTTAGGAGGGTAGTTTTCTGTACACATTACATTTTATAGACGTGGATAATTGAGATTTGCATCGCAGTTTGCTTGGAGAATTGCCTTTTATACACATTGCATTTTAAAGACGTCGATGATAGAGATTTGCATTGTAGTTAGCTTGGAGAATAGCGTTCTGCTGATCACAAACGGATTTTTATTCCTATTTTGTATTTGCTTACCTTTCAATTACATTTCGTATTTTTTTTATTCCAGCATTTTCGTTATGTCGGCAGGACATAAAATTCTAATTTACTACGTCTGTCACATCCCATAGCATGACAGCACAAATACCCGTTGCTAATTATTATATTCATTGACTATCGGAAAAAAATAATGAAGTTGAAGAGAGAAAATAAAATGCCATATTTTAAAACTGACACAGTTCCCGGTAATGTTGGTATGCAATTAAAGGCAGTCAAGAATTTTCCGTAGATAAAATTTCGGAACTGGACAAATTCATCCACACATTTTCTTCTCAGGTCATCTTTTAATTTTTTGGACTGTTTTTTGTTAAACTCCTTTGATTTGAGTTTGACTTTCTTTTTGTACGTCACAACAATGACAAAACCTAACCCCAAACAGTGACTTTATATGAGTAGTTGAAATGGGGCAGATATTTTTGAAATAATATTGTATGGAGAAATGAATTCTATTTTGATTTAATGAAGCAACGGAGTTTGACCCTACCATAGCCAAGCTTTTTGAGCAACTGTAGCAATCAAAGATGGCGAAAGGTTTTAACCTTTTTTTCTGAGTTTGTTTGTTTATTTGGTTCATTTATACCCTTTTCTCTATAGACCTGAACATTGGCATAAGTATACCACTGGACCCTTTCTATAAAAAAAAATCTTTTTAGACCCTTTCGTGCTTTATTTTGACGGGTAGATAAATAATTAATTTTTAGATATTTCTAGTTGATTTTTCTACTCTATTTTAGATGTTTTCCATTCGAATACTCCAGTGATGTCATGAATAGAATTCATTTTGACTATTTTTGATCTTACATGGAGTATTTTTTTCACATAACTTCAAATTATTGTCTGCAATGGCGAATTCTATATATTTTTTACTTTCAATGTTTATTTTCTGAATTCTCCAATAAAGACTCCATATATCTTTAAAGAAATGAAATAATAAAACCAGTGAGTTCTACACTTTCTGTTGACATTTGTGTATCGATGATTAGAAACTACTTTCATCGGTTTCTTATGAGCTCGCTAATCTGTTTTTATTTCTTCTCTTTACTTTAAGGTTCGATCCATATCAACTTTTCGAGGTGAGTACAGCGTTTTTATTCCTTCAATCTTTAGTGACTAATGCCCTTAAGAAAGGTATGAATTCATCTGTTATCCTACCAGCTATAGGAAATCAGTGTGGTAGACTTGGTTCTCCAGCTATTGTTGGCCACCAGAGTAGCCGCCTTAAACATGAATGGGATCCATCAGGCTATCTCACCCTTGATATACCAAAGGTGGGATGATCACCTGGGTTTCGAGTTTTAAAAAATCAAACATTTACATTTTTACTCCTCTGTCTACGTGCGATTCGTTGAACAAGCATCTCAGTCGAAATCTAGGACGAGACACACCAAGACAAGAATAGATCGGACGAAACCAGAATAGGTAATACGATACTTGGAGGTAAATGAATAAAACAAGATCTGGTTAGTCATTGAATAGAATCTGTCAAATGACCAACATCTTTTGACAGCATGCCATGTTATCGGAGTAATCAATGAATGCTACTACTCTCGCCTTTTGATGGGCAAATGATCACTAAAATGTCTGAATATTCAAAGAAACGCAAACTAAGCGATCAATTTAGCATAAACTCACATTGCGAACAGACCTTTTCCCTAAGGGGAGGGATTCTGGAAAAAGAAAACAAAAAAAGTTTTTTTCCTAGACATGATATGAAGTAGATGTTTAAATATTTATCTTTCTTGCTCCATTGGTACGGCCTTTGCGCCTGATACATACATACATACATACATACATACATACATACATCGTTTTCCATGAACTTAGGGAGCCAAGGTCTACGATCACCGGTTGAGCCACTGGAAACTTCACGGAGGGCAGAGGTCTAAACTATCACCCTTAACTCATTTCTCTCTTCTCCGATTTCTGACCACTTTTGTTTATGTGTTCTGCTCGTCTCAGAACCACTTTCAACGTATATTACTGTTCCTATGTCGACAAGTAATGGATTCTAAGTATCCGTCAGAGTGAATAATGAAAGACAGTTCAAGAACCAAATTTTTGCTCTTGCCGAAGTGTTTACGATAATGAGTGAATTGCGATGATCGGGAAATAAAGAAATGATCATTGCCGTTGTTTCATAAAAAAACAAAAACAAAACAAGAAAAAATTTCGTTAAAAACTGAAGGAACCCATGTTGAGAGTTCTGGTGACAGTTCTCGTTGTCGCTTCCTTGAAGGAAGTCTCTAAAATTGTCGCTAATAATAAGCGCGCATGAACGCCATTTGTTGAATGTCACCCAAGAGAAACATAATCCAAAAATGAACCAAGCTATGAAAAAAGAACAGGCTGAAAGAGGAAGCTTTGTTTCCTGTTTCTACTTTACATATTTGCTTTATTCAGTGTAATTTTCCGTATATTTTCTCGTCAGAGACAATAGACGGGAAAATGAAGTGAATTACTGAAAATTCATTTTTGAAAAGGTGACTTTGGTTTGCACTTATGACTTATGACCCTGTATACAAAGCTAGTAATACATACTCTCTCTCTCTCTCTCTCTCTCTCACACACACACACACACACACACACATATATATATATATATATATATATATATGTATATACATATATACAAACACTCCCGAAATAGGGATATGGTAGAACAGAGTGCATGTTGCATGGTTCTCAGTTTGAGGGTCAATCTTTTGGCAAATTCCATGTTCCTGCTCCGTCACTTGCTATAGGGAGAATGCCTTGTTTGTATTCTCTTCTAATGGGATTTTCTTGATCTTGGTCTTCCGGGAACTCACCAAACCGAGAGTGATTATTTGCCCCGATTTCTTCTTCTTTTCATGATGAGTGTTAACGATGTTGCTGCAATCTACATCATTTTTGTTTATAGGCGGGTCCTCTCGTAGTTTTTATTCTCCCTCTTTTGGCAATTACCTGTACACATTTTTGTAATCTTGAGTACGTTTTACGAAATAATACATCACTATCATCTTCATCATCAGTCTTTCAACGTCCGTCGTTGGACCTGGACCTCCCCCAGGATTCGCCACACCTCTCTATCGAAGGTGTCGCAGAGCAAATACTTTCTGTATTTGTCTAGTTCATCTCTCCATTTAGTACTCTGCCGGCCTCAGATGCGCATGTGACCTCTGGGGATCAATGCTGCATGTCGTGATGTCCATCGTTTGTCTACCATTCTTGCAACATGACCAGCCCATTGCCATTTGAGTTTTCTAATGGATTCCATGATATCTTGGAGTCCTATTTTCTCCCTGATATATCGTGCTGTCTTGTGATCTCTCCATGTGAGGTTGAGCATGATTCTCTAGCAGGACTTAAAATCATGGTTTGAATCAGCTGACGGATTACCACGTCCGCCAGAGACCCTCAGGTGGTTAGCAAAGCCCCTGCAGTAGAGGTAAGCAACGTTCGGAGAATATCTGGCAGCAGCTATAAGCGAGCCTTTGCCTGCTGGTTGAACCTCCATTCTTCTGCTCTCTATCAACGGTTCGATCCGATAAGGAAGGTTGTCTGGAAGACTATGTGTCCCACGCCTCCCAATCAGTCGCTTCTATGATCTGCTAATGATTGTTGATTCCATGGGAGAAACAGATCCTTTTGAAGGAGACTTTGATCTTTTCTGAGTGGATCCTCTTCTTGGCCAATCATTAGTCAGCTCTCTGAACTGTATGTTGAACAGTAGACAATAGTCCTACATCCTCGCAACAAAACTTGTTTACCACCGGGGGTTCCTTCTAAGTAGAACGGTCAATGTTACATGACCGATCTATCTATCTATCTATCAATCTATCTAGCTAGCTAGCTGAAGCATGAAATACCTAAGATATCTTACTTGTTCGAAGTGGGTCTTACGTGCCGTGATAGAAAAATCTGTACTCATTCATTAAATGTTAATAATAGCCTTTTTAGGAGTGACACCGATTAGGTCATACTCAACACTATAATTGGGAACGTATCACTCCTATTAACGTCTATTGCCAACATTTAAGGAATAAGTACAGATTTTCTCAGCTTGTTTTTATTTATCTATTTATCCAACTTGGTTCAAATCTATCTATCTATCTATCTATCTATCTATCTATCTATCTATCTATCTATCAACCTCATCAAGAGTACTGAAGTGTGGCAGACCAAAGAAATGTAAAGTTAATCTCTTGAAGTGGGTCAAAGTGGCGTGGTTGAAAAATCCATGTTTGCTCATTTAATGTTATTAATAATTATTTACAGGAGTGGTCCTAATTATACTGTTTGGTATATTGAATTGGAAGCCTTGTAATGACATTTTTTTTCGAGGGAATTATTTTCTCACACTATAATTACTTAAACAAGAAATTATTAATAGAAAAATAGACGAAAATAGACATAGGAGCTTGTGTAAGAATACACAGATAGAAAATCAGGTCGAGTTAGTCACTCAACAGAAACCATCATGTGACCAAGGTCTTTTGGCAGCATGCTGTTTTGGGGATAATCAATGAAAAATTTGGAAAAAAAGGATGGATAAAGTGTAAGTCACGTCTCTCACCTTTTGTTGGGCAGTGATCATTGAGAAATCACATTTCAGAAAACTAGCGTGGGCGCTGCTGGACACAATTTATGTAAGCGTAAAAGAATCAAGAAACAGTCGGTACATAGATAGTGTAATGAAGGAAAAGATTTGAGGAACGTAACTTAAGATGCTTAATTCCGCATTTACTTTGACTGAGGTCTGCAGTAAACCATAATTTGTTTTACGGTTTTACCAGCAAGTTCTGTTAAAGGGGATAACCTAAGTCGATTATCATCGTAGATATATAGATAGATAGCCAGAATCACTTAAAATCTGAAGAAACCTATGTTGCCTCTAAGCATGTGAGAAATCGGAGTATAAAGTATAGAAACACAGAAATGAACAGGAAGTGAAAGAAAAGAAGATAATGAAAAAGAAGGGGACAAGGAAGTGGAAATCAAGGAGAAAAGAAAGAGAAAATGAAGAATAATGGAAGAATAATATTTTTCTTCTCTCGTTCGTTTTCAAGTTTTTTTCGTCGCTTCGTTAATCATAATATTCTGCTATGTTTTTTTTTTTAATGATTTCCTTTACAATTTCTTTCTTTTCTGCGTTCATTTTTCCTTCATTTTCTTGTTTCATTCAAACAGTTTCTTATTTTCCTCGGATCGTTTCTGTTTCAATTGTCATCCTATTAGACTCGTTTTTTTTATTTCTGGATTTTAAATGTTATTTTCTGATCGATTATATACGTCTAAAAAGTATAGAAAATCTCAATTATTCGCTTCAAACTTTCCTTTTGCAATCAGGACCGTGATAATTTGAAATCTATTAATTTCCAATAGGACAATGGGCTGATTCATACATTTTTAATCATATAAAGAAAAACAATGACACTTTAATATCACAGTCCTGGTCTCAAAAGCTAATTTTGAAGGTAATAATAACCATTTTCTATACATTTCACACATAACCAATTAGGAAAAAATCACTCATCACCCGACAATAAAATTTGCATTAATTTTATGGCCTTGATTGATTTACGTAGTGTTAACACGTTCACTGATACGGGCCAGTTGAACACCGTGAAATTTACAATAATAATAATAATAATAATAATAATAATAATAATAATAATAATAATAATAATAGTAGTAGTAGTAGTAGTAGCAGATATATAAGTAAGATTTTGGAGAGAAAATCCAATTTTCTTAGCATAGTTTCATGGTGTAAGGTGTATCTGTAAGCCAAATATGGTTGTTTTTTTTCCCCCAAATCCAGGTCAAAACACGAAAGATGTCCGTCAAAAAGCAAGCTAATAAAGTCATTCAACGAAGTAATTTTCCTGAATATTTGAACGGATAAAGGGTGTATTGTGAACCATATGTTAAAGGAGGAATAAAATTAGAATAATTAAATTTTTTTGTTGGGATAAAATGAGACGAAAAGATATCATGTTTCTCTCTTGCTCTTTGGCATTCATGAAAGGAATAAATCAAAGCTTTCATTCACTCCGAGACTACATATACAGGTCTGGTTAGGCACTCAGCAGAAAATCGTGATCAATACTTTTTGGCACGTTGTATTGAGAGTGATCAATTAAATAATTGTTAAAAAGGGTGATCAATGAATAAGTTACTTTCGCCTTTTCTTGCGCAGTGATCATCCGATTTTTCAAAAACATGGGTAAATGCTGTTGGACAAAAACTAAGGAACCAGTTTAGCAGAAACTTACATTGGAAATTTAACCTCTCCTCACTAAAAACCCTTTTTTGAGTTGGGTTGGGTTTCAAACCCCGTAACATTTCTCGTAAACATAATAGTGTGTACATGGTAAAAAGAATTTCAGCCTTCTGGCTACATTATCGTAGCTCTTATCTATCACACATATATACAGAGCTAGCCAACCAACCTGATTCGCTTAAAAACTGAATATACCTGTATTGAAAGTTTTAGTGACAGCTATTGTTGCCGGTTTTTTTTTAGTGACACGATGAAATGTAACAATATTCATATGTGCACCTGTTACAGAATCCCTCATATAGAGAGGAATACATTGAATAGTGACATTCTGATTGGTGTGGGTTTTGATGTAGTACGGTAAAGGTATCACAGTTGACTACAAGGTTTTTCCCCTTCTCATATTGCTATCCACTAAATTCACCACTACCCTATCGTTCTTTCACCGAGGCTTATCAATTTTTTTGCAGTAACAAACTAAATACTTTTGTTTATAAGATGATACGATAATCAATTATTATTTCAACTCTTTACTTGAAGTGTTTTTGAGGAAGTTATGGCATTAGATCTGTATGTTAAAAATCGGGGAAAAAGGTATTGTAAGTGGTCAGGAATTGATGCAATTGTTAATGCTTGAGTTGAGTTATCATCTAATACAACGAATCTCTATGAAAACCACGAAAGAGGAAGAGATTAAGCAAAGAATCACTCTTGGATGGTAAGCCTTCGGCAGAGAAAGGTCAACCTTCAAAAACAAGTCGATCCCAATAATCCTAAAAAGAAAAGTATACAACCAATGCATCCTCCTGATATTCTTTTATGGAGCTGAAACATGGAACCTGAGCAAGAGACAGAGCTACAAACTGAGAAGCATGCAACACATGCATGAGATAATCATGCTCAATCTCATATGGAGAGATAACAAGACAGCGCTGTACATAAGGAAGAAAACGGGAGTCCAAGACATCATAGAATCTATTACAAACTTAAATGGCAATGGGCAGGCCATTTTGCAGGAATGACAGACAACTGATTGACATTACGACTCACAACATGGGTACCAAGAGATCACATACGAAACTGAGGCCGACAGAATACAAGATGGAGAGATGAACTAGACAAATTCAGAAAATACAGGCTTAGAGGAATGTGGCGAATCCAGGCGAAGGTCTATGTCCAATGACAGACGTTAAAAGACTGATGATGATGATGCATAAAGTAAATGCATTGCTAGGATGTTCACTGTGGAGATGCACTAAAAATCAGGAAGAGATGGATTGTCAATGGTCAGGAATTAAAGCGAACAGTACTGACAGACCATACCCCCAAATCCAGTCACTTCTTGTGTGACCATATTGTAAATCTTAACAATGTTTCATTGAGAACTTTTGGAGAAACAGCGTAGACAAACAGGCAGGCAGAAGGACTGACACAGGCAAATACAGATACCTCTTCTAACTTGATTGGTAGAGATAAATGATGCGTTTGCTCGCGGCAGCCCGTATACGCATGCGTGCAGGTATGTGTGATGAAGGCTTATTTCTTTGGGTGGGAAAGCGCGCAATGCAGAACAATGAGAAACGAACATCTGATGCAAATTAATAGTTTATCAATGTGAAATCGGAAAGAAAGAACGAAACACAATCGCCGAGAAAGGAGCTTTAATAATCTGCAGGATTCGAGCTATTTCAAATCGCCAATTGTTGGAGAAACTGTCAACCAACATATTCACCTTAGTCAATATTTAGTACCGGACAAAAGAAGAGAAATATTTGTCCAAACGAAGTTATCATTAGCCACCGAATATTACCTTCTCGTATATGGATCATGTACGAAAAAGCTTATATCGGTAGTGGTTATGGGGAAAAATATTTAGAGAAAAGCTTTTATCTGAAAAGATATAATACAAAATGAAAGAACTGGTATACTATATCATTTTTATGATGTCTCTGAATTTTTGAGATGAGGTATTATTATGGACACATAGCGTAGTGGATACAGAATCAGACAAAAATTACTGCAAGTAATCTGATCGTTCTAGGTTCAATCCCAGTGTAAGACAATAATAATACTATTAATTCTAAAAGGGGGTGCAGTCAATAATAACTTGAAATTCTTAGTGCCAAGTTAAAATCACTTCTTATAAATCCGTACCCCCTCTCCTCTTCCATTTAATCTCCCCTCACTTTTCCCTCACCCTGTTGCCATTATTTAGTACTCCTTCTCAACATCAGCAATGTCTTTTATTACTTCCACTGTTATTGTTATTTAAAATCAATTGTATGCTCTGGATCTTCTTTATTAATTGACATTGTAAAGTCGAACCAAGTTACTACTGCTAAGAGCGGAGTGCAGTCTATATACCCCCGTCGGTTAAATAAAAGGATCGGTTCCTTACTCCCCCCACACCTACCAGATGATAACTGATGAAGGCCGTAGAGTATAACGGCCGAAACGTTGTATAAAAAACAACCGAGATGAGAATGGTCCGGATAAAAATAGAAATGATATCATTTTTATGATGAAGTTTACGAAATAAGAATTTAACATTTTATGATTATTTTAACTTAAAGTAATTAGCATGGAGTATAAGGAACTTTATTATCAATACTTTTTGAACACTGACACCCACATGCCATGAAAAGTTTCTTGGTCTTATTTGCTTCATTCATCTTCCAGTTTTTTCCATAAATCGGTTACAGAACTTGAGTTTCGTCAACCTGTTCCCACACCCTGTTTCCTGTTGGATTACACAAATTCTCGATGGGATTTAAATCAAGATTTTACGCCGGCCATTGACTTCAATGTTCCCTTTTTCGAAAACATCTTCCACTCGTTTGACAGTGAGACAGGGGACGTTGTCCTGCATAAAAATGGCTGGCTGGGTGGAAGATGCTTGTAGAGAAGGAATTGCATGTTGCTTCAGTAAGTTCAGACACACATTAGCATTTACTGTCGAAACAATAGGGCCAAACACATTCAGAGGAAAGCATCACCTATACTATGACACATCCTCGTCTAATATTTTTGATACATTTTGGTTTCAAGTCTGCCGTCAGATCCAACTAAATTAAATTCACTTTCATCGTTGGAATAAACCTATTCTCATTCTTTTAAACAACGTGTCCTTCTGCATATTCAAGTGTGCACTTCTTTTTATTGTAGTATACACAAAGAGCTTGGAGTTCTATAACTTTCAAGATCCTACGGTCGTTACTATTAATAAGAACCACATTTGAATAGACCATTCTCTTATTACTGTAGAATCCTTCAGTTTTTAAGTGATTCTGGTTGATTGCCTTGTTATCTATCTTTCTATCTATTAATGTTTCAAGCGTATGGGACGCAGTTTGAGAACTGAAGATTTGAACAATCACTCCTTCTCATGTCGAGGAAAAAAACAAAACGTTTTCTCTTGCTTTTTGAAAATTCCTCCCTTAAATGTTATTAGGCGGAGGTTTAATTGACAATGTAAGTTTATGCTAAAATGGTTCTCTGTTTTGTACTCAGTAGTGTTTACATTTGTTTGTTTTTCTTGAAAATACAGACCACGTGATCTAGCAGATAGCAAGGGAAGTGATTTATTGATTGATTACTTAATTTTCCATTTTTTTAAACTGATCAACCCCAACAAGGCCAAAAGTTGGACGTTGGACAGGTGACGGTTTCTATCGAGTGACTAAACAGATCTGTACGTTGTTTTGTAGAACTTATTTTTCTCCTTATTCAAGAAAAAAAATTCATTTGTAAATAAATAGTATTCCGTCTTAACTCTACCGAAAAAGGTTCGTTCAGTTTCATTAGACGACGGGGGGATTTTTTTTATAAAGTGGGGACAAGAGTCGTTCAAGATTAACTAATTCTCATTTTACTTTCGGTCGAGAAAATATTTGTTGTCGGGTGTATTAGCATTAATCGTTCCACTTTATATCAGTATTTTTGTGTCTGCTTAATATATATATATATATATATATATATATATATATATATATATATATCTGTGTGTGTGTGTGTGTGTGTTTGTGTATGTGTGTGTGTGTATGTGCGTAAATGTATATATACACAGACTATTCACCTAAAAGTACGTTCTTTTTTTGCCATTCTAATTTTTTTGGACACTCGAAAACATATCTTCATATTTCAATGAGAATTCTAAAATTATTAACGACCTTTAGCGCCTTTGAAGTTTTGTATATATATATATATATATATATATATATATATATATATATATATATATATATATATTTATATATCGAGTCACATCTGTTGTTATACTCACTGATCCCTCATCGTATCAATACGTTTTCTGGGTAACCTACGTAAGTAAGTCCTGTTCCAAAAAGTTATACAATGTGTAGTATAAAGGAAATATCCACGTATAAAAACCCATACAAAATAATAAATTAGATGTATAATGAAAATTATATATCAGAATCCTAGCAGAAAGGGAGCTGATGTTTGCTGGGGTGCCATGTTAACATAACTGTTTTGTTTTTAAAATCCTCGAAACTATTTCATGGTAAATAACTGATGATCCCAACAAGAGAAAATTTGCACATTATACCACGATAAAAATATGCAAAATCAATGAAGCAAATAGCATAAATCACATTATTAGATATCTGAGAGTAAGAGACTTAAGTGTAACAAAAAATTGTAGAATTTTTAAAAATTTTCTGTGCTCAAAGCTAGAATATATATATATATATATATATATATATATGTGTGTGTGTGTGTGTGTGTGTTCGTGTGTGTGTGTATGAGTGAGTGTATACATTTTTTCTTATATAAGTGCATAAAGTTTATTAGTCTTAAAACACTTAGAAAGAACAATTTCCAGCAGCAGCCCTATTTTCTCAAATCATTTACGTCTATTATATCAGGAATATTCGGATTAATTCGAAATCATGCGTTTAACGGGAACTTTGATCAATGCATTTCGGCCGACATGTGCACTGGCCTTCTTCGAATGTACAATTCATACAGGTTTGTTTACTGATTGCAAGTTCAAGATCTCAGAGCCAACGATTCCTACAAACAGCAATTTCCTCCGGCTGCTGACGATTGGTATCCAATACAACTGAACAGAAACGCCCGACAAGCCGTACAAATGTTTTGACTTAGTCATTTAGACATAATATTTTCTCTCTATCGAAGTCATTCAAATCTTTCTTTTCCTCTCCTCCGAGGTATTCAACGAGTGAAAATGTATTACTCAAAGACGGTTTACCTGCCAATGCTGCTTCGACTGTTGTTACTTGACGGTAGAAGTCATTATTGCAAGATGTTTCTGGTCATAAAGTTTTGGTTCATCTGGGCTTAGGTTCAGGCTGGTCAGGATCATTTTTTTTTATTGAGCACAGTAGAAGACCAGCTCCTGGAGAACCTTCATTTAATTTAGCAGCACAGTCTTTGAGCTTCCCTTATGTACATACGTATCAGAAAATTGTGTGAGAAAACAAACGTGTCGGACAGGTGAAAACGAAAGTAATCTTCTCTTGAACTCAAGCTCATGATTTAGGAAGTCAACCAAGACAGGTTAATGGCTTTCATATGAAAAACGATGCCGTCAAAAATGACCGCATTTATATGAAATATATAGATAAACATTGCATTTGCAATAAGATTGAAGTATCGCTTGCTATATACGTCGCATTCTATTGACTTGGATTATACAGATTTGCATTTTTGTAAGCTTGGAGAATAGCGTTCTATATACATTGCATTTTATATACGTGGATAACAGAGATTTGAATTGTAGTGAGCTTCAAGAATTGCATTCTATACACATTGAATTTTACATTTGTGGAAAATAGAGATTTGCATTGCAGTTAGCGTAAAAAATAGCTGTCTATAAACATTGCATTTTATAGACATAAATAATAGAGATTTGCATAGCAATGAGCTTGGAGAGTAGCCTTCTATACACATTGCATTTTATAGACGTAGATGATAGAGATTTGCACTGCAGTGAGATAGAAGTATAGCCTTCTATACACATTGCATTTTATGTATGAGGATAATAGAGATTTGCATTGCACTGAGCTTTGAGAATAACATCTTGTCGACCACAAACGATTGTTTTCATATTATCTTTAATTTTTTTTCTATTCTTTGAATTCGACATTAATATTACTTCATTAGAATATGATGGGTTTTTAAAACTACGTCAGCTGCATCCCTTAACGTGACAGAAGGCATCTGCATATTGCTAATTATCATGTGTGATTTTTATTTGTTTTTTTTGGTTGCAGGTTGATCATACACCATGTTTGTTAATACATATAACAGTCGTCGCTGCGCAGAACGTTACCAAAGGATGGGCCTCAGATTTTCGTAAGTACATTTTTTACCACAAGTGGTTGGCAGGTGAATTTTCATAACCGTTGAGGATCAGTAACTTTTCTTTTCATCTCTTGTCAAACCCCTAAACTGGAAGTGACTTTATTTTTTTATCATCACAAGAACAAGAAAAACAGGACGTCTCGCACCGAAATTGGGAATTTGAATATTGTCCACGGCTTGGTGTTCGAAGGTGTTGACATTTAGTTAAGTAAAACCTAAGTGATTATTACCTTCTGAAATCCCAACGTTTTTTTTGTTGCTGACGTGCGTTGCCACAATGAAATGTTTTAACAATCTGCTTGGGTGCAAATCTGAAACTAGTTGGGAAAAAGAAATGCAGAAAATATCACAAGTTATAGATTTGATGTTTCCCCGAGTTAATTTCACTGTTTAATCCAACAGTGTTCAGGTTTGCATTGTTTTCACGAAGAATTGAAACCTTTCGGTTGAATAATGCTAATATTTTTCTTGTCACTCGAATTACAGACAATAAATTGTTTCTGTCATTGTTTTACTTTATGAAGAGGACGTAACGCGAGAAACCTTTTCTATTCTATTGGTTTCTTATCGTGGTCTTTCGTCCATAATCCCAGATTTTTTCAATAAGGAAGAATAATTCTGACTGCGAGATTTTGTCATTGCTTATAATGACAATAATATCATATCTTCGTTAATAGAGATGATTACGTAGGAAGAGTAGACAGTGATATATGTTTTGTCTCGTTCATGGCGAGATCTTTGAATAGAGCAAGATTGCAAATCTTCGCCAAGTGTCTGTTCAGCCGTGTTAGCAAACGCTCAAGACCAGACATAACTATTGCCACTAAATTTACGTGGTTGCTATCAGGTCCTCAGAGCAGGTCTGTCGCCTATTAGTCTCCGGACATAAAAATAGAAATAATTGTGTGGGGGTTTACATTCGCACATTCAATAATAATCATTTGATTTCATTCCATCTATCTATCTATCAAATACTAAAAGTTTTATTTTGTTTATTTGTACGTGATCTCTAAAAAATCGTGCATTGTAGTCAGCAGTATAGAATCAGGGTGGTTCTAAGATGAAAGCTTTTCTTTTAACTCTTATTAATGACAAAAGCCCTTTTCAGGATTTATACTGGAACTCACCGGAAATCTGTCCCCAAAATCAAACTCAGATCAAATCTTTGTCTGTGATCTTCTCAGGGAATTTTCCCTGAGAGTCTTGAAGCTCACCAGTTCTGTCATTAAAATGGTTTCGGCGAGAATACAGTCATGTTTGAAGTTGTTTGAATTAGCAGTTTTTGAGAAATCTAATAAAAATTGAAGATCATTTATCCTTTTTTTTTTTTCATAGCTTCTATTGAATATATACCCTCACTTCTGTCTTTCATGATTATTCAAATTTAGATATAAAGTATTTAAATTGGCCAAAATGAAGAGAAGTAACCAAAATACTTCGAAGCTGTAGTTTCGTACGATGGACACAATATAAAGTCCAGCTCTTTCCAAACATACACCTTTGGAACGGAACTGTCCTAATTGGTAACATTGATGATTATGCTCTGGACAAATAAAGCCAAGTTTCGTTGAATTTGAACAGTATTTTCTGTCTCCCAAAAAGCATAACTGGATGAATTGATATAAGACTCATTTTTTTCAATTTCCAATAATAACAGCAATGATAAACGATAAAGAGCCATAAAAAAACAGAGAATGTTACCCGTACCTCGGATAAGTGAATCTGCATAGCCCGCGCGTGTACCAGAACTAATTATCTAAGAAAATTTTTTTTTTGATAAAAGATCTATTTTGTACCTAAAATCATTTGGAAAATACCAGCTGGAGATTTTGGCACTGTTGGTTCATAAACAACCCTAGAAGTAGTTTTTTGGTAAACAAATTAAAAAAAACAACTATTTTAGATGGTGCCAAGTAGTGTACACGTGCGAATTGTAGCCCTAGAAATGTGACCAGGAGCACCCGGACACACACACACACACACACACACACAAACACATACACACACACTTAAAAAGATAATTATCTGTAGCCCACTTGGCTGGTTTGTCGGGCCATTTGTTTGCGTACGGTGATTAGAATGATGAAGAAATAATATACAGTAGACTCTCAATATTACAGCTTTTTATTACCCTTTTGCGTATTCTATTATGAGTTCACAATGGAATGTCTTATCAACTATTGGCGATAAATTGTATTAGTAACAATTTGGACTTTTCTATACGTCGTAAAGTGTGGAAGTTCCAATGTTATACTCGAAAATTGATGTACTTCTAATCACACTTCAATCTATCTTCCCAATTATTCCAATCTCATCATTAATTGATGAAACTTTCCTTTTGAATTCCTTTCCAGATATCAGTGTTACTTTATTCATACATTATTTCGAGGGTTTACTAATATCAGCTTCTGGTATAATGCTTGTGCTATTTCTGTAAACTAATCTCAGACGATAGTCTTGCGATAGTATAAAAAAACAAATATGTCGTTAGAACGCGTGCGTCATTAAATCATACCGTTAGAACGAGCGTCTTTACATCGAAAGTTTACTGTATAGACAAGATAATTTTGATATATTTTTTTTAATTAAAAAAAATATTTCTTTCCAGTCGATACGCCGGATCCATACATCGAATTACGAATTCGAACGGCCCCCGACGGAAAGAAACGGACTCGGACGATTGACAACGAGGCTAATCCCACCTGGAACGAATCTTTTACGTTTCTCCACGATCCAAGACTGGAATGTCAATTGGGTAAGTAAGCCATAAGTAAAATTATATTAGTATTTAATCATAACTTTTCTTCTTCTTTTCATCATCAGATATTAAAAATCTGTTGTTTAACAGAAGTCTTCTTCAAAATCTTCATGATGATGATGATGATCATCATCATCATCAACATCATTAGCAATAGCCTTTTAAAGTCCGTAATTGGACATAGACTTTTCCCAGGATTCGCCACATCTCTTTATTGTAGGAGTCGCAGAAACCTGTAGTTTCTGAACTTGGCTAATTCGTCACGACATGTTTTTTTTTGTTTTTTGTGCTGGCCATAGTTTCGCATATGATCTCTGGGGATCCATATTGTTAGTCATGATGTTCAGCAGTTTGGCATTCTTGCAACCTGACCAGCCCATTGGTTCTTTTAATATCTCAGACTCGTGATTTTTTTCTCTGATATATTGTGCTGTCTTGTGATCTCTCCACGTAATGTTCAGTATGATTCTCTCCTGTGTACGTTGCATTACTCCCGGTTTGAAAGTCAATCTCCTGGTAGTGGTTCCGTGTTTCAGCTCCATAGGTGACCATTGGGAGGGGGTCGCAATGGTTATGTATCCTTCTTTTGAGGACTATTGGGATTTTCTTGTTTTTGAAGGTTGACCTTGCTCTACTGAATGCTTGCCAACTCATAGTGATCTTTCGCTTGATTTCTTCTTTTAAGTTGATCATGGAGATTCGTTCTCCTAAGTAGATTATTTCCAGTCAGGCTCCTGATGGATCCTTCCCACTGAATTTCCATATCCGAATTCTTTCCAGTGTTTGTGATTCCCGGTAGTTATTTTAATTTCCGTCTTGTAATTGTCAGACAAAATCTTTTGAGTCTCCTAAAATTTATCCCGGCAGTTTTTAAAGGTATTTATTGTCTTTGCTGTAACAACATGTTTAGGCAGAAAGTTTCTGTCAGTTTCTTTTCGTTATTGATTGTCGAGATACATTATGAACCGATCCACATAGCGCCAGTTCACTCTTCGTCCATGAACCAAAAGTATCCATGTTGTGAGTCGCTATGTACAGCAGTTGATCGATATCCTTGTAACACGGCACACCCATGCTTATACTATTTAGTATACCTCTGACACCAGATTTTCCCTTTATATATTGCGCTGTTTTGAGAGCTTCCATGTGATATTTAGCGTGATTTTTTTCTTGCGCATCTTCATGTTTAAATACTTGTCTTCCAACTTGTATCAAATTTGAGCAAGTAAAAGGACTGAGAAATCCTCTTTCACCTCCCTATCATCCTCATCATGAAGATCATTATTTGATGTGTAATGTTTCTGGATATATGCCTTTCCCATGGTGTGCCAGTTATTAGCTTTTGAGCATCACGGTAACAGAAATATTCTTAATTTGACCAGATCATCTCATTTTTTGTCGGTCACAATTCCGCCCATGGTCTCTAGGGATGTACATTGTGACTCGCGACGGCTAGCGGTTCTCTGATTTCCTTGAAGTAAGGCCAGCCCATTGTTATTTAGACTCACTAACCAACGAACTTCAATGGCAATGGGTTGATCGGTGTGTAAGTAAAATTATACTTCTAAATAACATATTACCCTTTTAGTGAGCACCATTTTGCCTCAGCAAAGAAAACAATAAATTATGACAATTATATAATTAACTTCTCTCAGATGTTTCCCAAGAGGTCGAACCTTTAAAGACTGGCATTTTACCTCTGCTGATAGTAAATTTCGTTTGTTGATATTTACCAAGCAGAGTGCAAAAATGCGGTGACAGATGTGTGCTATCCATTGATCAATCTCTTTCCCCTTTTTACAATTGATCACCCCACCACAGCATGATGCCAAGAGACGTTGGTCGCATGACACTTTCTATTGACTGACTAATCAGACCTGTGTCATTTTTTTGATCGCCTTTGCCCACTGGAAAAAAAAGTGTTTTGGGACCTACTAAAAAGAAGAAAACAACAAAAAAACACTCTAATTGAAGATTAAATATTACTCTGAGATAAACATATAAATTCACTTGTAACAAATCATAATGATTGCATGAGTTGGTCAACATAACATTTTTTCCAGTGTACCATGATTTGGATATAGGATCAAGTGATTGCCAGGAGGATATCTTACTGACTGAGCTGAGTTTACAAGTCTTAGGTATTAACAGAAATGTATAATACAGATACTCAATTGCTTATTTCATTTTGGTATACAAATATATTTTTACAAAAAATATACATTGATCTATTTTTTTTTTGTTTATCATTTACAAAATACAAAAGTTGCAAATATCAGCAGCAGCCAGGCTTGTTACTTTCTTTATCAAGTGCTTTTGAACCTGCAATAGATCTGTTATTGCAGATTTTGATCGTTTTTGCTGATATGTTCATTAGACAAAATTGATATTGAGTTGTTAATTGCAGTTAATTAGAAAATGGAGGATTTTAATTCTTTGCTCAAGGCTTGGAAAAACTGCGACGTCCTCCTACGAAGAAAAACCTATTATCAGATACTTTTTTTCCTCTCCCGTTTTACACATACTCTCTCACTCTCAAGCATACATATATACACATACACATTTATATACGTGTGTGTGTATGTGCGTGGGTGGATGTGATAAGCTTAGCTGTCCATTAACAGGCCTTCTTGGTGGCCAACATAAATACTCATTCTTCCTCAGGGCGTATAGCTGATTTTTAAAACTATCTAAAAGCTTAGATTTAGAATGTTTAATTTCTAAACCGGCAACGCGTTATTTACACACACACACACACACACACACACACACACACACACACACACACAAAAACACACACACACACACAAACACACACACACAAACACAAACACACACATGTATATAATAAGCCTTGAATATCCGAAATATCTAAAACATGCATATGATATGAATTGAAGATTATATAAGTAAAGGAAATAATACTTCTGAATTAAACGAACAAATAAATGAAAATTGAAAAAAAAAACCCAAAAACGAATAAAGTAAAAATCCTCGAACAACCAATAAAAACAACAACAATTACTTGTAATGTAATCTGAGTAGGCACACTTAAGATAAAGCAGTTCTAGCTGTCATATAAGATGTTATAAGGTAAATCATTACAATTCACTCCAACCATCACATTCCGAATCAAACTGAAAGTAATTCCCTATGGTATGTAAATAATAAGCTGGCCTCGTTACATTGTCTGATTGGCTCACGAAGAGAAACTAAGGTTCAACCATTGTTAGAGATCAAATTTCCAGTTTTAATCGATATATATATATATTTTTTGAGTTATGTGTGAGTGAAAATACATGTATATATGTATATTCGAGAAAGCTTCACTGATTCGAACGCTAAGTATACATAAAAGAAAATTTAATTCAAGTCATTTGAGTCATTCATTCCCGAAATATCTATTAATGCAATTTATTCATTTTTTTTCCAATGGATTCGATGTTTTACACATATCTAGATACCATGGTGCAATGTGTGAATTTTTCTTTTTGGGATCATCAGTTGTTTACCGTGTAACAGTTTCAAGGTTCAAAAACAGATCAATTGCGTAAACATGGCTCCCCAGCAATGTTAATCAAGAACCCTCCTTAAGCTATGATTTTGATGATATATATATATATATATATATATATATATATATATATATATATATATATATATATGTATATATATATATATATATATATATATATATATATATATATATATATATATATATAGGAAGTGGATTCGCTACTTCCTATTATATTTCCAGCTCTAAACTAAAACAACTTGACTCTCGGAGTATATAGTTGAATGTATCGAGCATTCTATGAAATAAATACATCACATATCAGACATTCCTTTATATCATATTATATCATATTGAAAACTTGATTATATATATATATATATATATATATATATATATATATATATATATATATATATGTAATCAAGTTTGCAATATCGTATGATATGATATAAAGCAATGTCTGATATATATATATATATATATATATATATGTATATATATATGTATATATATATATATATATATATATATATATATATATATATATATATATATATGTATATATATATATATATATATTCCTTCCTGTAAAATCAACTGATAGAAATTCAGATATATGCGTGAAAGATTTTCACGACTTTGGTAAATATCTCACAAAAACAATAAAGTGATTCACTTGAGTGAAATCAAAAATGGTAAAAAATCAGTTTCCTTCCCGCTCGGAATGAAAATAAAAAATAAAAGATGAGTCACCTTTTCTGGGCTAATCTGTTTTAACGAGTTACTAGAGTAGAGATATTCACGCATTCCACACCTGTGCAAAAGCTCGGTGTTCGGGCCCTGGTAAAGGGTTGAGATTTCAATCAATTTTCAAAGTCGGTTGGCAGGTCTTCTTCGCTGAAAGATTAGCACAAGACAACTTGCTAAATCGCTATTTGGAGGCGCAAGCGGTTTGAAGCGCGGAAAATAGAATCGGGTTACTGAGTTCAAACTCCGACTGACACAAGCAGTGTTCACTTAACACTGATGTCCTCATGAAAAGGCATGAATCTACGCTTTTCTCAGGCTATGGATAAATAAGTGTTGGGGATAAACAATTTTGATTCCAAACTGAAAAAATTAAAATGCTCCTTCTAGAGTCATAAGAGACAGGCAACTGATAGGATAGGTTACGCATTCCAGAAAGTTGAGGTTAATAGGACTCTGCTGAAACTTCAACGGGCCTAGCAAGCTGGAAGGGGATAATGATAAATGCTCAAGTAGCATAACCTCGAGACACGTACGATGATGCAAGCGGATGAATGACTGACATTTGGTTTCATTCCAGATTTAAGTAAACCATGAATACCAAGAAACCCCCTTCCTAGATTTAAAATACTGATTTTCAAGGCAGGAAGGCCCAATCCACTTGGAATAAAACATTCTACGAACCCCAAAATCTTTCATTTAGGGCAACACAATCTTACTATATCCATTTTACTCTTTTCAATCTCATGCACTAACTAGACTTCCTCTCCCTGATCTAGAATAGAAACCTTCATTGCATTTCTCAGGGCAAGGAGCCGACCTCGCAAGGCTCATCTCCTACCCAAGTTAACTATGGCTGTTTGAATTGGGTTACATGATAACCCAATAGTGAACTAGATCCAATATAATGTCAAATTGAAAAAAACATTGCGTGATTTTAAACTGCACCCACATATTTGACATAAGTATCTTCGCAAGTGGTCACGTTTTCTTTTATTACTAGATATTCATCTAAGCTATTAAATCACAGATAAGACTCATCGAAAAAAAAAAAAAAATACAACAGTGGAAAACATCCATTCCTTCAAATGGTTCCATTTATAATGACTCAGCGAATTATGGCGGAAAGAAAAATATTCAACGATAATCAAATATCTATTTTAGCTCCGATTTCATTTTAACCCTTTACGTACTAATAGTACTTTCGAGTACTAGCTGTTCTGTCGATTAATTTAGCAGTATTTACTAGTCCTTTTTTTTTCAATTTTTCAATACCTGAATGATTACTTATCATTGAATGGAAATCTTTCTTAATATAACCTTCAAATATAGATGAGAAAATTTAATTACAAAAAATCTTTTTAAAGTTTCTTTAAAAATCAGGACCGAAAGGGTTAAACCGCATTTAAGCGAACCAAATTTCGGTTAGACCGTACACTACCCTCTGACTTTGCCTCTGATCAACAACCCCCATAGTTCCCTTTGATAATTTTCTACATCAGCAAACATAATATTTCTGGTGGCAGGAAATATATTTCATGATTCCTGTGGTGTTGTGCTCTGTGGAGGCTTGGAATCGGTGTTTCTTTACTTAGCAAATGATTACAGACATGTATTGCAAATCTCAAAGCAAATCAATGCACTATAGAACTGAAGTGTAAAATATTCTAACATAGGAAAGCCGAACTGATAAAATGAAAGAGATTTCAATAGTCAGTATTAAATGTAAGATTTGTTACTAGAACAGAACTCTCATGTGTTTAATGAATAAAAAAAATATAGAAGTGTATTTTAAAATATTTTACTATAGAAACATATTGAATATTATTTTATACCCGAAGACATTGAAATCAGGAAAAAAAAAAAAACACTGTTGTCAGTGGTATGAAATGAATGAAGGCTTTACTGAGAGAATGGACTTATCGAATCACCGTAGCCCTACAAATGACCGATCAACCAGCCAAGAAGGCTACAGACTTTCTCTCTTTGTTCGCCTGTTTGTTTGTTTGTTTGTTCGTGTGTGTGTGTGTGTGTGTGTGTGTGTGTGTGTGTGTGTGTGTCTAAAGTCCTGGTCACTGTTTGGGGCTACCATCTTGAAAATTTGCATAAGTACACCACTAGGCATCATCTAAAAACGTTTATTTTCGTTTTTTTCAAAAAGGCACTTTTTGGGGGTCTTTATGGTCATTTTGTAACACTTTTCACAGATAATTTCAGATAAAAGATCCATTTTTGAGGTAATTTTGACAGAAGATATATTTTCAAGATAATTTCACATAATTGATTAGATAATTTTGGATAATTCTAGAGATCTATTTTGTAAAGATAATTGAAGATGATTTTTTAAGATGGGTTTTGTTACACGCACAGGCTATTCATCAATGCAAGGTACTGATATTATATGAGTACTTACTTCTTAGTTACGGTTTGTTGTCTACACATTATCCCCAAAAGTTCTCAATGAATAGGGGTGGATCCAGTAATTTCTTTCGAGTGGGAGATATTTTTTTCGAATATTGAGACATTATTCCTACACATGGAAACTCGGAACACAGTCACCTCCCCCAAAACTTACACAGTTACGTCCCTGCATCGTATCTTTATATGGACTGATTTTCATTCAATTTTTTTTATTTTCAGTTCCATTAAGTTGCAATTCTGCGCCCAAAATTAAGACTATTCAGGAAGATGCGCAAGCATCTCTAGTAGTGATGACCGTCACTGACTGACTGACTGGCTGACATACCGAAAAACCCCACTGTCTCTCGTGACCAACCCCTCGTTCAATATATGTCCCTAAGATCAAGGGAGAAAACTTACGTATCTATGATCTGACTTTCAGGTTAATCATCTTTATTTTCAGTGAAGCAGGAAATTTCTTCGTCGATGTAAATTTTCGAAATGAATTTAATTTTCCAGAAATTTCTTTAATGGAGGCCAATTACACAAGTGACCAAGTTTTGGGAACAGAAATCATCAACTGTCATGAATTAGAACGCGAGAAACTAGAGAAAATGACTCTGATATTCAATGAGGTAAGTAATATGGCTTTTCTCCCACCATTGTTTTGTATTTGTTGAAGAATACATCAACACCCATTTAATACAATGACACACTTACCCAAATCAATATATTTACTATTTTACTTCAAAGTCGTTATTTACCTACAAACATATTCACATAGCCAATACCACGGTGCACACATTCAATTTTAAAACTCTAATTGTTTTTATTAGCTGTGTTAATCGATTTCACATGGACCAATCATTTTAACTTATGGAAAGAATCAGACAAACCAGAGAGACATACAACCAAACAATTATACAATTAAACATTCTACTAATTTTCGTACGTGTCTTTTATATGGAGGGATTTTTGCATTTTTACATTTGTGTATGGAGTTTTTAACAGAGGCAATCATTCTTATTTTGCAGAGTACAAAATTGGACATTGAAATAAACATTGAATACAAGTAAGTATAATGATTTAGATTTCCTCTATTCGCCTTATAATAAGCAACGTATCCGTCCATCTGTCTCTCTTTCAAGGAAAAAAATAGATTCAAACGGATGGGGGTTAAGGGGTTGTTCTGAAAATAGAATGGCGACACAAATAAGTCGGGTAGATGAGACATTGAAGCAGGATAGGATTACACAAAAAAGTAGGGATTGAAACATAGAGATATCTAGTAAAGAAGTACGACTGAATTCGGTCGTTGAGGAAAGAAAAAACAACTAGAAAGTAAAATGAAGTGGGATTGAATTGACTTCCTAGTATCTTTGAGTGAATGATTTGGTCAAGTGTTGGGGATAGTCGCTTCAGGCAACTCTCATGACTGTCTTCAGATATTACAGTGCTTTATGGTTCCATCGTTAGATATAATGTTTGCAAAGCAATAAGTACAGTACAATCTTTTTTTTAACAATAATTTGTAATTTATATAATTATTTTAAGAATAACTTGTACAAACATAGTGGCTTTTCGAAGACTTACCCGCAACAGACCACTTTGTAACCCCCAACTGGTTGTGAAAGGATGAGGCCTGTCCATAAGATTTTTTAAAACAGCACCAATGAGACGTTTTAACTTTCTCTGACTAGAATGTTTTGTAACAGGAACATTGATCTTTCGTATAAAAAAAAATGCATCAAGTTTCAGAGGGTGATTTTTGAGGTATACGTGTAAGAATGAACATGTGTCATTTATGCTTGGCCTTTTTTTCTCAAGTTAAATAATGGACGTTCAAGAAGTGACGCCACGTGTTTGCGAAATTCTATGTCACTTTAGGAAACCATTTTTTTTAAAGACTTTCTAATCTTACAACAGGTCTATGGGGGAGGTTGTGAGTGGTACCACTGTTTCAAGGCGGGAAGAACACCCACCGAAGAAGATGCTTGCAGTGTACTACGTTTCCAATTGACGAAGGACCACATTGAAAAAGGGTGTGCTGTGATTTGTGGAATTTAAATCTAATCAGCCTTTCTTTTAAAACCGTGTTGCACCAACCTCTACAGATTCCTCTCAGACAGTCAAGCAACGATTTCCACGAATCAAAGGACTTCATTTGATCATTACTACATGACATTCCAATCATATCTCACTGAAACGTCTCACTTGCGTGCTGTTCTAAAATTCTTTTTTATCACAGAAATACCATGTATACATGTATACCACACCGAACAGACTGATCATTCTCCTAGTATATATATATATATATATATATATATATATATATATATATATATATATATATATATAAGAAAAAGTATTTTCATTTTCGTCCCATTTAAGCGTTAGTTTCTGTTCACTTAATACCCTTATACGAGCATATACAATAGTAAAATAAGATATGCATCCGGGCTGAAAGTCAGTCCCATACTGGCATTATATTTACTGTGTAAATAGAACCCCCATCTAAAACTCTTGATTATATTTTTCTCGAAACATTTTATTTAAAAGCCTCCCCCAAATCCATTGGGTAGGAATGCCAAACGTGTCTGAGCAACAAGTTTTGTTTAAAATTATTCGAATTTTATTCCTGTGGTTTCGTCTGTTTTTTTCATTTCTCTCTCTCTCTTCCTTTTCCCCCTCTCTCTTCTCTCTCTCTCCCTCCCTCCCTCTATCTATCAATCAATCTATCTATCCATCTATATATATATATATATATATATATATATATATATATATATATATATATATAAATATATATATATATAAATATATAAAAAAATATATATATATATATATATATATATACGTGTGTGTGTGTGTGTGTGTGTGTGAACAAAGAGAAAGCCTGATGCAGACGCCTAGGCCTAACAAATATAACATTTATCAAGAGAGTTGGTTCCATTTTATATCTGATAGTTCGCCGTTTATGTAACAAGTTTGGAAAGTTTCTGAAATGTGATTATAGAATTTTTCAAAAGTTTAAAATATGACATTATTGAACGATGAATATTGATTTTGATTTCCGTATCCAATTTCAGTATCCAATAACTTTTAAAAGCCTTTTCAAACATTTCTACATCCGAATTTTTCTATCTGATTTTTATTCAATTTTTTTTCCTGATTTTGCACTGTTTATGAAAATCGAATAATATTTTTTCATCTACAACCCGGCATTTTTTCTACCACCATTTTCTCTTGAGAATACAGGGCTCCTCAAAAGTCATTATACACTTAGTTTCTCTTTTTTTCTTCAAAAGCAATGGACCGAATTGAAAATCGGTGCACATAAACTAGAATGTTTGAGAATGATGTTATTCAATTTCATAACTGTAATAACGGGGATTAATGTATTGCTTGAGTCTCAAACAATAACAGGTATTGAGCTAACGATTGATATTAACTTCACGGAGATTAGATTGCAATCTGAAATCTGAGAAGAAACATAAAAAAGATAATTTATTGTCACTTTTGAGACATCCTGTATTTTATAGTTTGCCGTTTACGAAACCAGTGAAAAATTTTAAAGGTTTTTTGAAATTCGATAATAGAACTGGTTTTTTTTTGTGTTTTAAAATATGACGTTATTGAGCGATAAATATTGATTTTAATTTTAATATCCGATGACAGTTCTTGATAGTTTTTCAAAAACTTTTGCGCCAGTTGTGTTTACAAGTAATTTTCATATCAGAATTTTGTCGAATTTTTCTCACTTTTCTTTCTCAATTTCATGCTGTTTTTGAAAGTCTTATGATTTTTTTATATGCAGCATGGTCTTTTCTTTATTGCTGTCCTTTTAGAGAAGGCTGAGGCCGAAAAGTAGCTATAAATGGCCCAGAATTGTTGTTAATGAAGGCATATTATGCATAAAACACTATTAGTTTCCTCTTGTAAAGATATTTTTGATGATGAGATTATATTAGCCTTCTGTTACGTTAAGCGTAGTCAGGCGTCTAATGCATTCTTTACACCAGTGCTTTTTAGGTACACTCTAGTTCAATACCTCTGTTTACCGAACGACGCTTGGGCATACAGTGCTTCACAAAACTTCATGCTCAAATGAAAATTAATGAATATTTTCATTATTATCTTTGAAGAAGTAATAACTGATTGTGATTATAAAGTTGGTTATCTAATAAAGGAAAAAAGTTGAGTTGTGATCATCAGTTTAGTAGTCTTAAGGGGAAGTTAGTTTCTGAAAATTTCCGTCGCGACCAAACTATAAACTCGTAGACAACTGAGTCGATAAAAAGGATTCAAATTTCAAATCATTGGTTTCTATTGTTCGTTCGATTCTACCCAGTATGGGAAAGAGACATCAGCTTCCGATTTTGAACGAGCTAGGATTGTTGAACTTTAGGACTAGAGACTACAACAATGTACAATAGCCGAGCAAATTGATCGAAGTCATTTGCATATTATCCTTTGTGCGAGTCATAGAGCCAAGAATAGAGATGATAGACATGAAGAGATGTTAGATTATGAGGAGAAGGAAGTTATCAGAGCATTGTTGCAAAACATCATGTTCGTCTGAAGGCAATAACAGGATTTAAAGTTCATGAAGAGAATATCGGACGACGTATTAGGCAGTTCGGATTCAGGCACAGAAAGATTTGCGGCGTCCACCTCCGAAAATTATTCACAGACAATGCAGACTGGAATTTGCAAGATACTCTCTCATTGAATGGAGAGTCCAGCTCCGATAACGATTGAGATTTAAGAAAAAAAGAAAAAAAGAAACGAGTACGCTGCTCGACACAAACAAAGGAGCCAGTTTAGTCTGAACTTGCATTGCACGTTAACCAATCTAAAAACCTATTCTTTGGTAGCGGATTTTCAAAAAGCAAACAAAAAAGTTCTTTCTCGATACGATAAGGAGTAAATATTTGAACTTTCAACCCTCAATCTTCGTTGGTGTGACATGCACGCGTGACACATACATACACATAACCAGTCAGAAACACTGAAAGACAGACTACATTGACAGTCTTGGTTGATGGTTTCCAGTATTTATCCACGGAGATGGTCATTTTGATGGTCCTGTTTTGTCATTTTCCTTTTGCAGTTCAAACCCGGACCTCAGATATAGTTTGTGCATTCCAGACGAAGAGAAAGACTTTCTGACGAATCGGAAGTGTCGAGTGTATGAATCTATGTGTAACTTACTTGAAGACGAAGGCCCCGAGAGTCTAAATGAGGTAAGAAACCCATTTTACTTATTTATAAAACTAGGGGTCGTTATTGAAGGAAATGCGGTATATTACACCGTGTAATATACTTTTTACTCATCTTTATTCCTGGGAAATAAGTGTTATTTCCTAATTGATTACCTTTTACTTTACTTTTGTAATACGCATTATTGATTATGCCTTGAAGTAGAAAAATCAATTATTCATTTTAAACTTTGCTTTTGTGACCAGGACAGTGATAATTTGAAATCTGCTTATATCCAATTGGACAACGGGCAAATTGCCTCATATTATCTACGAACTTCTTAAGTAAGAACAGCAACAACAACGATGCGTGAATATTGCTATCCTAGTAAAAAAAATCAATGTTTGAATGGAATCATTGATACTTTCCATATTTTTTTTACACAAAAGCAGTTAAAAGATTGCATTCATTACCCAGGAAATCGCGTTGCACAGTTTCATTAAAAAAAAAAAAAAAAACAATATTTGGTTAAAGTTTGTTTCACACAATTATGTCTGAATATTTCCTGACGAATTGTTACATCAATTGTATCATTTTACATTGTTCAATGCTGTTTTTTTCTGACTGAGATATCAAGCCATAATCATATATCCCATTGGACTATGTCTCGCCTGTCATCTCTGTTCTCTGTTTTGTGGTCTTTAGTCTTACTCTCCCGAGTTACGATCCATATTAAAGCAACTTACAATTAATCAAATTAGTGGAAGTCAGACAGTTCTGATTTACTCTTTGCGATAGTTATAGAGCCAAGAATCGAGATGATAAAACTAAGAAGATGTTGCATTATGATGTGAAGACTGTTACCTGAGTAATACTTTGAAACTTCAATCTATCTATGGCTCGTCTGAAGGCAGGAACATGGCTTAAAGTCAAGTCCTGGGAGTTTTCAGGATATGACAAGCCATCTTTCTTAATTTCAAGTTGATAATAATTGTATTCTGTTCAGACTAACTCCCTCGTCTTTGGTCTTTCTTAATCACAAAATCTCGAGCGCTTCATCAATGCCTGTGAGCTCTAGCCACTATATTCTCCTGAGCCACGAGTTGAGCTTAACAAAAACGAGGAAATTCGAACGTTCATCGTAAACAGCACTATGTTTCATATCTCTGCGATTATAAATGATTTATAACTAAGTTCCAACGTAAATGTTTTAGCCTCTGCAGACCAGACCGTGTATTGATGAGGGGAAAGTCGGCCAGATAAATAACACAGAAGTTGAAAATGGAAATTGTCTGCTCAAATTCATATCGTTATATTTTGTCTCAAATCAGTGAATAACGTATGCTTGAAATCCATTTTTGCTTTGCTCAAGATACGAATTAGAAATCAATGAACTGAGCGTATGAAAAAGACTCAAAGAATCTCTAGAAGTATTGATATGATGCATAAAATTGTGTTAAACATAGTGTATCAACAAAATAGCTTATCTTAATGCAAGCAGTTTAGGAATCAGCGTGAAACTTGAAGCTGTTTGTTGCTTAAGAGTCTTTTGATATCAGACCTGTTGTTTGCAAGAGCCGAGCATTATCAACACGGACATTTTTCAATCTTGTTCGACGGTCGGATAATCACCGCATCCCAATATTCGCTTGCAGGCTGGTCTAACTCATTTCGCGGACTGGATCAGGCCTGCAGGTTGTCGGTGGCCTACCATGTTTTATAAAGTAGAGACCAACAATTTATGATAGAACTGAAGATGAAACAGTCTAGTAGCAGTAATGATACATTTGAAAAAAGAATCAATGGTCATTCAATTCACAGCGGGCCAGGGATTTAGACAAATATCTTGGAATATTTGATTGCAATTCAATAAGACAAGCAGGAAAGAAGAAATGAAAAAAAAGAACCCCTCGTGGGAATAAGAGATTTTAGAAACAAACTGGACAAGCATCCTAATCGATATTATGAATCACCACCGCCCATATATAGCATGTTGGAGTGAAACATTAGGAAAAGGGGTAATCAATGAATAAGATACTTCTCTCGCCTTTTACTAGGCTATGTTCACTACAAAAGGTCTGAATTGAAAGAAAGAAAAAACAAGCGGGCATAAACTACAAAGAAAAAAAAAGCACTTTCCTTTCTCATCAAGGGGAGTGTGTGTGTATGTGTATGTGTGTGTGTGTGTGTATGTGTGTGTGTGTATGTGTGTGTGTGCGAAATTTCAAGATTCTCTCAAGAACGATGAAGGTTGGGCTAAATCTGGATAGGTAAATTGAAAGATGAATACATATAAATATGAGATCACGTGCATAACCGAAACCCAGCAACAGTTGTTGGTGTTGATCAACAGTAGAAATCTGATGAAAAGAAAGCCACGTAGGTTATATCAATTTGGTGGGGACAGGAAACTTTACTTGTTGTGGTCTAGAGCGGAACTTCCATCGATGGATTGACAATGAAATCAACGATGAGCAAGGGTCAGAGACCGAGAAAATGAAGATTTGTAAGAGCTTTGCGAGGCAACTGTGCAAAATAATCATCATCATCATCATCATCATCATCATCATCGTCGTCGTCGTCATCATCATCATCATCATCATCATCATCATTACAGCTTTTTAGTGTCCGACGATTCACCAGACCACTCTATCTGGCGTCGCGGAGCAAACAATTTCTGAACTTGTCTTTTTCGTGACGCCATATTTTGCCGGCCACAATTTTGAATATAATTTCTTGGGGATCCATGGTTTGTGTCATGATGTCCAGCGGTTGTCTGACATTCTTGCGACACGACCAGCCCATTGCGATTTGAGTTTTCTGATGTATTCTATGATATCCCCTACTCCTGTTCTTTTTTTTCTATAATATACTGCACTGTTTTGTGATCTTCCCATACGATGTTGAGCATGATTCTTCCATGTGCACGATGTATGGTTTTTAGTTTGAGGGTCAATCTTTTGGTACGGGTTCATCTTTCAGCTTCAAAGATGTTTTGTACATCGAAGTGAAACTGGTGCCCATAATCAACAGAACACTCGAAACAGTCCAGATGAATCTCGAAAGAAAACCGGAGATTCGAGGAGAGTGCAGAGAATTTGCCGTCACTTGTTTCACCGCAAAGACTATCATATCAATACGAGTGATAGCTGGTAAGTTCGTTGCGTAAGCCACAAAGACAAGGGTAAAAAGTTCCAACTGAATTAATGTACAGATAAGATCTTCAAATGGTCACACAAAAGATTTAAAGTTTGTATCTGTTTTATTATTTCTGTTCCAGACAATTGAAACGTTATAGTCTGTAATTGTTCGAGAAATGGACAATATTGTCCATAGTGCTGACCTCTGATCCCTTGGTATCAAGGTCTTAAAAAGAGATGCCATTTGCGACAGCACGGGTTAAAAGATTTACAACTAAATTACACGTTATATGATATTGTCTATTTTCTCAACAATTTTCCCCTCTTAAGTTTAGGTTGTCTGGGACATGAAAAATACAACAGTTATAAACACCAAATTTTCCATGCAATCATTCAAAGAACTGAACTGTACGAGAATTCAGTCGGGGCTGTAATTTAATAAGAGTTCCCCTTGTCCTTGTACCTTTAGCCACGAACCTAATAATCATCCTGCATAGATCGAAGGAAACATCGTGTTTGAACCTGTCCGAACAGAAGTTGCTCGAAAGTTACATTCTGTAATGCACAGATATAAGTATGAGTGGTATACATAATTATCTTATTTTATGGTCGTTCATAAACAACTGGATACCTACGTATACTTAAGTATATAGGTCAACAGTGCTTATAGTTGATTTATTGCTTTCTTTCAGCTACATGAGACCCAAGGGTGACCACGTACCAGCTTGCACACATATTGTCTTATACTAAGTACCTCAGCACTAGTCCCCCCTACACACAAACAAACACACGCAAAAAGTGTGTGTGCGTACATATATATATATATATATATTGTGTGTGTGGTTGAACTTTTGGCATTTCCTGCGTAGAGTGTAGAATATTTACGTTTACTCCTGATCATATTTTGAACAAACAGTTTTGTTTTCTCTTCAAAATCCTTGCCAAAAATAGGTTTTTAGGTTTTTAGTTCGGAGTTCAATTTACAATGTCTGTTTATGCTATATTGCTCCCCTTGTGTTCAGCTTCACTGAATATTCATTCTTAGTGTTCGAAAGAAAAAGAGAATAATTTATTTATTTATCATCTCTTTTTCCAAATTTTGATTGATTGCTCCCAACATAGCATGTTGTCAACTACGTTTGTCATGTGATGATTTCTATTCAGTGACCAACCAGACTTCTTATTCAAATTTTATTTTTCTTGCATGCATAAAACTTGGAAAAAAGAAAGCACCCAGAGACCGCTTACCTCTGCTGCTAAAGACTGAACGAAAATCAGTTCTTATTTAGCAACAATGAAGGAACAATAAATGTGAAAAAAACTCTTTGATCCACCCCAAAATTCAATCACTTTTTCCTGGGCCCATAACACAACCTACGACAAAATGTCATCGGAATCTAATGATTATTTTAGGAATACCGTCTGGATAAACATGCCTGAATTCATAAATTCATGAAAATCTTTTGAAAAAAATATCTCTCAATTGAAAAAAAGTCTTTGGATCCAACTCCATCGGAAAATTTGATCAATTCTTCTTTGACCCTTTGACCGAAACCCTCCACAAAATATGACTGAATTTCTCTGAGAATATCTGGAGTTGACCAGACAGACAGACAGACAGACAAACACAAGAGAATACAAATTGCTCTTTGGTGGCAGAGCTAGAATGTTTAGGGACTTAATATCAATAATAATCGGAACTTCCTATCCGAAAATTGAAAAAAAAAATCCATTTGTTTTAATCATAAAAATGCAATCGGAAGAAAGTATCCATCTCCATATTGAAAGCAGAAATTTCGAATACACAGTTTTATATGCACCAACTGTCTTCTGCTGTGAAGAGGATATAATGCTGCCAAATGTCCGGGAAAATTAATAGCCTGCCTGAACTGAAGTTTTGCATTAAATCTTGGGGAAAAAAACAAACGAAATTATGCATGGAATCCTTGAAAAACTGTTGGGATTTATTTATACATGCCCAAGGGAACTTCTTCGGAGTAATTTTTTTATCATAATTAAATTCCACGAATTGTTGGGTAAAACTTCGTGTTAAGATAGAATCCCAAATCAACCTCGAATGTTTTGCTTACACACATATATGGTATAAATAAATAAGCGTCTTTCTTGTCAAATCAACGATCTGAACAACTCCAGAATAATTTATTACAAGTTGATCCTCGTGAAAAATGCATGCATGCATATATATATATATATATATATATATATATATATATATATATATATATATATATATATATATATGTGTGTGTGTGTGTGTGTGTGTGTGTGTGTGTGAATTACTATGAGATGATTTTTTAAGAAATAGAAACTACTCAATTCGTTTCAGTGGAAAATTCGTTGTTTCAAGTGGTAGGGAAGAGATATTTTTACCAGCAAAACTGTTCCCTGTAAAAGGGAGAGTCCAGTGTTACAGACGGAGAAGAATATTCATTATCGAAGAGAAACAAAGAAAAAGTAAACCTGCTCGTATCTATTACTATACAAGTTAGTTTCTATCTAATTACAGTCTAAACGGCTGCACCATACAGACTAGACAATTCTGGTACAAGAATAACGTGACTCCAGGATGAACCAAGGATAGATGTCAGTGACCTTAGGGGTTGGGCCAATCTTTGGATTTTCAAATTACAGGAAGACGGCTACAAATTTGTCTACAAAGGTATATTGATTCCCCAATGAACATAAAATAAATGTCACTGACCTCTGGCGACCCTTTAAGGATGAATTTACGGTCCGGTCAGTTTGGGCATTTTCAAGTCTCAGAGAGATGGCTGCATTCCATGGACTGCAAATTCACGTACGAGGGTAATTTGGCCCTAGGATTAACATAAGATTGCTGGCAGTGGCCTCAAAAGTCTCTACAGGTCAATATGGCGTTAGAACTCACTTTTTTTTTCAAGATTTTATTTTTACGCTCATTTATTTCTATATAAATCAATGGTAACGATAATGGTCCCGTGGTTAGAGTTTTAAAATCAAACATCTCATAATGATCAAATAAATTCGTAATTTTGTTTCACGAGGATTGTCCAGCATTCCTGTGGGAAAAAGATTTCAGTGGAAGAGTCCATAGTTCCAAATAGTTGGTAGGACATATTTTTATTAACCAAATAGCTCCATTTGAGTGGAAGAGTCAAACCATTCATATCATTAAAGATGTGAGTCCAAATTCGGTGAAACCTGTTTTTTTTTCTGCTGATTCAGTTTATTTTATCCTTTCTAACTGCGAATTCATCAGACCTGTTATCTTATTCCGCGGTTGTATTGAAAGGACAAAAGAAAAGATTGTGTAGAAGATGTTCTTGATAGTTTCTTATCACTCAGACATGTTTAATCAGAGGAATGACTTGGCTTTGACAGCGGTTTGATTCAAGCAATTCTATGCACTTTTCTCCCGAGAAAATTGAACTGGGAAGCTAGCAAATTGGAAAATATAAAAACCGAATGAAAAAAATACGTCAAACAAACTTAAAATTACGGCAAGTATATTAGGAAATACGACTCCTGAATTAAAAAATACGTCAAACAAATTTAAAATTACGGCAAGTATATTAGGAAATACGACTACTGAATTAAAAAATACGTCAAACAAACTTAAAATTACGGCAAGTATATTAGGAAATACAACTACTGAATTAAAAAATGCGTCAAGCAAATCTGAAAATGCGGCAACTATATTCGGAAATATGGCAACTGGATTAAAAGCTACGGCAATCAAATTTTTAAAATACGGCAATCAAAATTAAAAACGCGATAAAAAGATGGGAAAAAATGGCGACCAAATCTTAAAATACGACGGCCAAATCCTAAAATACGACAACAAAATTTTAAAATACGGGGACCAAATTGAAAAAATTCGGCAATCAAATGAAAGAAAAATGGCGACCAAATTTTAAAATACGGTGATCGAATTGAACAAAAAAAGTAACCAAATTGAAAAATTCGATAACCATATTTTAAAATACGACAACTGGGTTATAAAATACGGTGAAAAAATTGAAAATATGACAATCAAAAAAAGAAATCCGGAAACCAAATTAAAAACCTGCACCAAGATACAGTTCACCTGTCCTTTGAATATGCTTGGGGTAGTTTTGAATTTCCATCGTGTATTTTAATATTTGCTTGCCTCATTTTTAATTCAGTTGCCAGATTTCTAATTTACTTGATTTAATTTTTAATTTGCTATGGGAAAAATATCGATTTCTTTTTCCTTCTTCTCTTTTCTGTATTTTTCTGCATCTTCATCTATTTAGCTACGAGCTTAACAAAGTTAAGCAAGGTGAGAATAAGCCTGGAATTCAGTCTATATATGTGATAGTTCTTTTCATGTGCGGAGATCTTATAAGGGGGGATTGCCAACTTTATTTTCAAGTTTACATTAAGAACATTTGAAAAAAAAACTAAAAAGATCTAGATTCTCCAAATGTATATTTAAAATCTTGGAAGTTTATTACATATCATTAATAAATTGAATGCAAAAGTGAACCTTTCTTTTATCAAATTATTACACAATGTATGGAAAATATTCACTTCTGTAATTAGGCAAGGGGAATTACTCATTTCATTGAAAAACCATCTAAATAGCAATTTCTGACATCCAAACCCAGCCAAAACTTTTAAATTCATATTTTTAAAAAATATCTTTATTGGCAACATTCTGATTGGATGTAAGTCATTTTTTGGTATTTTGTTTTGCGCAATTAAGAGTTTTCATTTGATTTCAAAACAAAGTTTGAAAAACGCAGCCCAGTTGAAAGTTCATAATTTTTTTAGTCTTCTTATATCCTGTAGTTTTTCCCCTGTGTATGCAAGTGTTTTTTAGTGTGTTCCAGTGCTTCTCGCCATACCGTTTTGTCTACAGACTCGAAAATTAGCATAAGAGTCCTTACAAAATCGATTTTTCAAATTTTTTGACTTAAGCTCTTTAGACCTTTTTTGAGGCCTTATTTAACAAATTAATTAACAATATCTCAACTCCCCAGAATGTAGACGTTTTTAGATGTTTTTTTAAAATTCTATTTTAGATGCTCTCCAGTGGAAAACATCAGCAGTGTCATGAATGGAATTTATTTTGACCATATTCATTATTCAATGGAATTTCTCTTACATAACTTTGAATTTTAACGCTACGGTTGTTCAATTATTGACTGTGATGGCAAGTCATTCTTTTTTTTCATGATTCTGTTAGTAATTTCTGTGAATGGTGTAATCTGTGGCGTATGGTGTTTTGTTTTGTTTCTGTAAAAAGCAATGGACAGTAAAAGTCTTTTTCGGTTCAATGTAGGGAAGATTGTTCTTATTTCAAATCGTAAAGTTTTGCATCCTTGTTCACTCGATATTCCAAACGGCGAACAAATGATGTGATGCGTTGAAAATTGTATTTTGTAGTTTCATATTTATGAATAAATTTCTCAGAACCACAAGTTTAAAACACAGTTACACTTTATTTCCTTTGTTCTCAAAATTTTCGCCTCTCCGCGGTAGTTTCGTCAGTGAGGTTAAAGATTGAAATGACCGGCTCAGTTCCGTTCATTCTATTTTATTGGCTGCGAAATATAATATCATTGAGGATGTATCCTAATTCGTTTTTAAGGAGATGTATCGCAAAAAAAATTTTTTTTAAAGTTCTATTTTATTTCTTGATATGCGTTGCATGTGTTCATTCTACCGCATGGTCATTTGATTTCCTCCTGTTTCCCCCGCTCTGGGTCAAGTTCTCAGATTAGCACGGTCACTTCACTTGGTTTAACATGACATCGTTGCCTCGAAATGAAACTATATTCAACTTTCTTTTCCCTGTTATGTTTTTCTAATATGTGCTTGAGAAGAATAGTGTTCTTTTCTTTCATTTCGTATTTGAACATGTAACACCGATTCAGTTTCCGACGCTTCAAGCCGTTTTTCCAACCTACAAACTATCTTCACACTCTTTCCCAACGCAGCCTCAGCATTTTATTTTGTATTTTATGTTATTTGAAATTTATTCATAAATACGAGACTACAACAATGCAACTTGGTGTACAGAACTCAGGATCTCATTAAATCACTGGCAGGAAATACCAGCGACTGAAAACGTGTTGGAATCAATGCTCATCTATAGATTTGGTTTGAGTAAATTTCTTTGAAAGGTATCAATGTATAATACATTAAATTAGCAAAGATGCTGATTCTAACTTTCGTCATGATGACCGAGCAATTTCTAAAAAGAAATCCACCTCAGTTCTTGCATTGGGATACAAACGCAAAGTATCAATTAAGAATTAAATTTGGTTTTTACTTGGCGGGCTTGTTAACTATCGCGCTGTGCCAGTCACCCAGCTGGCAGTTTCGTTGATATTCACCAAGCAAGTTTTGAAAACCAGCATTTGGAATCCTTTGTTTCATTTCTCACCTAGACTCGAACCCCGACTACAGGCACCAAATGGAAATGTGCAGCAATCAAACCCACGAAGCAGGTTCCAATACGATATTCATTCAGCTTTGTTAGCGGCACAGCTGGTTTTTTTCTGTAGCAGGATGGGTGGAATCATATTTGGTATAGACTTTCAGGAAACGACTAGATGGTTGGGGAAAAAAGAAAGGAAGAAAAAAAACAAAATAGGTCCGGTTAGTCCCTCAGTAGAGACTGTTATGTGGGGGTGATTATTTGAAAAAATTGAAGCATGGTTGATGGATGAATAAATAACTTTTCTCACCTTTTGTTGGAAAAAACAAGCGTGAAACTAAGGGACAAATTTAGTATGAACTTATATCACAAACTGGAACCCGAACAAAAATCTATATAGGGTGAATTCTCAAAAATCAAAAAGAGATAGTAATATCTAAATTTTCAGCCCTCTAGCTGTGGTTTGTACACATGACACTTATTTAACCAGCCAGCTAGCAAAACCAACTCAAGAAACCGAAGAAACCTTTTTTGACAGTTTTGGCGACAGTTTTGATGGACAATTTCTAAAAAAAAAAGTTTCAGACGTTTCAGATTGGAAATTGTTGAACATCGTCAAAAGTATCCAACTGAAATTCACAATCACTGCTCAGAGAGTTTATGTTGTCATTCGACCAGTTTATTCATATCGAATATTGAATGATCTTTTCTTCCATTGAAAGTAGTGAATTATGAGGCTAAATTTTCATCTGACATTCCTACACGATGACTGACAATCAACAAAGTCTGTTAATGTCGTAAAGTACTGCTGGGTCTTTCTGGATTAGTGGTTATGATGTGTCAGCTCTGAAACCATGCCTTGTCTAAAAGTCATAATCTGAAGATGACTTTGTTGATGGTACAGTCATTGTCTTCACTGTGGCATGTACAGAAATTATATGAAATCACTTTAGTGAATGGTCTAATGAGACGGACTTGTTAATGGTCGCTCTACGCCAAGCGCCTAAACCGCAGTCTTATTTAACGACAAGCTCAGATTTGCCAAGATTAGTTACAAAACCGATTCATATCTCCAAGTTTTCTCTTCAGTTTTTCGTAATCAGATGTCACAATTTTATTTGATTTTTATATTTTTAAAAAATTTGCGTCATTAAAATTTCTTCCGAGAAAAAGTTGCAGGAATTTTAATATGAAAGTTCCTGGCTCTTTTTAAAAGGATTTCCTATAATTCAAAGAGGTATTTCAACAGAATGCTTTCATTTTTTTTAGAAATTCAATGTTTCTTTTTTTTTTTCTCAGCCAACTTATTTTTCGTTTTTGGGTGATTAATTGAGTATTTTTTCTATTCGTTTGTTTTCCATATTTTTTTCACAATGCTGTTGTCGTTTTTACATTCTACGATCGTTAAGGGAGCAGCTTTTTAAAAAAAAAATATTATTTCAAGATATTGTTCTCAAACACATAAATACTTTTACACATAAATATAATTGATATAATTGATACAATATTGACTCATAAAACTAGAAGACTTCTACTTTCATCTTGTGATTCGGTTACAGTAGTAATCAATACAATCTATAATTTAAAACAGGACTGCAATCATTTGTTATTCTGAAACGTCAATATTCTGGATACTATTTATACATAAGGGTTGTTTGTCTAGCTTCACAGTAAAAGGCACAGAAAATGAAATAGACAAATCGAGTTCAAACTCTGTCTTGGACAGTTGGTGTTCACTTTGCAAAAATTTCTCCATAGCCATGAGCAGATAGCAGGTTAATCTTGAGCGTTGGGTACCCCAGCCCCGTGAAAATTCATTTTTTCTGCTGAAACGTAGATCTTGTCAATCTCTTTTAATAGCCCAGGCCTAGACTGGCCCCATGTTTTCCTGACGATGATTTGTTTAACATTGAAGAAATGAAGGAAATGAACTAATCACTGAAAGAAATCCTAATTACAGTACTCGGCTAATTAGAGTATGCGTCTCCCTCAAAAGCAGACAGTCAACATTCTTGAAGCTCGTCAAGTCAAACATCTCTGTCCTGTTGTAAACAAAAGTTGGACCATGATCTTCACCGTAACCCTGGTAGCTGATGGGCACTATTGCCTCATCAGAAAGCAACATGTGATTTTCTTTTTCGTCAACGGGAAATGAATAAAAGAAGACACAGCTAGAGTTTGAACTCGATACGCTGAGTCAATTTCCTGAGCTGAAATCCACAAAGACGGTGCACCTTTCGAGGCAAAAAATCATCACCTCATGTGTCTTGTGACACGGAAGAGTTGAATTAAAAGATTCTTTTTTATACGTAACTAATCATTCAAATGAATCGATCTATTTGACATGCTTTTTCTTGGGATGCTGGTTATAAAGTCGCAGGTCCTAAAGTCACGTCCCTAAAGTCTAAATGTAAGTGGCGCAGTAGGCTTGTGTGTGATTTTTCTTGGTTCTTTCTCTATAAGTATTAGCTTTTCCACTTTAAGGTCACAATTTTGCTGATAGATGTCCAACCAACCATCAAAAACAATAGACTCATCCAAGAGAATTCAAGTCAAAATTCTTCTCCACTGTGCACTTCTCATCTCTTCCTAAAAAAAAAAACAACAACGAAAAAAAACAAAAAACAAAACAAAGATAAATTCAGCTTTAGACTTGCTGCGAGTCATTTTTTCTGACTTCTAAACCCAGTCTCCTATACATACAACCACCATGACTTCTGCTAACCCATTCCGATATCGTCATCATTTTGGGCGTCTGGGACGCTCAAAAGAATTTCCCGATAAAAGCTTTTTGTAAGCCGAAATAGTCCAAAATGCTGGAACAATAGCCATTAATTTATAATGGCGATTGTTTCTGCATTTTGGACTATTTCGGCTTACAAAAAGCTTTTATCGGAGCGTTATACGTTCAGATAGCGAGGAAACTTGTACATCCCTGAGTTTTTTTAAAATGGAGATTAACTACGTTATCTTACCAATGCATCCTCCCGATAGTCACCTATGTAGTTGAAACATGTAACCTTGCTATAATATATGGGCTGATCATGATGGAAGAATGTTGGAAAACTGATAGAGATCACAAATTAGAACCTGGATCCACAGAGATCATATTCGAATCTGTGAGTGGCAAAAAATAGTATGGCACGACGAGTTAGACAAGTTCAGAAGTAATTAGCTTCACGACGCTCATCGAAGAGAGGTTTGGCATATATTGGGAAAGGTCTATACCCAACGAAGGCGCCAAAAGATGCTGCTGCGGTACTGGATGAACTAATACTTGAATATATGTATAAGTGGAACAGCTGGTCTCTCACAACCGAATCTGTCAATGTATATATATATATATATATATATATATATATATATATACAAGAATGTGGAAATTGCTACACAAACTAGCTCATGTTTCTGCCCACTTCGGGCTTCATCAGGCGAATGAGAAAATGACACCCCTTGACAAAATGAATATCCCTATACCATCCACTACCACACACACAACATTCTCACCAAATTCCCTATAAATAGACACCAAAAAACATAGATAATCATTCGCCTGATGAGGCCCGAAGAGGGCCGAAACATGAGCTAGTTTGTGTAGTGAATCCACATTCTTCTATATATTTCCAGCTCTACTCAAAAACAACTTAACTTCATGAGTGAAAAGTTGTATGTATGTAGCACTCTATGAAATGAATCTATTATATTTCAGAAGTGGCTTTATAGTATTGATATATAATTATATTATGTTATACTGCTAGCCTGATTTGTACCACATATACTATCTATCTATCTATCTATCTATATATATATACATATATATATATATATATATATATAGAGAGAGAGAGAGAGAGAAAGAGAGAGTGAGAGTAAGAGAGATTTATTCAGACCACTGTTCTCAATCAGTTGTTTCGATCAGCCTTTTTCAGATGCTAGTCTCATTGAGTGAAGCCTTTCATTCAATCCACGAGGATAGACTGTCCCCATTCCATATTCGATGCCTGAGGATAACTCGCACAAGACCATCTACTTTCCAAGCCTATCGTCTATTGAATGAGAACTAGTCTACCTTCGTGAAATAAGCAACTGGGGTGAGATGCCCAGTGCGTTCAGAAATACGATAAAAGAAACTGTGGAAAGTCGTAAGGTACAGCGGCCGAAACGTTTTGAATATAGAGACAACAAAAATACGCCCATACAGTTTCACTCATAAATGTGTATACCCCTTCATATTTTTTCAGAGGAAGTTAATTTTCTTCTAAACCAAACATAGCAGGAACCTAACATTTCCTTTTGCTGATGAAAGATGTCATCTATGATGACTCAGAACTTCACCCACCTTCCCAGCACAAAGGCGTGGAACATTTCAGCCATGTGCAGGCTCCCCCGCGAGATATTTATCTTCATTGCTGTTTGGTGAGGAATGTTTGAAGATCTGCATGCCATTTTTTAAAAGGCATGTGGTGTCTCGGCAGAGATATGGAGACAGATGGTAAGCCCTCCTTTAATTAACCAAAAGGAAGGTTGATTCAAGAGCAGGGTACCCATTTTGCAACTATTACCAGATAGGGACAGCAAGAATTCACAGAGGCTTGGTTAACTGGACGAGAATGTAACCATTTTTTTTTTTCGATAGATATTTCCTCAAACTCTGAATAGAGCATGAACTATTTTCTAAAGATTTAAAATATGTATTCATTTTAAAGTTGTCAGGCTAGTTAAACTAATGCGATTTGCAAATTCCAAGCCTGAACTTCATTGCGTGAGTTCCAGGAACCTCTTCTCTCGATTCATAGACAGCTGCATCAGCTAGTCGATTTTTCAAAAGAGAAATTTCCTGTTTTGTATAATTGAAGCATTTACCAGTCCCAGTGAGAAGACGGATATCTGCCCTAAGTCATTCCACTTGACATCATGGCCATTATATCAAAACTGAATTCTGTCTAACTTAATGGCCATCAGAAGAAGGGATTCAGGACAAGTGCTCAAATTTTTGAGTGGATCAACTCAAAACTCAAACACGTACAGAACCATAGAAAAGGGATCAAGTGACAATTTCCATATAGTGGCACACCAGTTATCGGCACATGAGCCGATTCAAAGTCAATATAATAGAAGCAGGCAACTTCCATTCGAGAGATAGGCTCAACAAATCTATTCCTTGTGAATTCTCATTTGGACTTTTACAATCATGAGTTAAATGAAATCTTTTTTTGCACAATTTTGGCTTTATGTCAGACGAAGTTAAGCTTAGCAAATAATATACAATATCTTTTCAGGTCTGAAGATCTGCACGTATCTTATTATTTGAATAGAATTAGCAATTTACCAGAAATGAGTCTACTTATCATCCTCTTTCTCATTCCAGGTACCTAACATTGCAGTAATCGGATCTGGTGGCGGTTTCCGTGCAATGGTTGGATTTAGTGGGGTCATAAACGCCCTATACAAAAGCAAACTATTGGACTGTGTTACTTACTTAGGTGGGCTGTCAGGATCAACGTGGTAAGTATTCTTATTATGCTATAAATGATCAGGAGTTGTACATATATCGATATTATAAATGCCAGGCTGGCGATTTCACTATAAAAATGCATTGAAAAGCGATGGAAATCTGATAACTATATGAGTGGGCACAAACGTAAACTCCACACTATTATCATTCAGTTGCAAAATCCTTTTTGAATGCTCCAAGGTAGCACAGTTTAGGGGTACCTCTAAAACATCTTTGGCTACGATGCACCTCTTAGGCTAATTAGAAACTGTATAGTAAATCAGATTTTTTGTATTATATAGTCAGGTATAAATGACACCACATCAATATTTCTTAATTTTTAAAAGCTTGTATGCTAGACCGAACATCCCCCAAAAAAGCACATATTTACTGCCGTTCTCCGATTGTACCCTAAACTCGTGAATCGTAGGATTAGGTACATGGGGGCACCCACTTCCGGCTTACTTGGGCAGTCGAAACTTCGTTTTTTTCACGGTACCTGGTATTCCCCGAATTGACACCAACATATGTACTGGTCAGACTCGATGTTGCACAACTTCTGTGATTTCTCAAGAACCGGTGTATCCAACAAGATCTCAGCCTAGTCCTTGTGCTGAGCGCTTGGTGGGGAGGCGTTGAGTACCATCTTAAGATTATTCGGTATGACTCCGGAGGTAAGCACTCTTACCTCTGGACCACGGCGATCGTTTACAAAATAAATAACGTGCCACAAAGGATAGAAGTTTTCATGATATACGCTGTTCACTGAGCTTCCGATGGTTGGACAGGGGATGACAGCAAGAAATATAGAGATTCCTGGCGCATGAATATTTGAATAATTCTCATCATGATCGTCTGAAACTGTGTGTTTCCGCCCACGGTTAATAAAACAATAAATTGTTTTGTCATGCAGAAATGGCGATTTGCAAAACGATTCTCTATTGATTTAACAATTAGAAACTGTCAACCAAATCTGTCTCAAAAACTGTCAACATGTTTTTTTTTCCAATTTTTCAAGTGAGTCTGGCTGTCTGGCAATCTATGTATATTTTGCCCGTACAGGACGCACTGGCCAAGGAAAAGGGGTGAAAATTTAAATATTTATTCCTTGTGACGTGTACTAAAAATCTTTTTTTTTAAATCCTCCGTATAGTTTTTTTTTATTGGGAAAGTTAGGTTTAAAACCTATTGATACGCTAAATTGGACTTTCACTATGTGTTCAGTAGCATTCATAGTTGTTTCGAGGGAATAAAGATTTTTTTAGTGAGTAGCATCCTCCCAATAGTCACTTATGGAGTTAAACATGGAATCTAACCAAGAGACTGATCTGCAAATTCAAAACCATGCAACGTGCACATGAAAGAATTAAGCTTAGCCTCACATGGAGAAACCACAAGACAGCACAGTATATCCGAGAAAAAACAAAAGTCAGGGACATCATAGAATCCACTAAAAATCTCAAATGGCGGTGGGCTGGCCATGTTGCAAGAATGGTGGACAACCGATGGACATCACGACTCACGACATGGATCCCCGGAGATCACATGCGTAAACGAGGCCGGCAGAATTGTAGATGGAGGGACGAGCTAGACAAGTTCAGAAAGTACTGGCTCCGCAACACCCACCATAGAGAAGTGTGGCAAATCCTGGGGAAGGTTTATGACCAACGAAGGAAGTTGAAAGACTGATGATGTTGACTGCCCAACGAAAGGCAAGAAAAGTAATTTTTATTATTGATCACCACCTTTCCTAAATTTTTCTAATTGATCACCCGAACGACAGCATGCTGAGTAGAATCATTCATCACTTGACGGTTTTTCTATTGAATGTGTAACCAGACCTGTTGTTAAATATTGTTACTATTTGCTGCGAGTATATCTAGGGATGGAAATCGAGAACACCACATGCCGTACAGCATACTTTCCCATAAGCGTTGATATTTTTTTAAAAATCCACCATCCGTAAATTCTAAACGATCCATCAAGAGTCGAATTAAACAGCCTTGCCGTTTTCCTGGCATGACAATCATTTTGGTAAGTGTCTATGTTTCAATCTTTCAACTGAAGATACTGATATATTCTTGCTTGTGGACTCTTTCTACAGTTTTCCTTCTTATTATCTTCGGAATCTTCTGGATAATTATGACCAACTTCCGTTCTGCTGTTCAAGATATTTTTTCACTTTCTTCCTGACCTCCATGAAGTACTCACAGTCCTGATAGATTTGAACTTCTTGAAATTGGACGGAATAGAAATCAAGGAAAGGTTCATTTCTGGACATAGCTCCAAGTGACAGTCCAGACTTGTGTAAAGTAAAAACTTCAACTTTGATCTACTCACTTAATATTTCCTAGTGGTATTTCTTGCACATAGGTTTTCTCTGAAAAACATTGTATATGGCAGTGGTTTTCATACATTTTCCCCGAGGCTACACTTTTGGAGAGCTCGTGCAACATGGAATTTTCAATTGATATGAAATACATTTCATAAAAAAATACATCCTAACAATGCTTTGTTCATAGTATAAAACACAACTACTTTAAAAAGTACACAGCTATGTACCGTCTTCATTCCAAATTCGATATATATATATATATATATATATATATATATATATATATATATATATATATATATATACATATATACAAGATCCCAAGTAAATAGACATTCAATGAGAGGTATAAGCTTGTTTTTGTCAAATAATCTCTTTTATATTAGATTTGAAACAAACAAACTCTATTATTCTTTATTGATAATTTGTCCTGGTGTCATAGAATATAATTATTTGCAATAAAGTTTGGTCGAAAGATACAGTAGGAAAGCAATATAAACTCTATACAGCGGATGTCTCATTTCCCTTTTTCTCGTCTTTAAATCTTACGAATAAATACAATAACAAAACATTATGGTGAGATCACGGGACAGCACAATATATCAGGGAAAAAACTGGAGTCCGTGACGTCGTTTAATCCGTATGAAAACTCCATTGGAAACGGGTTAGTCATGTTGCAAGAATAGTAGACAAGTGATGGACATCATGACTCATAATATGGATCCCCAGGGATCACATGCGTAACCTAGGCCGACGGAATGCAAGATGGAGAGACGAACTAAACTAATTCAGAAAGTATTAGCTCCATAATAGAGAATTAGGTGAATCTTGGGGGAAGGTCTATGACCAACTACGATAAAAGAATGATGATGATGATGATGATGATGATGATGATGATGATGATGATGATGATGATGATGATTGCGCTTAACATAAGAGAGATGGCGTGAAATGGTAGGAAATTTCTACATGTTTTCTATGTACACGAAAGTTTGTTTCCTCGATTGTCTATGAATCTCATATCGTTATACGCTGGACCAGTTTGGTGTGTTGCACTCTTTGGGGACCCCCTGTATATGATGTGCACAGACAATAAGTCGGTGACCTCTTTCTGACTGAATGGAGGCGGTGGTGGTGTAAGGGAAAGCAATGTGATAAGACATTCATTCTAATACACGCTTCCTATTTCCGTAATTCCGGCAGCCGAGAACGTCCCAGATTTCTGAACGCACCCCAATTTTGAAATCTGGTCAGTCACTCAGTATCAATTGTCTTGTCAACTGTCATTTTGCTGGCATGTCGTGATGGCGGTGATCAATGAAAAACTGGAATAAGGGATGAACCATGAATAAGTTACTTCTTTGTTGGATCACTAAAAAAAAAGTCGAATTTTCGAAAGAGCAAACGGACACAGACTAGTGACTATTTCAGAATAAACTAGCATTGTGAATTGAACCCACACACTACACATTTTGGGGTGACTTGAGGAGTAAATGCTTAAATATTCTCTCTCACCCACTCCATTGGTGTGACACATACATACATACATACATACATACATACATACATAGTTTAATTAATGAATTAATTACCAGCCAAATGAAAAGGAAACTATTTCGACGGTTTTGATAACAGTTGTTATAAAAAAAAAAAATTTTAAATAATTTCAGTGGGGGTCTAGTGGAGTAATGGTGCCAATTCTCGGTATGGCCAGTGATAAGACATTTTATCAAGGTACTAGGACATAGTATATAATCTAGGGAGCAGTGGATTCATGTTTTCCCTAAAGGTGTAAAAACACCTGTAGAAATGTAACCTTGGTTCTGCAATCGTGTTCCCGGTGTTGATTTCTACTAGATCATTTCTCTGTACGGGTTATTACTCAAAGTTTAAGCGTTTCCCATATTTCGCCAGGCATTTACTCTATTGAAATCACTCAACAAAATGAAGGACATCATTTTTAACATTTTTTTCTGATTTAAAAAAGCCAATTTGCTCCTTAAATATCCCAAACGTTTTGGTAGCACCTCGCTTAATATATATATATATATATATATATATATATATATATATATATATATATATATATATATATATTATATATATTTATTTATATATATTAGCTAAAAAGCTGCCGATAATGCCAAGGCTCAAACAACTGCTTCAACTCCAAATTCATATTCCGTTCATTCTCGGTCATTATCTGCTTTATTTGTTTCTTTCAACACAGCAATTATATAAATAAGAAACTGATACTTTATCCGACTCAATGTTTATTATTAACATGATTCTCACCGTTAGCAGAAAAAAATAGAGGAGATATAGAAAATAAACGAAGTGAAAATTAGGAGTTGAAACAGTTTGGGCGCCTTTGCATCACCGGTGGCTCTTTAGCTCAATGGTAAAGGGCAACGCTACCTTGAAGCAGCTATCATATATATATATATATATATATATATATATATATATATATATATATATATATATATATATATATATATATATATTACATAGTTAAAAGAGAGTTAGTGTTCGATCAGCACTGCTGGGGAGCGATGTCAATATAACTTGTTTGGTTTTTAAGTCCCTTGAACATTTATATGGTAAATATATATATATATATATATATATATATATATATATATATATATATATATATGTATATATATATATGTATATATATATATATACATATATATATACATATATATATATATAATGTTTCTTTTGGCAGCAATTTTTCCTCTTGAGGATAAACATGACGGACTTATTTGGTCGAGTTGATTTTTATTTAGTTTTTCCTTCTTCAATTCAGGACAGCCAAAAGTGCTAGGAAAATGATGAGTATTAAAAACGAATCAATTGTTTTGCAAACGGGAAAAAATGAATCAAAATTTTAACACGACAAAATTTGTCCGTCATTTTTGAACGTGTGAAATACTGGGAAAAATCTATATAAACAATTGTTTTCCTTTTTTTTTCTTCTGTAGGTATTTATCGACGCTGTATTCTCATTCGGAATGGCCGTACATAAAGCCTGAAAAGGTCCAAGAGGAGCTGAAAAATAACATCGACTCGAGTCTTCTTTGGCTTCTTAAGCCGCAGAGCATTTACCGTTATTTGGATAGGATTATTCAAAAGAAACAGAATGGACAACCAGTCAGTTTCACGGACTTCTTTGGTCACATGGTCGGCGAAACGATACTTAAAGGGGTTAGTGAGTAAATACTTTTCTTTTGAAGGTTCTTATGTGAAATAAGTGCTGGGTTTGAAGAGGCCGAACACTTAACGGTATTGAGAGTGGATCATTTGTGAACTTTGGTTGAGACGGTTTACGTTCATTTCACACTTAGCCTTTTGGAAAAAGCTTGTATCCATCTCTCCCACCAATACAAAATTGTACAACGTATTTTAAAGTACCTGAACAATTGATAAGAATATGATCAAAACCAGCGATTCTAATATACGACCTGATGCATTTGAAGTAATAATTTGTATTTTTACAGCTCCCCCCATCAGCCAGCACCGTCACTGGAAGGCAACTGGGGCGTTAGAAGACCATCTATTGACTTCCAGTGCCCCGTTTGAGCTTTACAGAGCCCCAACTTTTGTTCGGCGGTTTTTTATATGTGATAATGTTCCTTTCTTCAAAACAGATGATTACTGCTTAGTTAATGAAATTAGTTCATTGACAGTGCAACATCTTTCCATCAAAGTTCTTACTGACACGTTTAAAGCAAGTGGAATACACGTGACGGATATTTTATTTTTATCTTCTTAAAACGGATCTTTGTGTTGTCGTCCTTTTTTATAGGAATTTTTCGTTGTCGAATGAATGACGCAAGATTGCGTCGAAAAAGCTAACATCATTCACGTTCGCTTCGTATACTTTTTTCGCGTATTCTACATCTCTTTCTTTCCCTGTTAAATCCAATTTTTGGAAATTGTTGCTAAGACCGTCCTTATCAGGGAAGATAATTACCTCAGGTGGTCACATGATTCCGAAAGAGGCATTATCGATTGTTTCTTTTATCAACGTTTTCTCACTGAACAGATTTTTTTTTCAAATTCCTTGAAAAAAGCAAAGAATTTTTGTTTTCGTGGTTGTTGTTGTTGTTGTTGTTGTTGTTGTTGTTGTTATTAATATTATTATTATTATTATTATTATTATTATTATTATTATTATTATTATAATAATGCTAATAATAATAATAATGCTAATATTATTATTATTATTATTATTATTATGATGATGATGATGATGATGATGATGATGATGCTCGTCAGTATTACCGGGATTATTTTCGTATGGTTCGACAATATGGAGCCTCGAACTATTTTATTGGGTAATTCATTTTTTGATTATTCAAGTATCCTACTTTTAGTTTTATTTTTTTTTTCTCTAAACTCGACTCAAATTGTTCTAATGTGTGATCATATCAGACATGGAGTCTCAAGAGTTTCTATAGTTTTTATTGTTATATCATAATAGGAAATTAAATCAACAAATAAGATCAACTTATTTGAGCGCTAAGAAAGAGATCAACAGAAAAATTAAAAGTACATCGAAGATGATCAATTCTTGTAACCAGCTGCATTTTTGTACATAAAAAAAAGCCTAAGATAGCCATTTACATTTTCTATCGAAAATAATACTCGCAGAACATTTCCATATCGCAAAATTATGATAATCAATTGAGTCAGAGAGAGAGAGAGAGACAGACTGACAGACAGATAGAGACAGAGGGAGAGTACATGCTCTCCTTTTTCCTCCTCCTTCCCCTGCTACTTCGTCGGATTGTAGACTCATCGTTGAACTAATGGTCCTTATTATTTTACAAAGAAATATAACTTAATCATTTTGTTTCCTCGTGGGGTGCCAACCCATTCTTTGCGGCCTGATACTGGTACGCAGTCTGGTGGTTGAGAAGCTCTGTTATTTTTTTTACAGTAAGTCTTTGTTGAGTTAAATAATGTTTTGACATGGCTCCAGGGAAAAAAATTTATCGGTGATACATGCCCAGCAGGTAAAGGTTGATGGCAAAATCACAGATTCTCTCCATAATACACACAATACTTCACTAAACGGATAACTTTTTTCCTTTCTCCTTTCGAGACTTGACGGCAAATTGACCGATCAACAGCATGATGTAGCCTCGGGTGATCTTTATCAGACAATTACCGCTACACAGTTATTTCTGGTTTGTTGACGTTTACAGAAGCCATTTAATACGAAACAAGGGACATGTACGTGGCCAAGTAGTTAGCATTATACTATGTAACTTTTTGAGAAAAAAAAAACAAACTATTTTTATCCTGGGTGAGAAGCCGTATTGATTATGTCTAAAAATTATAGAAAATGTCCATCATTTCCCTCAAACCTTTGTGACATATGAATATTCCTGTCTTCGTCACAAAAACAAAATTCGAAGAGAGTAATAGACATTTTTAAAATATTTTTTACACATCAGAAAATAACACATATTGCCCAGAAACAAAAAAATCTCGATGCACAGAGTCATTAGTGCCCCTGCCAGCGAAGTTTGAAGAGTTATATCTATTCACTGATGACTGTCTGTATGCCTGTCAGTCGGTCTGTCTATCCACGTTATAATTCAAGCTACATTTTGAGCAAGGGTAATAAGAATCCATAGGAACATCGGATATTTTTATGGTAACCTCTCTCGCATTGCAGCTTCATATAAAGTGATTTCTTGTCCACTGAATTGATAACTTTTTTTTCTCTTTCCCTCAGAGACTCGATAGTAAATTAAGTGACCAACAGGACAAGATTGCCTCAGGTGATGTACCAATGCCTCTCTACACATGTGTTCACGTCAAAAAAGATGTCTCTGCCAAATCATTCCAAGGTGAGTTACATTCTTTTCGGTTTTCGCTGAACGAACATCATATCCTGTCACTCAAAACCTCCTCCCCCATGTCTCATTATTCGGATAAAATAAAAGGAAGCTTATATCCGTTCGACGGGCCTGGCAAGCCTAGAGCAGATTGTGGTAGATTGCTCTTTTAAAAAAAGAAGAGTGGAGGAGGATGGACGAAGATAATGCATCCACTGTCTCCAATCCATACCCACACCCCTTGTATGATTAGAAGATGGAGAAAAAAAACTGACTTTTGACAGCATTAGGCAACATTTGACAACGTGTGTTTCCAATTGATTTCAAAACAAGAACCATGAGTTCAATGATGCGTGCACCATTATTACGTCCATATTTATGATTTCCAATTTCAAATGGATCCTATCAGGAGAAGTAGTAGCATTATTAATTTTAGTAGTTGTTGTGACAGGAAAAGGAAGGCGAGGAAGGTTGACCCGAAAGTCAGCCTCTTAAAAGAAAAAAAATGAGGAAGTTTAAATAAGAGTACAGTTTTTAACTATGATTTGTGTCTGAGTCTCATTTTATGGCTAATTTCATAAACAGGCTTTAAATGTGTATATATAACATTTTTAGCAATAAAATCCGCTGGGAATTGAAAATTTTAACCAATCCAGCCAGTTTTGTAGACAGTTCTAGTTATTAATAACAAACAATACTTGTTAATAGTGTTGAAAATAAAAGCTTGGTACGTCATCTATTTATTACAGAAATGTTCGTTCAATGACATCACGGTTGTCTTCCTTCCTCTTTCTGTTATTTACATAAATGGAACCAACCGATTGACCAAGCAACCAAGCAATCAGGAAGTGTCTTACAAGGAAAAAGAGTTACGTAAAGCTGTTAAGATACTTACAATATGAGTAATGTTAAAATTGTCTTAGATTATTAAATTACGAACACATTGGATTTTTTTTAGCTTCGAGAATCGATTTAGAAAAAAATAATATGACATGGTGTCATGTGAAAAAGGGTTGAATAATCCCCTTTCTTTGCCAACACTCTTTTCCCTTCCTTTCTTATTGACACTTTCAGCATTTTCCAGTTTTGTCTGAAAGAAAGTGATTTAAGCATTCATAGTACCTTTCTATGTTCATCATAAGAAAAAAGAATAACTTAGCGTTGTTCCAGTCTTTCACAAACATTTATTTTTGTCATTCAATCTTATTTGAAATTATTGACGGAATAACTTTTCGAAATAGTTTTCGCGCAGATAAAGGTCTCAATCCCAAAGGAGGTACAATGAGACACTTGATGATTCAAGAAACCGTCCAGTTCACTCGGTACCCCTCTTTGGGGGACACCGAAGGCGTTAGAAAAAAATAAGTGCTGTCGGGAGTTGCTGCTTCGTAGAACGCCCTCCTACCTTAAACTTTCATTTTTTTAAAATTTGCTTCCAGTCTTTTCTGTCTTTCGCAGACTTAATGGAATCACTTTATGGCAAAACTTTTCTAAAATGTCTTTCTACAGATCCATGTCTCGATACCAAGGGACACGTAAGAGGAAACACGTTGAAGTGATAATGTTCTGATTCCATTTTCCGGTCTTGGGGGGAGAAGAGGCCTGCAAAAATTTATAAATTATTCACACGATGCAGAACCACATTTGAATAATTTCTTGTCTATGGCATTCTATTACGTGGCATGTTTGGATTTTGAAAAGAAAGTTTAAAATGATGAATAGCGGAAAAAGGGGAAAAAGAGTGACACATTGTATTCGTACGTCATCAATCAACGAAAGAAACAGAAGGAGGGAGAGAGAGAGAAAGAGAAATGAAGAGAGAAATAGAAAATGGAAAGCTGTGGACTTCAGATTTCAGTTAACAACTAAATTGCCCCAAATTATATCTAAATTCCCATGCCATTATCTGAAAAGATATCTAAATATAATTTTATTAAGTTTTCATCCATGGCAAAATTTGAAGATCTTTTTCGGTTGGGGGAAAATGCTTTCACAAAAGTCGAAATATCTGAAAAACCTGATTAGCTTGTGTCAAAGAGGAATTTAACCCTTAAGCAACCAGTCTTGTCTTTGCTTCTATCCGTTTTTTAGGTTTATGTGTGTTTATTTCTAATTTTCCAGAATGGGTAGAATTCACACCATACGAAATTGGTTTGCCAAAATATGGAACTTATATGAAAGTGGAGGAATTCGGCTCAAAGTTCTTCTTGGGAAAACTTTGTCGGAAATTCAAGGAACCTCCGCTCCATTTCTTACAAGGTAAGCTCATGTCCCCTTTCTTTCTTTCCTTCTTTCTTCCTTTCTTTCTTTCATTCTTTCTTTCTTTATTCCATTATATCCTTCTTTCCTTCATTTTTTCCTTCTTTGATTCTTTCTTTCTTTATTTTCTATTTTATTCATCAATTCCCTCTCTCTTTCTTTCATCCTTTCTCTCCTTTTTCATTCCTTCCTTTCTTTCATCCTTTCTTTTTGTTATTATTTCCCTTTTTCTTTCTTTCTTTCCTTCTTTGCTTCTTTTTCCTTTATTTTTTATTTCAACCATCAATTCTCTCTTTCACTTTTCTTTCCTTTTCCTCTCCCTTTCTTTCATTCTTTTTATTTTTTCTTTCATTCTTTCTTTCTCTCATCCATCCTTTCTTATTCATTTCTTTTTTTTTCTGTATTTTCCATCACCTTCTTTCTTTTTTCTTTCTTTTTTTGGGACAGTTTGCATTTTTCTTCCTCCTATCTTGTTCACTTTTTGTATTTCTTTCCATAACTCTTTCTCTCATTCATTCTTTTCTCTTGGCTTATTCCTTCTTCTTTTCCTTCTTTCCACCTTCCCCCCTTTGTTTCATGCTTCCAATCTTTCTTTCGGTCTTTCTACATTTCTTGCTATTTTCATTCACTTTCTTCTTCCCTAATTTCTTTCTGTCTTTTCGTATTCTTCTTTGTTTATATTCAACCCTTTTTTTTTTCATTCATTCTTCTCCCTTTCCTTCTTCATTTTTATACCTCCCCGCTTTTTCCCTCTATTCCTTTTTCTTTCTTCGTCGGTCAAATGACACTTTCTACTTAATGACTAAACAGACCTGTCAATGTCCAGTTTAAGGAAACGTGACCCATCGATCTTTTTTCCATGGTTGGATTATGAGCGAAGATTAAAAAAAACAACAAAAAACAAACGAACAAAAACGTATCTCAACGTAATTATTGCTTTGTCTGGTGGATGATATAACTACAATGTGACAGAAAAAGAAAGAGAGGGAGGGGGTAAAGCGAACACACGAACACAAAATAATGCTCTGATGTGCTTATGTGTGTCATCAACAACAACATCATCATCAGTCTTTTATCTCCCGTAGTTGGACATAACACTTCCCCAGGATTCGCCACACCCCTCTATAGTGGGCGTCGCGGAGCCAATATACTCTGAACCTGTCCACTTTGTCTTGCCATCTCAGATTCTACCGGCATCGTTTGTACATTTGATCTTTGGGGATCCATGTTGTGCGTCGTGATGCCCATTGTCGTCCGCCATTCGTGCAACATGTACAGCTCATTGCCATTTGAGTTTTCCAATGGATTCTTTGATGTTTCGGACTCCTGTTTTCTCCCCTGATATTCTATGCTGTCTTGGAGTCTCTCCATGTGAACTCGAGGATGATCCATTCATGTGTGCGTCACATGGCTCTCAGTTTGCAGGCCAGTCTCTCGGTTAGGTTCCATGATTCAGATCCATCGGTAACTATTGAGGGGATGCATTGGTTGTATACCTTTCTTTTTAGGACCAAAGGGATTTTTTTTTTAGGCTGAGCTCGCTCTACCAAAGACTCGTCCTCGTAGAGTGATACTTCGATAAATTTCTTTGTGTGGAATCAAATTATTGATACAGTTCTCAAAGTGTTTTTCTTACATATATTTCATTCATCTTTTGCAGGGATATGGGGAAGTGCTTTCTGTATATTGTTCAAACGGTTGTTTGAGGATAATAGAAAATTGGATCCTATCGAAATGATTCGACAAAATATATGTAAGTACATTATTCATAAACTGTTCACCAAAACCATCAGTATAGGTTTCTTCAATTTTTAAGTTCGTCTGGCTGACTGGCTATGTATGAATGCATTGTATATACATCCCCATCAATCGAGCTACACCTCCAATAGGTTTTTAGTTGAGGGTTCGATTTACAATGTAGGTCTATAGTAAATTGACCCCTCACTTTGTACCCAATTGCATTCGTACTTTTTTGCTTATTTTAGAAAAATTAGTGATCACCGCCCAATGGAAGGTAAGACAAATAACTTATCCATTGATGGTGCCTTTTTTCCCCAATTTTTATTTGATCATCCCCAACATAGCATGTTACCGAAAGACAGTGGTCACTGACTAAACCTATTTCAATAAATTCCAATTTGATTAAAAACAAAAACTTACTAAAAGACTTCAACTCGACTCCTGTTGCTCGATGAATCGTCGAATGTTTCGAAATAAAGTTGTATTTTCAACAGTTATTAACTTTTGATTAGTATTTATTTCATCTTGATTTCTGTTGCTTTACATCGCAATTACTCAGACTGTAATTTTATGGCCATTAGTAGACAGGACACATCGGAAATTGATTATAAAGCTCTCGGTGGTACTCGAAATCAACTTCGTTTCGCCTTAGGAAGACGGTCTTAATGTTGGTTGCTCTTACTGACTGAGTTATCACTTGCTTGATAAATACTGTTCAAAAATTTTTATAAGATGGTTGATGTTGCTTCTCCTAAGGGAAGTATAAGATAACTAAATATCAATGTAAAGTGTAAAATGATTGACAATATCTTATCTCATAAAAATTCAAGATAGCGTAAAGCTAATAAGAAAATTAATAATGAATGACTATGATTCAGCTGATAATATTCAAGATGAAGAGATACTATTAAAAATTAATGATGAACGACAGTGCTTCATCAGATAGATATACAAGATAAAGAAATGATATTAAAAAAACTACAATGATTGACAATGCCTCAGTTTTTGAACATAAAAAAAATAATTTTTATAAATGAATCGGCTTTCCCAAAACAGACATCATTGATAAGCCTGAGGTGTGTTTATTAAAAATAAAACAATCTTGTTTCTAATAATTGAAATAAACTAATATTATATAAGATTTTTTTGATGGCAAAACTGAAGGCAAATAAATGAGAGAATTTGTTTTCAGTAGCACAGATAATGATCTAAAATTATCAATTAGTTTTCAATTAGAATTTGTTTTATCCTAAAATGCATGCTATTTTTTAATGTTTGTCAGAGACAATACTCATTATATCAAGGGATGATTTAAAAGGGGGATTTTTTAAAAAAGCAGTTATAATGGTCATATTGAGAAAAATCCATTCAAAAAATCTATTTTCAGCTGACGAATTGGATAAGAATCAAGATTGCTCGTCGACGGATCCTAGCGATTCGGAGGAGGAAATAGAAGACCTCGACAACATCCGGCGGGAATCCAACGAATCCTTACAGAGTGACGTCACTATGACGTCAGACTGCAGTCAGATGTCCGACTTGGACAAAGACCTGGATGTGGTTGACTTCGTCCAGCCGAACTACCGTCGGAACTCGCAGGACAATCTTTTGGGTATAGAAAAGGGCCGAAAGAATTCACAGGATTACCTTCTAGATATAGAAAAAGCCCGGAGGAACTCGAAAGAGAACATGTTGGATATAGAAACAGCTCGGAGGAATGCATTTGAGAGTCTCAATAAGTGTATCGCACCAGACAACACACCGAGCTGTGTGAATGAGGACGAGGAAGAGGAGGAGACCTTCAATTGTCGTTTGATCAGGAAAAATGGACGGCGATATCGAAGAAGTCCGAACAAGCCAGTTATTAAGCGCAAACAGTCGACAAAGAAGCAAGAAGGGTTCTGGAGGAATGTTATGAAAGGTTTAGTTGAGAAGTAAGTATTTTGATTCAGTTTTATTTTTCTATGATTTTTTTTCACTATTAATTAGATGAAGTATTGTAATATAATGATACACTTATAGATATATCATTTTCTAAGATTTTTTTCACTATTAATTAGATGAAGTATTGTAATATAATGATATACTTATAAGTATATCCTCATTTCAGATGTTATATAAATCTTTGGGGGGTCAGAAATGAGCGCTTCTTTATCCTTCTCAAGGGGTCAAAGGCGAAGGGAAACTGTTCCTCCTTCAAGAGTCCAAACGGAAAGGTAAACTTTTTTTATAAGGGGTTGAAAACTCTCGAAAGAGAAAGGACATTTTTTTCACAAGTCTGAATACTTTGAACCCTTTTTTACCTCTTAAATATTCATCAAGGCGGAGGCGAGAACTTCAGCAAACAGGCACACACATATATACATGTATAGTACGAATTAGGGATGCAATATAACATAGTATGATATAATATAATATAATACTACTGATGTATGATGGGTTTATTTCATAGAGTGATCGATACATTATTTAACTATTAAGTTTGTTCAGAGTAGAGCTGGAAATGTAGTAGAATGTTTCAACCTTGTCAGACCTTTAGATAGGACGGAAACATAAATGTGTTTGCGTGACGAATCCCCATTCTAATATATATATATATATATATATATATATATATATATATATATATATATTAGAATGGGGGTTCACCACGCAAACACACACACACACACACACACACATATATATATATATATATATGTGTGTGTGAATTGAGCACTCTGGTGGAAGAGAGATTTCTGTGTAATTCAAAATATATCGCTTAAATTCAGCCTTATTGCCAGTCCACTTCGTAGTCAAGAGGTAGGATATCGGCGTACGGGTCTGAAGTGAAGGTTTCAAATCTGCCTCACGGTACTGGATGGGATAATGGGAAGTCTGTAGCCACACTGAAGAGATGTAATACATCGAAATAGCTGTCTATGGATGACACAACATATATATATATATATAGTGCTATCATTTTTCGGTATGAGGGGTGGTTTTATGTAACTGGTCGTGACACAAGATACAGCTAATTGATAATGAGATCTAATAATAATGTTTCAACGGATTAGCAGAGAAAAACAGACAAGACCCTACTCAGTAATCAAATTGGTGACCTTTCACCGACAGCGCGTACTGTTACTAACCTGACACCAAGGTGCAATGCCAGGTAAATTCCAAGAACATCTGGTGATAAACAAAAATTATTTGCTTGTACCGCAAACGACACCAAAATATTCAAAATCCTTTCGTGACATGCGAAAATTAATGGAAGGAAAACAAATTTTTGATTGGTAATTATCATACACTTTTAATAATGTCTAATCCGAATTCTGTTTTTCATTAATTCTCCATTTCTTACAATTGGAACCATCATCCCAATGATGTCATACCAAAAAGATCTCATCTGCCCTTTGCCTTTTATAGATACTAAAATATTTCTACGTTTCTGTACATCCATAGCACAGCGCAGACCCAAGATACGAAACCCCATACACCATTATATGTATGCATATTTTTTCCTTACGTACACTAGTAGGAATAGTGTTAATATTGAATATTTATTATATGAAGCATTGTTAACCATTAGTAATTTTTGATTTGTATTACTTTGATCTATGTGATTTTCTTTCATCGCAATTTCTCTGACTGTCGGTCTATTTCCATCAATTCATTCCTTTATTCCCAATCCGCATTGTTCATTAATGGCCGTATAGTCTAAGTCTGGATAGTTGCAAAGACGAATAACCGAAGTTGAGATGAAAGGAATAAAGTCCGAAATTAATAATGGTTGACGATGCTTTGTTTAATAAAAATTCAAGATTAATATTGAATGGCCTCTGTTCTGTCCATTCATACAATGGAATGTCCCTTCTAAGGCTCAGTCGTCGAAATCCCACTCTCCATCTTGTTGATGTAGTCTAGACGAAAACAACGAACGACACGCCTGGCATCTGTTTGACTGAAGAAACGGCTGGAAGGACGTCAAGTAAGGCGTCAAGCCGCCTTAGCGGACCCCACTCCCTGTTTTGAAATAAGAGCTTTCCTTTTCCTACATTGGTTATCATCCCAAGGCTGTAGGGCCTTATCTACTCTACTCTTTTTTCATACAGGGGGTGGGAAGAGAAGGAATGGATTCATGGCAATTCCATTATTTGTGTCGTTACTGATCACGTCAATACTACCCGTGCTACTAATGTATGTGAAAGCAATAACATTAGATGTTGCATTGAGAGATCGGGAAGAATGTCCAGAGATTAAATTATTAAAACCAGTCATCTGCCAACCGTATAGCTATCATAGATCAAACCGTAGAGAAGCTGGTGAATATAAACAGGCTTACCTGGGTAAAAGAGATTTACATTTTGCCTGAAGTTTATCCCTTATTCCCATAGTCTACTGTTGACTAACAATGAAAAGCAACTGAAATCAACGCAAAAATATATCAAATTCGTTAATCAAGAATTATCAAAGGTTGATCGTGGTTCATCTCATGAAAACTGGTTTACAGTAGTCCCATAAATATCTTGATCAATGTACCTACTTGGCTACAGTTTCTACTCTATTTAAGTGTCAGTCTATGTTTTTGTGTGTGTATCTTGACGTTCTTGGTTACATTTTTTTGGACTACAACTTGAGAAGTTTCCATGGGTTCACCACTAGGAACCACTTAAAAAACCTTTTTTTCTATTTTTTTTTCAAAAAAATGCTTCTTGGTGTATTTATGGTTATTTAAGACCATCGATGCCCGAACCATCTGCTGATGTTTTGAAAATAGCTTTAGATGAAAGATCTATTTTTTAAGGTAATTTCAGGTTAAAGATCTATTTTCTTCAGATAATTTTAAATAATCTTCGAGAGAATCGTTTCGTTAAGTACGCGGAGTATTATTTTGGCCATGTTAGGTCACGTCAACCAAAACTTTGAACATATTCTTAAGATATATATTTTTTTAGATAATTAATTCGGGTTCACGCGCGGTCTCTGGCCATGACAGGTACAGATATTCAAGATAATATCACTATTGCTTATCAATTTCTTTTCTTTTGCTTTTCAGTAAAAATATCCAAATCTTGAGTACTCGTGCCGGACGGGCCGGGATCGTTCACAACCCGATGCGGGGTCTGTCATTACAAAAAATATATCCACTTTCACCATTTACTCAAGTAACTCCTAAACAAGAGTTTTCATCTCGTAAGTAAAATTAAATCATTCTTTGTTTGTGAGAAAAGAGTTGAATTTATCATGAAGAGTTTAAAATTTTCATTATTAGAATGAGCTTCCACACCGGCAGCAACCGGTGGTATTCACGGGAGGTCAAGTGACAGAAAGTCTCCTCAGTACTCCAGGATTCTCTTCAGTATTCTGGCAGATTATTCACTACCACAAGATCTGGTCTTCTGGCCTGGGTTATTGTTATTTAATTTTCAGCGTTATTGTACGCAATGAAAGGTACTATAACAATTAGCTGTTGTGATGAAACACATTCAAAACAGCAGTAATAAGAGACAGTGAAAGTAGTAATGAATCCCACAATAAGAAAGAGATGCCTTTTTAGTTTTCCTGTTTTCACATTTCTTGAATAGAAATAGAGCAAATACATTTCTAAAACTTTGTATTTGTGTTCGTCTAAAATCAAAAGTTATTTCATAAATGAATCAACTCGTGATAATCTTGAGAGAATGAAATATCTAAAAACGAAACACCTGTGCTTAGGATAATTCATTAAAACAGTGAATTAAAAATCGGGGTCCATGGATCCCTGGGATCCGTCAAATAATGGTCGGGGTCCACGGTTCAAGTTTTTAATTAATACCATGAAATAAGAATTACCATAACATGATTCTTTTTGTTCAACTTACCTTTGTGCGCAGATTGTCTTCGTGATGTTGCTTGCAGAAAACAATCAACAAAACCGAATGAATGTCGAACATGACATGTGAATCAAGATGTTAAATATTAAAATACAAATCTGGTGGCAGAGAAATAATCACTTCTACCAATAAACCACATTCTTGTACACAGATCTGTACCGTATATTAGGATTTGACCAAATGTGATTCGTTTAAAGTAAAAATGATTTTAATGTTCAAAGGTTATTTATTATTGTTGTTTATCAATTACTGTCTCGAAGTTGGATGATAAATAGAGGGACCCGACAGAATATTCACATATATATATATATGTATGTATATATATATATATATATATATATATATATATATATATATATATATATATGGGGTGCAGCAGTATAACATAATATAATAATATATCAATAATATAAAGCCACTTCTGAAATGTAATGGATTTATTTCATGGAGTGCTCGATGCATTCAACTTTATACTCCGAGAGTCAAATTGTTTTAGAGTAGAGCTAGAAATAAATCGTAGAATGTGGATTCGTTTCACAAACTAGCTCATGTTTCTGCCCTCTTCGGGCCTCATCAAGTGAATGATTATCTATGTTTCTCAGACAATCATTCGCCTGACGAGGCCCGAAGAGGGCAGAAACATGAGCTAGTTTGTGAAGCGAATCCACATTCTGCTATATATATATATATATATATATATATATATATATATATATATATATATATATGTGTGTGTGTATATATGTGTGTGTGTGTGTGTGTGTGTGTGTGTGTGTGTAAGGCAGCCTTTAGTTTTCAAAGATTTGGAACCTCTTCATTAAAGGATTAAACACTAATGTTTAAAAATGGTTCCTCGGTAAGTCAATATTTTCTTTGCATGATTATTTCCCTTTATTGATGTATTAGATGGTTACTTCCCTTTGATAATTCGTGCAGGTTTTTTTTCTTCTTCCTCTACAGCTGAAGAATTTGATGGAAATTTTGAAATGCACAACACTGAGGTCAAGAAATTGTACATGGTTGATGCTGGATTAACCTTCAACTCACCTTATCCGCTTATGTTACGACCACAACGAGGAGTCAGTCTGATTTTGTCGTTCGACTTCAGTGCCCGACCCACAGATGATCACCCCCCTTTCTATGTAAGTAAAAAGAGAAAACAGCACCCCCCCCCAAAAAAAACTCATCGCATTCAAGTTAGAGTAAATAGAATTTTATCAAAATTGACGATGATCTATCTTTTTTATCTACCGTCTTTTTGAGACAGTTGATTAGAGTTAGTGCTAGCTATGACACAACGACATTTCTCTACGGCTTACCAATATTGATATGGATGAATACAGATCTTATTGATCCTTGTCAATGGTTGACTGCCGGGGTAACAGCAAAAAGGCTCTTATATGGGAAATTCAATAACTACTTAAGCTGCCAGTACCAGTTTCAAAATGCCTTTCAGTTGAACGGAGAGAAGGAAAAATGTACCAGGAATATAAAATCATTCTATCTCATAAATTTCTTTACGATTTGATTGTAACAAGTGGATACATAATTATTTGGATATAATCTCACCCGTATGTCACTTGTTAGGTGTTTATGGAGAAGAATTCACACAAGTGTTCACATTTTTTTCTATCTGTAAGATTGATTATCTTATAACTCCATCTTTGTCGGACTTATATGCGTGTTCTTGGCACCAGAGGTTCATCTTCTATGATAATTCCAACCCAGAAAGTTCCAACTTTGAATAAACTGAATAAATCATATTTTTCAAAAAGTCCCATCATAACTGAGAAGGTGCGAGAAGCCAAGCATAAAATGGCACAGAGAATGGAATAACCCAGCCACTTTCAAAATCGAGTAGAGACTGTAGAGTTGCCAATTTTGAAGTGATTTTCCAATTTTTGATTCTGGAAGTTACTCTCAAATTCGAAAGTATTGAAAAAAAAAAGAACTCTGAACACTAGACGTTAAAACATTAGAAAACAAATTGAAAAAATACACCACCTAAATAATGTCAACACTGGAGTCACAAAAACAAAAAGAAAACGTCTAAATCGGCAACCAAGGTTTGCGTTTACATCTCACTGATGCCCTTGTGAAAGGCATGTGACTATCTCCCTACTTGCCAACACGTCATTGACTAGTGTGTCTAGGTGTAGCTTAATTGATTAACCTAAACACGGCTTGCTGCCAAAAGACGTTGACCATGTGATAGTTTCTATTGATTAACTAACCAGATAAGTTTTTATGTTTTTTTCTTCTCTGTTAAAAAAATTCACTTCTTTTCAAAAATCAATAATAATCAAAAGATGTTCATTTAATTTTGTAATTAAACTTTTTAGAAAACTGTATGATTTTACTATATTCAGAAATTGAGTTCAATCTATCTATTCCATTATTCATGCGTTAAAAATGTTTTACCTTATTTTTTTATGAATCAGAAATGTTCACTAATGTCATAATTTGTCAACTTGAACGAATGTTATAATTTGATTAAACAGTTAAAGTCACTTTGCTTACTTTGTGAGTGTCAAAATTAATGGGGTTTTAGACTGGAAAATGTATTCATTTTCCCTTTTTCCTACAAAAAGCAACCTTGAGCAGCCTTGGCAATTAAAAATGGCGAACGGTTCTATCCTTTTATATATTTGTGAGTTTTTCTGTGTTCCATCACTCCTGGTCATACCGTTTTGTCCACAAACTTGAAAATTGGCATCAGTAATCCACTACATCCCTACTAGAAATGTTTTCAATCTTGTGAAAAAAAAAAGAAGCTTTTTGATATTTTAGGGCGTTATTCTGACTGGTTTATTGATAACATCTAATATTCTCCAGAATTTAGAAAATTTCTTCAGAATGTACATGTTTTTAAAAAAACAACTCTTTTTAAACTGTTTTTCCAGTGGAAAACGTGATATCATGGATAGAATTTATTCTGACCATGTTTATTTCTTGATGGAATTTTTTTTTACATGACTTCGAATTTTGACGCTACAGCCTTTCAATTATTGACTTTGATGGCGAGTTCTTCATTCATTTTGAATTCTTTCCTTTGTTTTCCTATCGGTCGAGTTTCCATTCTTCAGCCAAGTTCTCTTAGAAGGCCCACCACAACTCTAAAAATATTTAGCAACTTAATCCAATAGCCCTGCCACCAGTTCGGCTGTTGAGATGTCATATGCTGAAGAACCGAATCAGATTTTAAATATTACATAGATGGGTAGATATACAGGAATCAAATCATTATTAACAAGTGAAGTGCAAACGCAGACCCCCATTTATCATTTTTTAAAGAACTTCCCAAAGAATAGTATACGAAAAACATGATTCAATGCTCCAATGGTAACCACAGAAAATTTGAAGGCCACAATTCTAGCTGTACTTGAGTTCTCTTGTCATAGATGGGCGGACATAAATTTCATAAATGAAAGAAATCGTAAACTTTTAGGTAAACGTGAACAAAGTCACAAGCTAAAGTACCAGTTAAGCTTGAATTTATATTGTAAACCGAACCCAGACATCAAAAACATTTTGGGAGAGAATTTTCCAAGACCTTATATCCTGAAAACCTGCTCCAGAGTCTCATTGGCGATCACACACAAAAAAATGTTCTCGAGTTCAGCAGTGACAAGCAAGTGGACACCTAGTGAATCATAATGAGATTTCCACGGATCTATAGTAATTTGCAAAATACATTTAACACAAGGGCATGCCAAAGTTCAAACGGGCAAAAATACCCCGAAGCCATGAATCATAGATAAAATACAGCTTCCATCGTAGATAATTCAATAGCTGGTAAAATGGAAATGATATTTACGTCTTTAAATTATTGATTAAATCTTACAAAATAATCGTGATTGATAAGGTCTAAAATATTAGAACTAGTGAAATCGAAAGTCACTACGTTTTCGATAAGTAATTTGTCCCCGTCAGTTCAATGAATAACTGTTTGAAATTTCATGGTATATAACTGCTTTTTCATTTAAATTCACTCATTGGATATTTGGTGTGATTTTTTCTCACACCAACATTAATGGCCTGTGTGAAAATTGCTTCCAGCAGGCGAAAACTTATTTGGATTCTACTTTTTGCTAATAGTACATTTCTTCCCCAGACGAGTATACTCTAGCGAATTCTATTTGTAAAAATTATTTTTTCTACGTTTTCTCAAATTTTGACATCTTGATTTTTTTTTCACGTAAATTGCAACGTATATTTATTAGTCCTCGGTTTGGGTCACTTGTTTTTTTTGTTTTTTTAAATTCAGACTTTCGAGTAATTTCTGCTCGACGAAAAGCAAGAGAACATCCTTTTTCCAACGTTTTAATTTATCACTTCCAACATGGCCGGCCTTTAAAAAACGTTGGTCACGTGGTAGTTTATACTGAGTGACTAATCAAACCTGTTAACCATTACTTTTTTTTAAATTATTGTCTCCCTTGATAGATGAGAAATAATAAAATAAGGAAATAATAAAACTTCAAAGTTGTGAAAGCCCCCCTTTCACTCTAATGTTGCTGTTACTTCTGAAGGGGTAGTGTTTATGGATAAATCTTTCTGGAACACTCTTCTGAGAATCTAAGAAAACGATGTATTTTTGCTTAAGGGTAACTGTATCTGGAACATTCTCGTGTCTCATGGATATTTGATGACCATTTTTGACATCTAAAAAATGATTATCTGTAAACATTGACGAAAATGACAACCAGACAATGAAGGAAATGTAATGTATGTCAAATACTAGTGAATAGTAAATTTTTAACCCAGTGGAGAATACAGACTTTCAAGAACAAAAAGACAAACAAAAAATTGTAAAAAAAAAAAAGAATATAGAATTTTTTTCCACGTTTTGAATGGCATTCGTTTTTATCCCCCTTCTGAAAATACATGATTATTTCCGAATATAAAAATACATCATTATTTTCCGAACAGTAAAATACGTGATAACTTTGTGAACATCTTAATACTTTATATTATACCTACCTCCTGTTACTAAAAGTTCTCCCCTGACTGAAAGTTCTCCCCTTATTGGAAATTCTCCTCTGACTAACCACCCCCTTTACTGATATTCCTCATTTGAGTGATCTAACACTTTGGAAAGGAGTTTTCTGAAAAATCGAAGTTATTCCTCTTGATATTTTTGTTGGTGCCACAAATTTTCGGCCTCTATCATGCGTTCTATCCACACGTAAAGAGAGTGAATCTTTATTCCTGTTGTGTGTTGCGAAAGTAGCAAACATTTTTTTTCTCTTATAATCAGAAACACATGTAACGTAGGTTGCAGATGTTTTCACCTTTACCTTAACATTTTTCCTTGATAAACACTTGCATACGGTGTCCCTGATGAACAGTGAAGGCCACACTGAGATGAATTCCATACTGGTCTAATTCACACATTTAGTCGACATGTTGATGTATACAGCTTCTTGAAGCTTTCTCTCTTCCCAAGGCCGTTCTTTGTCAATAATTCGGACTTCTTCCCATAGAGGATAGTTTACACTTTTCTCTCACTAAATTTTGCCTCTTATACCAGATTGGCCTAATTCGTCTCCGTTAATGTGTTTCTTGTTTAAACAATTACCTTTTTCTTTTGACCTTTTTAGGAATTGCTGCTTGCAGAGAAATGGGCCCGCATCAATAACATTTCATTCCCACCAATCGACACTTCTGTATTTACAAGAGAAGGAATGAAAGAATTGTACGTTTTCAGACATCCTAACGATCCTTATTGTCCTGTCGTTATGCATTTTGTCCTTTGCAACAAGACATTCCGCGAATTCAAAGCTCCAGGTACGTTGTAGTTGATTACTTTTCTGGACCATTTTTCATTTTTGGACCATTTTTCATTTTGGACCATTTTTCATTACTGGACCATTTTTCATTTCTGGACCATTTTTCATTACTGGACCATTTTTAATTTCTGGACCAATTTTCATTATTGGACCATTTTTCATTACTGGACCATTTTTCATTTCTGGACCAATTTTCATCATTGGACCATTTTTCATTTCTGGACCATTTTTCATTATTGGACCATTTTTCATTACTGGACCATTTTTCATTACTGGACCATTTTTAATTTCTGGACCATTTTTCATTACTGGACCAATTTTCATTTTTGGACCATTTTTTATTTCTGGACCATTTTTCATTTCTGGACCAATTTTCATTTTTGGACCATTTTTTATTTCTGGACCATTTTTCATTTCTGGACCATTTTTCATTACTGGACCATTTTTAATTTCTGGACCAATTTTCATTATTGGACCATTTTTCATTTCTGGACCAATTTTCATTACTGGACCATTTTTCATTTCTGGACCATTTTTTCCGGTAAACTTATGACCTGAGCTGAGCCAGACTATCGGATTTTCCAGACTCCTTAACCAAACTTTATAGACAATAAGACAATCAATATAAAGCATAGTGTAATGTGCCATACACGGAGGAGGTCCCGTGTTCGATTCACAGTATAACCGGATGTGTGGAAAACTCTTTATTGGGACAATTTTCTTTGTGCACTCGACAAGCCTATTGAGTACACCCTTATTTGTGTGATTAAAATGGAGGCATCCCTTCAACGGATTTGCATTTCGTCAAGGGGTTGGTCAAAAAATGAACTTGTCGCTATGTAGTCTAGGTCACGACCAGACCGGAGACTTGCAAGGATCACTAGGCTGATATACGCCAGAGAAACTTGAACCGTCAGCAGTCGTCGTATTATATCTATAGTGACTTCGAAGTGGCAGCCGCTTTACTTTACCTAAAGCTGGGTCTGTAAAAGTTTTAAAACATAGAATATAAAATATATGATAAGAAAAAAATAAAGTATATAAAGGTAGATAACATTGTTTTAGATAACGCTCTTAAGGGCGGGTATTTCACCAATTTAGCTACTACCGTGTAAGAAATAGATGACAGGTGCAGTGTACCGCCGAAATTTCATTAATTTCGATGGTTCTCTGAAAAACCACTTACGGCAACGAATACCTGTAAAACTTGACTTACTAGACGCTCCTAGTAACTGATCAAGGTAAAGAGGAATCTCAGGTGGTCTGCTTTATTTATTGGTTGCTTTCCGCATACATCAACTCATGATACACCTGGACGCCATATCATCAGAGATGTTCCTTGTGGTCTTTTGGAGTTCCGGGTCTTTCAACAATCAGATACCATCAACCAGGTGATATGGCAAACAAGCTCGAAAGACACACTGAAGTAGACGTCTCTCCCCGCCCCCTTGAGTAAATAAAGCTCTAATTGTTTTCTCCCTCCTACAACAAAGACTTACAAGTCAGAAGCTCTTTGAAATGAAAAGTACTATTCAGCACGATTCGAATTATTGAATGTGGTTTAGTTGGAATATTTGACTTCTTTATACGGCTTACGTTCGCTCCGTTAGAGGTTTTCATTATCTGTAGGGATAGAACAGGGGTCATTCACAATAATAAGCTATGCTGATAGCTGGTGCTAATACTTAAGTTGTTAAAGACTCGATAGGAAGTTTAGGCACTTTTATAAAGGGGTACGAAGAGAGAAAAGAGAACGTTGGGTAGTTTTATAAGAGAGTAGGAAGAGAAAGGGGGAATTAGATACTTTAATAAGAGAGTAAGAAGGGAGAATAGAAAAATAAGAAAAGAGGAGAATGTTTTAAGGTTGGAAGTTAGATTTCGTTGGTAACGTTCAGGACACAATCGTTTGTAGCATCATTTTTTTTTTCAATTTTACAGTTGTATAAATTATCCAGTGTGCGATTTTTTTAATTTTGGGACTTTTTTTTTTTTTGCAGGGGTTCGTCGAGAGACACCCGAGGAGAAAGAATTCGCTGACTTTAGCATATTCGACGATCCGGCGGCTCCTTACTCCACATTCAATTTCAAGTACAGTCACTCGGCGTTCGAACGCCTCTCGAAACTCACTGAGTTCAATACCTTGTTGCACGTAGAAGAGATCAAGAAGTGCATCGCCGAACAGATCGAGCTGAAGAGGTTCCTGCCCACAAGGGTCCTCGTCGAGACGAAGAACGTGAAGCATTTGCCGATCAAAGACGCCAACAGACAGGCCATCTTGAAGAATTATCTACGGCACATGAAGAGCCGTAACAGTGCCGATGTGGCTGAACTTGAGAGGAAATACAGCATGAACGGAAGCTCGCAGCCACCGAACACGTCCAGCCCGAGAGAGAGATCGAAGAAGTTGTCATTTTGTCTACCCACTCGCCACGTCAACCGGTTTTCTTGCCAGTCCATTTATTTTGACGCACTCGATCTTTCCGAGGGAGAGACCGAAGATCAGTGTGACAGTTCGGATGAAAGCTTAATATTTCATTCACCCCCAACAGAACCTTCTCCAACTGACGTCTTTGAATCTTTATAGTGCTGATTGGAACTAAAAGAAAAAGCCGTGTATAGCTAAAAGAATAAGCGAGGGAACATAGGGCTGCTTGCATCAGTGAACCTAGCTAACCACTGAGCAAAGCAAGCCTCTATAACTGAATTGTGAGGGGACGCAGTTCCCATCTCAAACAAAGTTCAGGAACGCCGTTCCCACACATTCCCACAGCACAACATCATTAACTGAAACAGAAAATACCAATAGTTTATCAGACTGATAAAAAAAAACTCTAAAATGATGAGAAATTGCATCTATTGATCAAGTATCAACCCCAGGCGAATATGTCAAAATTTCTGAGACGTGCTTTTGTTGCTATTATACATTGATTCTTTCGGGTCAATCACCTTTTTTTTTTTTTTTTTTTAACTTATCACAATGTTTCAGCTGCTGTACTCTCCGGCCTTCTATTAATCTGAATTTCTGAATTGAGGTGTTATTAATTTTATACATTGACAGGGCTGGCCTTTGGGACTGTAAACAAAGGTAGCCTACTATCAGGGGTGCCTACCATATGCCTCAGACAGTAGGACTTTCCAAATACAAATGAGAAAATTGAAAAGTTTAACTGATTGAAAACAGTCAAAATGAGAAAATTCCTTGAGGTGAAGTCAGATTTTTCAGGAATATAAAATAATACCATATTTCAAAAGGTGCATGAGTTCAACTTATCTGGGTGCTAGGAACCCTACGAACGGCTCTGTTGATTGATTCCTTTTTCTTTTTTTTATTTCTGGGATGAGGTGTCATTACTATTATATGCTAAATCATTTGGGCCATACTGGAGAATACAGCGTTCGAAGCATGGCGATGAAAACGTGGAAAGAGGTCCGGCGATACTTTCTAGTGACGAATAAAACCAAAAGAGAAACGGTAATTGTTCATCCGCCTCATACGAAAGAAAAATACCAAGATAATAAGAAGTTGCTTTTAGTAGATACTGTAGATTTGTACCAATAGATAAACGCCACACATACATCCACCGATCTGCAAAGATAAAATATGAATACCATATATATCATTTTTAACCCGTAATCAAGGGGTCGAAAATTACACAGGATATACTTTTGGAGTTTTTTTTCCATTTATTTATCAAATGATAATTTTCCTATTGGTATCATTAACGAAATCAACATAGAAATATACTTCAATTCAAGTTATGAAACCCGATGAAAAGAATCACAAGCTTACCAGTATAGAAAAACATTTCCCAGGCACATTTTATTTGTTCAATTTTCCTAAATTCTTCAATAAATAACAGTTCCCAAATCTAATTTATTTTCTATCCCAGATGATCTAAATGTATCAGTAGTTATTCTTAAAAGTATTTATACCTGCGCTATTTTTTTTACGTAAGATGGTAAACTATTCAGTTATTTCAAGACTCTATGGGAGAAAAAAATCGATTTGTTTTTCCAACTTATTTTTTAAATAGACCATAGCTAGAAAATTTCCCTCCTTATCTAACTCATCAAACATTAGAATTCCGTAATTTGCGAAGCCATTTTTTATTTTGAGAGTTTTGATTAAGTCTCTTCTTGCACTTCTCTCAGATGGAGAAGTCATACCTAACTTTTCTTCCCCATAATCTCCTATTCAACGTATCATACAGGTAAATTTTATCTATGCTGTTTCCAATTTTGAAATTGAAATCCAATTAAAATCTCCTTTTTACTGTTCCAAAAGCATGTCTCTTGCGATACTCAATCCCACTGATAACAGGTTAGAAATGATCTCAAAAAGTCGACCATCACACAAGTATATACGCTACACAGACATATCAATACTTAGACAACAACATGGGAATATTTATAGATATGAATAGTTACATGAGAACATACAAAAAGCAGATGCATTATTTCCGATGTAGACGCAAGACCCCGTTCTCCCCGCAAGCATACTCTTGATTTATGCTTGCAGCAACATGTATTGGACACCCAGTGCGGATTTTACTCACTACTCAGGAAGAATTATTGGAGAGACCAGTTGGCTGATCAGTATACCACAACGAAGCAAAGAAAAAATGTTAACACGCACAGTAGTCGCTTTATGACATTTTGAAAGTTAAACATTTGAGAAATAGTTGTTTTACAGCTCAATTTTTTTCTATTCTCATAAAGATGAGGCTTATGAAGCTCGATATATTTCGCCGTGTATATATATATATATATAT